>HG995336.1:7854901-7909901 GCA_905333045.1 Lysandra bellargus | reverse complement strand
GTTTTCCCAATTCTGTACCCGGTATAGTGGAAACTTCATATCTGTCATTGTCAAGAATTTTCGTTATTTTATATGGACCTGAAAACTTGGGTAAAAGCTTTCTACTTTGGCCTTCATTCGAGGGCACTTGTTTATTTATTTTAACTAGATCACCGATTTTATATATGGTAGGACTCTTTCTATTTTTATCAAAACATTCTTTTTCAATGTGTTCTGTTATCTCTGACCTAATCTCTTCAATACTTTGGTTAGGATCACGGGATTCTAAGAAAAGATCGCTAAACATATTTTCATTCGCGTGATTTAATGTTCGACCAAATAAAGCTTCAGATGGGGTTTTGCCAATCCCTTTATTCAATGTGTTATTCAGCCCCCATTGAATTCTGCCTAATTCCTGATCCCATTTAGTTTCGCCAAGCTTATCAGTGTAAGAAGCTAAGGAACCTAGCACCGTTTGGTTATACCTCTCAACCTGACCATTTGAACGTGGAGAGGAAACTGCGTTTAGAATATGCTTTATTTTTGAATCAGTACAAAAATTTTCAAATTCTTTAGATGTAAACGTAGTTCCTCTATCAGATATGAGCCTAGTTGGAAAACCAAATGTGGAAAAGACATCATCTAGAGCCTTTACAGTAGCAGAGGTTTTTAAATTACGAAGTGGTTTAATAATACAAAATTTTGTATAACCGTCAACAATTAAAAGTAAATACATATTACCTCGACTACTTTTTACAAATGGCCCTAGGTGATCAATGTGTATAGTATGAAAAGGGATATCTGGTTTCGGTATGGGATGTAAAAATCCTTCTTTTTTACCATTCGAATCTTTGCCATAAGCACAATGAATACAAGATTTTACATATTTGTAGACAAACTTTTTCATTTTAGGAAACCAGAAATCCCTTTTTATTCTAGCTAAGGTCTTCTCCACCGAAAAGTGTCCGACATCGTCATGGTTCAGACGTAATATTTGGAATCTAGCCCCCTTTGGTACAACCCATTTAAAATCGTTCTCTCCGACTTTCCTAAATAATTTATTATCCTTAATCAAGAAATTTTGCTTTATGTCTACTAATTCATTGTATTTAGGGTCTTCTAAAACTTGACGAATATGAGATATTTTGGGGTCTGTCAGTTGTAAACTCATTAACCAGTCATGCTGAGTTATAGCCAATGTTCGCAGAATTTCAGGTTCAGATTCTTCACAAATCAAGTCCACCGGATTGCGACTGAGTGCATCCACGTGCAACATATTACTGTTAGGACGGTAAATAATATTACAATCATATTCCTGGAGAGTGAGCCACCATCTAGCTATTCTGGGTAAAATATCTCGTTTTGAAAAAGTTGCACGTAAGGCACTGCAATCAGTCACAATGGTAAAACTGGTACCTAATAAATACACCCTAAATCTATTTAATGACGTAATCACAGCTAATGTTTCTAAATCATATGCATGAAATTTTTGTTCATCAATTGTAGTTTTTCGGCTATAAAACGCTATTGGCTTCAGAGGAGAATTTTCTGACTCTTTTTGCAAAAGAATTCCAGCTAGTCCAATTTTGCTTGCATCAGTGTGAAGCTCGGTAATGTATTTTGGGTTATACAGTGCTAAAACGGGCCTTTGAATCAATTTTTCTTTAAGAGTATTGAAAGCCTGTATTTGGTCATTGCTCCAGCTCCAAATTTGGTTCTTTTTTGTTAAATCGGTCAAAGGACGTGCAATTACTGAAAAATCTTTTATAAATCTACGAAAATAGCTTGCTAGACCTATAAATTGCCTAACTTCATGGACATTTTTTGGGGTGGGGAAATTTTTGACTGCTTTTATTTTAGTTTTACCCGGCTTAATACCTTCATACGAGATCTCGAAACCTAAATAATCTATATTTGTTTGAAAAAAGTTACATTTTTTAATATTTAAGGTGAGATTTGCTTCGTTTAATAATTTAAAAGCATTTTCTAATTTTTGAACACCTTCATCAAAATCTTTAGATACGACAATAATGTCATCCATATATGCTACTGCTGGTTTATTACTTCCATCTACTGAGTTTAGTTTTAAGGCCTTATTAATTGTTCTTTGAAAAACTGCAGGAGCGTTTACTAAACCAAAAGGCATTCTCTTAAATTGATATAAACCATCAGGGGTAATAAATGCAGTTAAATATCTACAATCCGGGGATATAGGAATTTGGTAGTAACCACTAGTTAAATCAAGATTGGTAAAATACTTGCTACCATTCAACGAATCTATTTGGTCTTCGATACGAGGAAGTGGAAAATGATCTTTAATTGTGCGACTATTTAAGGCTCTGTAATCAACACACAGACGTTGGCCTCCTGTTTTCTTTGAGACAAGCAGAATTGGACTCGCATAAGAAGAGGAAGACTCTTCTATTATTCCATTTTGCAAAAGTTCACCTACCATGTTTTTAACAGTTTCTCTATCTCTATAGCTCAACCTATAAGGCCTATAAACAACAGGAGTATGATCCGATAACTTTAAATCCATTTCGGTTAAATTAGTACATCCGAGTTCAGAAAGATTTTGGGCAAAAGTGCTACGATAAACTTGAATCAACTGATATACTGCATCTCTTTGTTGAGGTGTAAGACCAGACTCAGAGGCTCAGACCCAATAAAAGGTCTAAGGTCACGGGTATATCGGCTAAAGAGTACACTTTATAAGAACATTGGCAGCCGTACTAGAAATAACTGTGTCACAGCTGCCATGTACTAGCAATAGGATGTTACAAAAATAAGTTAATATAAAAAACAAGTACAATGTGATTAATTGATATTACAATATTGAAACAATATGAAAAGTGATAAATAATATTAAAAACGAAATCAAATTAAATTAATTAAATTAAAATAATTAAATTAAATTAAATTAAATCCGAAATATGAAATCCAAAATCCGAACTCCGAAATCCGAACTCCGAAATTCGAACTCCGAAATCCGAACTCCGAACTCCGAACTCCGAACTCCGAACTCCGAACTCCGAACTCCGAACTCCGAACTCCGAACTCCGAACTCCGAACTCCGAACTCCGAACTCCGAACTCCGAACTCCGAACTCCGAACTCCGAACTCCGAACTCCGAACTCCGAACTCCGAACTCCGAACTCCGAACTCCGAACTCCGAACTCCGAACTCCGAACTCCGAACTCCGAACTCCGAACTCCGAACTCCGAACTCCGAACTCCGAACTCCGAACTCCGAACTCCGAACTCCGAACTCCGAACTCCGAACTCCGAACTCCGAACTCCGAACTCCGAACTCCGAACTCCGAACTCCGAACTCCGAACTCCGAACTCCGAACTCCGAACTCCGAACTCCGAACTCCGAACTCCGAACTCCGAACTCCGAACTCCGAACTCCGAACTCCGAACTCCGAACTCCGAACTCCGAACTCCGAACTCCGAACTCCGAACTCCGAACTCCGAACTCCGAACTCCGAACTCCGAACTCCGAACTCCGAACTCCGAACTCCGAACTCCGAACTCCGAACTCCGAACTCCGAACTCCGAACTCCGAACTCCGAACTCCGAACTCCGAACTCCGAACTCCGAACTCCGAACTCCGAACTCCGAACTCCGAACTCCGAACTCCGAACTCCGAACTCCGAAATCCGAACTCCGAACTCCGAACTCCGAAATCCGAACTCCGAACTCCGAACTCCGAAATCCGAACTCCGAAATCCGAACTCCGAAATCCGAACTCCGAAATCCGAACTCCGAAATCCGAACTCCGAAATCCGAACTCCGAAATCCGAACTCCGAAATCCGAACTGAAACTGAAGCTGATTTACTTAAAGGTTTATTTTACTTATCTCCTTCGTCACATCCAAAATAACAGTGATATCAGGGGCTCAGACCCAATAAAAGGTCTGAGGTCACGGGTATATCGGCTAAAGAGTACACTTTATAAGAACATTGGCAGCCGTACTAGTAATAACTGTGTCACAGCTGCCATGTACTAGCAATAGGATGTTACAACAATAAGTTAATATAAAAAACAAGTACAATGTGATTAATTGATATTACAATATTGAAACAATATGAAAAGTGATAAATAAAAATAAAGTTGAATTAAATATTAAAAACGAAATAAAATTAAATTAATTAAATTAAATTAAGTAAATGAAATTGAATTAAATTAAATTAAATTAAATCCGAAATCCGAAATCCGAAATCCGAATCCGAATCATTATTATCATGAAGTCATTTGTTTTCGTGTTTTGACTGTATATTTTAATAAAATCATCATTTTTGCAGGAAATAACAGTGATATCAGGGGCTCAGACCCAATAAAAGGTCTGAGGTCACGGGTATATCAGCTAAAGAGTACACTTTATAAGAACATTGGCAGCCGTACTAGTAATAACTGTGTCACAGCTGCCATGTACTAGCAATAGGATGTTACAACAATAAGTTAATATAAAAAACAAGTACAATGTGATTAATTGATATTACAATATTGAAACAATATGAAAAGTGATAAATAAAAATAAAGTTGAATTAAATATTAAAAACGAAATAAAATTAAATTAATTAAATTAAATTAAGTAAATGAAATTGAATTAAATTAAATTAAATTAAATCCGAAATCCGAAATCCGAAATCCGAATCCGAATCATTATTATCATGAAGTCATTTGTTTTCGTGTTTTGACTGTATATTTTAATAAAATCATCATTTTTGCAGGAAATGAAGATCACAATCATTACAATAAAAAACGACCACATGTTGACCATTCTCACTGTAAAGTTGAGATATAGCAGAAACGCGGAGTAATCTAGAAATAGGTAGGTTGTGATAATAAACTAACATTTGAAAAAGGAAGTAGTACGGGGGGGGGTTTTTCTCACCCAAAACATCCCTCCTTAAGCCATTTCAAAATCAAAATGTTGGCGCAGGTTTATGAACTTTAGCCCATTTCAAGATTTTCACGACGATTAAATAATTCATTAATAATTTTAACTACGCGGGTCACTTATATAAACAAGGGCCACTTATAAGTCCCGGCGGGCCGCATGCGACCCGCGGCCGCGGGTTGGGAATAGCTGATTTACTTAAAGGTTTATTTTACTTATCTCCTTCGTCACATCCAAAATAACAGTGATATCAGGGGCTCAGACCCAATAAAAGGTCTAAGGTCACGGGTATATCGGCTAAAGAGTACACTTTATAAGAACATTGGCAGCCGTACTAGAAATAACTGTGTCACAGCTGCCATGTAGTAGCAATAGGATGTTACAAAAATAGGTTAATATAAAAAACAAGTACAATGTGATTAATTGATATTACAATATTGAAACAATATGAAAAGTGATAAATAATATTAAAAACGAAATCAAATTAAATTAATTAAATTAAAATAATTAAATTAAATTAAATTAAATCCGAAATATGAAATCCAAAATCCGAACTCCGAAATCCGAACTCCGAAATTCGAACTCCGAAATCCGAACTCCGAAATCCGAACTCCGAAATCCGAACTCCGAAATTCGAACTCCGAAATCCGAACTCCGAAATCCGAACTCCGAAATCCGAACTCCGAAATCCGAACTCCGAAATAGGAAATAGGAAATCGGAAACCGGAAACCGGAAACCGGAAACGGAAACGGAGACGGAAACGGAAACGGTAACGGTAACGGTAACGGTAACGGTAACGGAAACGGAAACGGAAACGGAAACGGAAACGGAAACGGAAACGGAAACGGAAACGGAAACGGAAACGGAAACGGAAACGGAAACGGAAACGGAAACGGAAACGGAAACGGTAACGGTAACGGTAACGGTAACGGTAACGGTAACGGTAACGGAAACGGAAACGGAAACGGAAAAGGAAACGGAAACGGAAACGGAAACGGAAACGGAAACGGAAACGGTAACGGAAACGGAAACGGAAACGGAAACGGAAACGGAAACGGAAACGGAAACGGAAACGGAAACGGAAACGGAAACGGAAACGGAAACGGAAACGGAAACGGAAACGGAAACGGAAACGGAAACGGAAACGGAAACGGAAACGGAAACGGAAACGGAAACGGAAACGGAAACGGAAACGGAAACGGAAACGGAAACGGAAACGGAAACGGAAACGGAAACGGAAACGGAAACGGAAACGGAAACGGAAACGGAAACGGAAACGGAAACGGAAACGGAAACGGAAACGGAAACGGAAACGGAAACGGTAACGGTAACGGTAACGGTAAAGGTAACGGTAACGGTAACGGTAACGGTAACGGTAACGGAAACGGAAACGGAAACGGAAACGGAAACGGAAACGGAAACGGAAACGGAAACGGAAACGGAAACGGAAACGGAAACGGAAACGGAAACGGAAACGGAAACGGAAACGGAAACGGAAACGGAAACGGAAACGGAAACGGAAACGGAAACGGAAACGGAAACGGAAACGGAAACGGAAACGGAAACGGAAACGGAAACGGAAACGGAAACGGAAACGGAAACGGAAACGGAAACGGAAACGGAAACGGAAACGGAAACGGAAACGGAAACGGAAACGGAAACGGAAACGGAAACGGAAACGGAAACGGAAACGGAAACGGAAACGGAAACGGAAACGGAAACGGAAACGGAAACGGAAACGGAAACGGAAACGGAAACGGAAACGGAAACGGAAACGGAAACGGAAACGGAAACGGAAACGGAAACGGAAACGGAAACGGAAACGGTAACGGTAACGGTAACGGTAACGGTAACGGTAACGGTAACGGTAACGGTAACGGTAACGGTAACGGTAACGGTAACGGTAACGGTAACGGTAACGGTAACGGTAACGGTAACGGTAACGGTAACGGTAACGGTAACGGTAACGGTAACGGTAACGGTAACGGTAACGGTAACGGTAACGGTAACGGTAACGGTAACGGTAACGGTAACGGTAACGGTAACGGTAACGGTAACGGTAACGGTAACGGTAACGGTAACGGTAACGGTAACGGTAACGGTAACGGTAACGGTAACGGTAACGGTAACGGTAACGGTAACGGTAACGGTAACGGTAACGGTAACGGTAACGGTAACGGTAACGGTAACGGTAACGGTAACGGTAACGGTAACGGTAACGGTAACGGTAACGGTAACGGTAACGGTAACGGTAACGGTAACGGTAACGGTAACGGAAACCGGAAACCGGAAACCGGAAACCGGAAACCGGAAACCGGAAACCGGAAACCGGAAACCGGAAACCGGAAACCGGAAACCGGAAACCGGAAACCGGAAACCGGAAACCGGAAACCGGAAACCGGAAACCGGAAACCGGAAACCGGGCACCGGAAACCGGAAACCGGAAACCGGAAACCGGAAACCGAACTCCGAAATCCGAAATCCGAAATCCGAAATCCGAACTCCGAAATCCGAAATCCGAACTCCGAAATCCGAACTCCGAAATCCGAACTCCGAAATCCGAACTCCGAAATCCGAACTCCGAAATCCGAACTCCGAAATCCGAACTCCGAAATCCGAACTCCGAAATCCGAACTCCGAAATCCGAACTCCGAAATCCGAACTCCGAAATCCGAACTCCGAAATCCGAACTCCGAAATCCGAACTCCGAAATCCGAACTCCGAAATCCGAACTCCGAAATCCGAACTCCGAAATCCGAACTCCGAAATCCGAACTCCGAAATCCGAACTCCGAAATCCGAACTCCGAAATCCGAACTCCGAAATCCGAACTCCGAAATCCGAACTCCGAAATCCGAACTCCGAAATCCGAACTCCGAAATCCGAACTCCGAAATCCGAACTGAAACTGAAGCTGATTTACTTAAAGGTTTATTTTACTTATCTCCTTCGTCACATCCAAAATAACAGTGATATCAGGGGCTCAGACCCAATAAAAGGTCTGAGGTCACGGGTATATCGGCTAAAGAGTACACTTTATAAGAACATTGGCAGCCGTACTAGTAATAACTGTGTCACAGCTGCCATGTACTAGCAATAGGATGTTACAACAATAAGTTAATATAAAAAACAAGTACAATGTGATTAATTGATATTACAATATTGAAACAATATGAAAAGTGATAAATAAAAATAAAGTTGAATTAAATATTAAAAACGAAATAAAATTAAATTAATTAAATTAAATTAAGTAAATGAAATTGAATTAAATTAAATTAAATTAAATCCGAAATCCGAAATCCGAATCCGAATCATTATTATCATGAAGTCATTTGTTTTCGTGTTTTGACTGTATATTTTAATAAAATCATCATTTTTGCAGGAAATGAAGATCACAATCATTACAATAAAAAACGACCACATGTTGACCATTCTCACTGTAAAGTTGAGATATAGCAGAAACGCGGAGTAATCTAGAAATAGGTAGGTTGTGATAATAAACTAACATTTGAAAAAGGAAGTAGTACGGGGGGGGGTTTTTCTCACCCAAAACATCCCTCCTTAAGCCATTTCAAAATCAAAATGTTGGCGCAGGTTTATGAACTTTAGCCCATTTCAAGATTTTCACGACGATTAAATAATTCATTAATAATTTTAACTACGCGGGTCACTTATATAAACAAGGGCCACTTATAAGTCCCGGCGGGCCGCATGCGACCCGCGGCCGCGGGTTGGGAATAGCTGATTTACTTAAAGGTTTATTTTACTTATCTCCTTCGTCACATCCAAAATAACAGTGATATCAGGGGCTCAGACCCAATAAAAGGTCTAAGGTCACGGGTATATCGGCTAAAGAGTACACTTTATAAGAACATTGGCAGCCGTACTAGAAATAACTGTGTCACAGCTGCCATGTACTAGCAATAGGATGTTACAAAAATAAGTTAATATAAAAAACAAGTACAATGTGATTAATTGATATTACAATATTGAAACAATATGAAAAGTGATAAATAATATTAAAAACGAAATCAAATTAAATTAATTAAATTAAAATAATTAAATTAAATTAAATTAAATCCGAAATATGAAATCCAAAATCCGAACTCCGAAATCCGAACTCCGAAATTCGAACTCCGAAATCCGAACTCCGAAATCCGAACTCCGAAATCCGAACTCCGAAATTCGAACTCCGAAATCCGAACTCCGAAATCCGAACTCCGAAATCCGAACTCCGAAATCCGAACTCCGAAATAGGAAATAGGAAATCGGAAACCGGAAACCGGAAACCGGAAACCGGAAACGGAAACGGAGACGGAAACGGAAACGGTAACGGTAACGGTAACGGTAACGGTAACGGAAACGGAAACGAAAACGGAAACGGAAACGGAAACGGAAACGGAAACGGAAACGGAAACGGAAACGGAAACGGTAACGGTAACGGAAACGGAAACGGAAACGGTAACGGTAACGGTAACGGAAACGGAAACGGAAACGGAAACGGAAACGGTAACGGAAACGGAAACGGAAACGGAAACGGAAACGGAAACGGAAACGGAAACGGAAACGGAAACGGAAACGGAAACGGAAACGGAAACGGAAACGGAAACGGAAACGGAAACGGAAACGGAAACGGAAACGGAAACGGAAACGGAAACGGAAACGGAAACGGAAACGGAAACGGAAACGGAAACGGAAACGGAAACGGAAACGGAAACGGAAACGGAAACGGAAACGGAAACGGAAACGGAAACGGAAACGGAAACGGAAACGGAAACGGAAACGGAAACGGAAACGGAAACGGAAACGGAAACGGAAACGGAAACGGAAACGGAAACGGAAACGGAAACGGAAACGGAAACGGAAACGGAAACGGAAACGGAAACGGAAACGGAAACGGAAACGGAAACGGAAACGGAAACGGAAACGGAAACGGAAACGGAAACGGAAACGGTAACGGTAACGGTAACGGTAACGGTAACGGTAACGGTAACGGTAACGGTAACGGTAACGGTAACGGTAACGGTAACGGTAACGGTAACGGTAACGGTAACGGTAACGGTAACGGTAACGGTAACGGTAACGGTAACGGTAACGGTAACTGTAACGGTAACGGTAACGGTAACGGTAACGGTAACGGTAACGGTAACGGTAACGGTAACGGTAACGGTAACGGTAACGGTAACGGTAACGGTAACGGTAACGGTAACGGTAACGGTAACGGTAACGGTAACGGTAACGGTAACGGTAACGGTAACGGTAACGGTAACGGTAACGGTAACGGTAACGGTAACGGTAACGGTAACGGTAACGGTAACGGTAACGGTAACGGTAACGGTAACGGTAACGGTAACGGTAACGGAAACCGGAAACCGGAAACCGGAAACCGGAAACCGGAAACCGGAAACCGGAAACCGGAAACCGGAAACCGGAAACCGGAAACCGGAAACCGGAAACCGGAAACCGGAAACCGGAAACCGGAAACCGGAAACCGGAAACCGGAAACCGGAAACCGGAAACCGGAAACCGGAAACCGGAAACCGGAAACCGGACTCCGAAATCCGAAATCCGAAATCCGAACTCCGAAATCCGAACTCCGAAATCCGAACTGAAACTGAAGCTGATTTACTTAAAGGTTTATTTTACTTATCTCCTTCGTCACATCCAAAATAACAGTGATATCAGGGGCTCAGACCCAATAAAAGGTCTGAGGTCACGGGTATATCGGCTAAAGAGTACACTTTATAAGAACATTGGCAGCCGTACTAGTAATAACTGTGTCACAGCTGCCATGTACTAGCAATAGGATGTTACAACAATAAGTTAATATAAAAAACAAGTACAATGTGATTAATTGATATTACAATATTGAAACAATATGAAAAGTGATAAATAATATTAAAAACGAAATCAAATTAAATTAATTAAATTAAAATAATTAAATTAAATTAAATTAAATCCGAAATATGAAATCCAAAATCCGAACTCCGAAATCCGAACTCCGAAATTCGAACTCCGAAATCCGAACTCCGAACTCCGAACTCCGAACTCCGAACTCCGAACTCCGAACTCCGAACTCCGAACTCCGAACTCCGAACTCCGAACTCCGAACTCCGAACTCCGAACTCCGAACTCCGAACTCCGAACTCCGAACTCCGAACTCCGAACTCCGAACTCCGAACTCCGAACTCCGAACTCCGAACTCCGAACTCCGAACTCCGAACTCCGAACTCCGAACTCCGAACTCCGAACTCCGAACTCCGAACTCCGAACTCCGAACTCCGAACTCCGAACTCCGAACTCCGAACTCCGAACTCCGAACTCCGAACTCCGAACTCCGAACTCCGAACTCCGAACTCCGAACTCCGAACTCCGAACTCCGAACTCCGAACTCCGAACTCCGAACTCCGAACTCCGAACTCCGAACTCCGAACTCCGAACTCCGAACTCCGAACTCCGAACTCCGAACTCCGAACTCCGAACTCCGAACTCCGAACTCCGAACTCCGAACTCCGAACTCCGAACTCCGAACTCCGAACTCCGAACTCCGAACTCCGAACTCCGAACTCCGAACTCCGAACTCCGAACTCCGAACTCCGAACTCCGAACTCCGAACTCCGAACTCCGAACTCCGAACTCCGAACTCCGAACTCCGAACTCCGAACTCCGAACTCCGAACTCCGAACTCCGAACTCCGAACTCCGAACTGAAACTGAAGCTGATTTACTTAAAGGTTTATTTTACTTATCTCCTTCGTCACATCCAAAATAACAGTGATATCAGGGGCTCAGACCCAATAAAAGGTCTGAGGTCACGGGTATATCGGCTAAAGAGTACACTTTATAAGAACATTGGCAGCCGTACTAGTAATAACTGTGTCACAGCTGCCATGTACTAGCAATAGGATGTTACAACAATAAGTTAATATAAAAAACAAGTACAATGTGATTAATTGATATTACAATATTGAAACAATATGAAAAGTGATAAATAATATTAAAAACGAAATCAAATTAAATTAATTAAATTAAAATAATTAAATTAAATTAAATTAAATCCGAAATATGAAATCCAAAATCCGAACTCCGAAATCCGAACTCCGAAATTCGAACTCCGAAATCCGAACTCCGAACTCCGAACTCCGAACTCCGAACTCCGAACTCCGAACTCCGAACTCCGAACTCCGAACTCCGAACTCCGAACTCCGAACTCCGAACTCCGAACTCCGAACTCCGAACTCCGAACTCCGAACTCCGAACTCCGAACTCCGAACTCCGAACTCCGAACTCCGAACTCCGAACTCCGAACTCCGAACTCCGAACTCCGAACTCCGAACTCCGAACTCCGAACTCCGAACTCCGAACTCCGAACTCCGAACTCCGAACTCCGAACTCCGAACTCCGAACTCCGAACTCCGAACTCCGAACTCCGAACTCCGAACTCCGAACTCCGAACTCCGAACTCCGAACTCCGAACTCCGAACTCCGAACTCCGAACTCCGAACTCCGAACTCCGAACTCCGAACTCCGAACTCCGAACTCCGAACTCCGAACTCCGAACTCCGAACTCCGAACTCCGAACTCCGAACTCCGAACTCCGAACTCCGAACTCCGAACTCCGAACTCCGAACTCCGAACTCCGAACTCCGAACTCCGAACTCCGAACTCCGAACTCCGAACTCCGAACTCCGAACTCCGAACTCCGAACTCCGAACTCCGAACTCCGAACTCCGAACTCCGAACTCCGAACTCCGAACTCCGAACTCCGAACTCCGAACTCCGAACTCCGAAATCCGAACTCCGAAATCCGAACTCCGAAATCCGAACTCCGAACTCCGAACTCCGAAATCCGAACTCCGAAATCCGAACTCGGAAATCCGAACTCCGAAATCCGAACTCCGAAATCCGAACTCCGAAATCCGAACTCCGAAATCCGAACTCCGAAATCCGAACTCCGAAATCCGAACTGAAACTGAAGCTGATTTACTTAAAGGTTTATTTTACTTATCTCCTTCGTCACATCCAAAATAACAGTGATATCAGGGGCTCAGACCCAATAAAAGGTCTGAGGTCACGGGTATATCGGCTAAAGAGTACACTTTATAAGAACATTGGCAGCCGTACTAGTAATAACTGTGTCACAGCTGCCATGTACTAGCAATAGGATGTTACAACAATAAGTTAATATAAAAAACAAGTACAATGTGATTAATTGATATTACAATATTGAAACAATATGAAAAGTGATAAATAAAAATAAAGTTGAATTAAATATTAAAAACGAAATAAAATTAAATTAATTAAATTAAATTAAGTAAATGAAATTGAATTAAATTAAATTAAATTAAATCCGAAATCCGAAATCCGAAATCCGAATCCGAATCATTATTATCATGAAGTCATTTGTTTTCGTGTTTTGACTGTATATTTTAATAAAATCATCATTTTTGCAGGAAATAACAGTGATATCAGGGGCTCAGACCCAATAAAAGGTCTGAGGTCACGGGTATATCAGCTAAAGAGTACACTTTATAAGAACATTGGCAGCCGTACTAGTAATAACTGTGTCACAGCTGCCATGTACTAGCAATAGGATGTTACAACAATACCGGAAACCGGAAACCGGAAACCGGAAACCGGAAACCGGAAACCGGAAACCGGAAACCGGAAACCGGAAACCGGAAACCGGAAACCGGACTCCGAAATCCGAAATCCGAAATCCGAACTCCGAAATCCGAACTCCGAAATCCGAACTGAAACTGAAGCTGATTTACTTAAAGGTTTATTTTACTTATCTCCTTCGTCACATCCAAAATAACAGTGATATCAGGGGCTCAGACCCAATAAAAGGTCTGAGGTCACGGGTATATCGGCTAAAGAGTACACTTTATAAGAACATTGGCAGCCGTACTAGTAATAACTGTGTCACAGCTGCCATGTACTAGCAATAGGATGTTACAACAATAAGTTAATATAAAAAACAAGTACAATGTGATTAATTGATATTACAATATTGAAACAATATGAAAAGTGATAAATAATATTAAAAACGAAATCAAATTAAATTAATTAAATTAAAATAATTAAATTAAATTAAATTAAATCCGAAATATGAAATCCAAAATCCGAACTCCGAAATCCGAACTCCGAAATTCGAACTCCGAAATCCGAACTCCGAACTCCGAACTCCGAACTCCGAACTCCGAACTCCGAACTCCGAACTCCGAACTCCGAACTCCGAACTCCGAACTCCGAACTCCGAACTCCGAACTCCGAACTCCGAACTCCGAACTCCGAACTCCGAACTCCGAACTCCGAACTCCGAACTCCGAACTCCGAACTCCGAACTCCGAACTCCGAACTCCGAACTCCGAACTCCGAACTCCGAACTCCGAACTCCGAACTCCGAACTCCGAACTCCGAACTCCGAACTCCGAACTCCGAACTCCGAACTCCGAACTCCGAACTCCGAACTCCGAACTCCGAACTCCGAACTCCGAACTCCGAACTCCGAACTCCGAACTCCGAACTCCGAACTCCGAACTCCGAACTCCGAACTCCGAACTCCGAACTCCGAACTCCGAACTCCGAACTCCGAACTCCGAACTCCGAACTCCGAACTCCGAACTCCGAACTCCGAACTCCGAACTCCGAACTCCGAACTCCGAACTCCGAACTCCGAACTCCGAACTCCGAACTCCGAACTCCGAACTCCGAACTCCGAACTCCGAACTCCGAACTCCGAACTCCGAACTCCGAACTCCGAACTCCGAACTCCGAACTCCGAACTCCGAACTCCGAACTCCGAACTCCGAACTGAAACTGAAGCTGATTTACTTAAAGGTTTATTTTACTTATCTCCTTCGTCACATCCAAAATAACAGTGATATCAGGGGCTCAGACCCAATAAAAGGTCTGAGGTCACGGGTATATCGGCTAAAGAGTACACTTTATAAGAACATTGGCAGCCGTACTAGTAATAACTGTGTCACAGCTGCCATGTACTAGCAATAGGATGTTACAACAATAAGTTAATATAAAAAACAAGTACAATGTGATTAATTGATATTACAATATTGAAACAATATGAAAAGTGATAAATAAAAATAAAGTTGAATTAAATATTAAAAACGAAATAAAATTAAATTAATTAAATTAAATTAAGTAAATGAAATTGAATTAAATTAAATTAAATTAAATCCGAAATCCGAAATCCGAAATCCGAATCCGAATCATTATTATCATGAAGTCATTTGTTTTCGTGTTTTGACTGTATATTTTAATAAAATCATCATTTTTGCAGGAAATAACAGTGATATCAGGGGCTCAGACCCAATAAAAGGTCTGAGGTCACGGGTATATCAGCTAAAGAGTACACTTTATAAGAACATTGGCAGCCGTACTAGTAATAACTGTGTCACAGCTGCCATGTACTAGCAATAGGATGTTACAACAATAAGTTAATATAAAAAACAAGTACAATGTGATTAATTGATATTACAATATTGAAACAATATGAAAAGTGATAAATAAAAATAAAGTTGAATTAAATATTAAAAACGAAATAAAATTAAATTAATTAAATTAAATTAAGTAAATGAAATTGAATTAAATTAAATTAAATTAAATCCGAAATCCGAAATCCGAATCCGAATCATTATTATCATGAAGTCATTTGTTTTCGTGTTTTGACTGTATATTTTAATAAAATCATCATTTTTGCAGGAAATGAAGATCACAATCATTACAATAAAAAACGACCACATGTTGACCATTCTCACTGTAAAGTTGAGATATAGCAGAAACGCGGAGTAATCTAGAAATAGGTAGGTTGTGATAATAAACTAACATTTGAAAAAGGAAGTAGTACGGGGGGGGGTTTTTCTCACCCAAAACATCCCTCCTTAAGCCATTTCAAAATCAAAATGTTGGCGCAGGTTTATGAACTTTAGCCCATTTCAAGATTTTCACGACGATTAAATAATTCATTAATAATTTTAACTACGCGGGTCACTTATATAAACAAGGGCCACTTATAAGTCCCGGCGGGCCGCATGCGACCCGCGGCCGCGGGTTGGGAATAGCTGATTTACTTAAAGGTTTATTTTACTTATCTCCTTCGTCACATCCAAAATAACAGTGATATCAGGGGCTCAGACCCAATAAAAGGTCTAAGGTCACGGGTATATCGGCTAAAGAGTACACTTTATAAGAACATTGGCAGCCGTACTAGAAATAACTGTGTCACAGCTGCCATGTAGTAGCAATAGGATGTTACAAAAATAGGTTAATATAAAAAACAAGTACAATGTGATTAATTGATATTACAATATTGAAACAATATGAAAAGTGATAAATAATATTAAAAACGAAATCAAATTAAATTAATTAAATTAAAATAATTAAATTAAATTAAATTAAATCCGAAATATGAAATCCAAAATCCGAACTCCGAAATCCGAACTCCGAAATTCGAACTCCGAAATCCGAACTCCGAACTCCGAACTCCGAACTCCGAACTCCGAACTCCGAACTCCGAACTCCGAACTCCGAACTCCGAACTCCGAACTCCGAACTCCGAACTCCGAACTCCGAACTCCGAACTCCGAACTCCGAACTCCGAACTCCGAACTCCGAACTCCGAACTCCGAACTCCGAACTCCGAACTCCGAACTCCGAACTCCGAACTCCGAACTCCGAACTCCGAACTCCGAACTCCGAACTCCGAACTCCGAACTCCGAACTCCGAACTCCGAACTCCGAACTCCGAACTCCGAACTCCGAACTCCGAACTCCGAACTCCGAACTCCGAACTCCGAACTCCGAACTCCGAACTCCGAACTCCGAACTCCGAACTCCGAACTCCGAACTCCGAACTCCGAACTCCGAACTCCGAACTCCGAACTCCGAACTCCGAACTCCGAACTCCGAACTCCGAACTCCGAACTCCGAACTCCGAACTCCGAACTCCGAACTCCGAACTCCGAACTCCGAACTCCGAACTCCGAACTCCGAACTCCGAACTCCGAACTCCGAACTCCGAACTCCGAACTCCGAACTCCGAACTCCGAACTCCGAACTCCGAACTCCGAACTCCGAACTCCGAACTCCGAACTCCGAACTCCGAACTCCGAACTCCGAACTCCGAACTCCGAACTCCGAACTGAAACTGAAGCTGATTTACTTAAAGGTTTATTTTACTTATCTCCTTCGTCACATCCAAAATAACAGTGATATCAGGGGCTCAGACCCAATAAAAGGTCTGAGGTCACGGGTATATCGGCTAAAGAGTACACTTTATAAGAACATTGGCAGCCGTACTAGTAATAACTGTGTCACAGCTGCCATGTACTAGCAATAGGATGTTACAACAATAAGTTAATATAAAAAACAAGTACAATGTGATTAATTGATATTACAATATTGAAACAATATGAAAAGTGATAAATAATATTAAAAACGAAATCAAATTAAATTAATTAAATTAAAATAATTAAATTAAATTAAATTAAATCCGAAATATGAAATCCAAAATCCGAACTCCGAAATCCGAACTCCGAAATTCGAACTCCGAAATCCGAACTCCGAACTCCGAACTCCGAACTCCGAACTCCGAACTCCGAACTCCGAACTCCGAACTCCGAACTCCGAACTCCGAACTCCGAACTCCGAACTCCGAACTCCGAACTCCGAACTCCGAACTCCGAACTCCGAACTCCGAACTCCGAACTCCGAACTCCGAACTCCGAACTCCGAACTCCGAACTCCGAACTCCGAACTCCGAACTCCGAACTCCGAACTCCGAACTCCGAACTCCGAACTCCGAACTCCGAACTCCGAACTCCGAACTCCGAACTCCGAACTCCGAACTCCGAACTCCGAACTCCGAACTCCGAACTCCGAACTCCGAACTCCGAACTCCGAACTCCGAACTCCGAACTCCGAACTCCGAACTCCGAACTCCGAACTCCGAACTCCGAACTCCGAACTCCGAACTCCGAACTCCGAACTCCGAACTCCGAACTCCGAACTCCGAACTCCGAACTCCGAACTCCGAACTCCGAACTCCGAACTCCGAACTCCGAACTCCGAACTCCGAACTCCGAACTCCGAACTCCGAACTCCGAACTCCGAACTCCGAACTCCGAACTCCGAACTCCGAACTCCGAACTCCGAACTCCGAACTCCGAACTCCGAACTCCGAACTCCGAACTCCGAACTCCGAACTCCGAAATCCGAACTCCGAAATCCGAACTCCGAAATCCGAACTCCGAAATCCGAACTCCGAACTCCGAACTCCGAAATCCGAACTCCGAAATCCGAACTCGGAAATCCGAACTCCGAAATCCGAACTCCGAAATCCGAACTCCGAAATCCGAACTCCGAAATCCGAACTCCGAAATCCGAACTGAAACTGAAGCTGATTTACTTAAAGGTTTATTTTACTTATCTCCTTCGTCACATCCAAAATAACAGTGATATCAGGGGCTCAGACCCAATAAAAGGTCTGAGGTCACGGGTATATCGGCTAAAGAGTACACTTTATAAGAACATTGGCAGCCGTACTAGTAATAACTGTGTCACAGCTGCCATGTACTAGCAATAGGATGTTACAACAATAAGTTAATATAAAAAACAAGTACAATGTGATTAATTGATATTACAATATTGAAACAATATGAAAAGTGATAAATAAAAATAAAGTTGAATTAAATATTAAAAACGAAATAAAATTAAATTAATTAAATTAAATTAAGTAAATGAAATTGAATTAAATTAAATTAAATTAAATCCGAAATCCGAAATCCGAAATCCGAATCCGAATCATTATTATCATGAAGTCATTTGTTTTCGTGTTTTGACTGTATATTTTAATAAAATCATCATTTTTGCAGGAAATAACAGTGATATCAGGGGCTCAGACCCAATAAAAGGTCTGAGGTCACGGGTATATCAGCTAAAGAGTACACTTTATAAGAACATTGGCAGCCGTACTAGTAATAACTGTGTCACAGCTGCCATGTACTAGCAATAGGATGTTACAACAATACCGGAAACCGGAAACCGGAAACCGGAAACCGGAAACCGGAAACCGGAAACCGGAAACCGGAAACCGGAAACCGGAAACCGGAAACCGGACTCCGAAATCCGAAATCCGAAATCCGAACTCCGAAATCCGAACTCCGAAATCCGAACTGAAACTGAAGCTGATTTACTTAAAGGTTTATTTTACTTATCTCCTTCGTCACATCCAAAATAACAGTGATATCAGGGGCTCAGACCCAATAAAAGGTCTGAGGTCACGGGTATATCGGCTAAAGAGTACACTTTATAAGAACATTGGCAGCCGTACTAGTAATAACTGTGTCACAGCTGCCATGTACTAGCAATAGGATGTTACAACAATAAGTTAATATAAAAAACAAGTACAATGTGATTAATTGATATTACAATATTGAAACAATATGAAAAGTGATAAATAATATTAAAAACGAAATCAAATTAAATTAATTAAATTAAAATAATTAAATTAAATTAAATTAAATCCGAAATATGAAATCCAAAATCCGAACTCCGAAATCCGAACTCCGAAATTCGAACTCCGAAATCCGAAATCCGAACTCCGAACTCCGAACTCCGAACTCCGAACTCCGAACTCCGAACTCCGAACTCCGAACTCCGAACTCCGAACTCCGAACTCCGAACTCCGAACTCCGAACTCCGAACTCCGAACTCCGAACTCCGAACTCCGAACTCCGAACTCCGAACTCCGAACTCCGAACTCCGAACTCCGAACTCCGAACTCCGAACTCCGAACTCCGAACTCCGAACTCCGAACTCCGAACTCCGAACTCCGAACTCCGAACTCCGAACTCCGAACTCCGAACTCCGAACTCCGAACTCCGAACTCCGAACTCCGAACTCCGAACTCCGAACTCCGAACTCCGAACTCCGAACTCCGAACTCCGAACTCCGAACTCCGAACTCCGAACTCCGAACTCCGAACTCCGAACTCCGAACTCCGAACTCCGAACTCCGAACTCCGAACTCCGAACTCCGAACTCCGAACTCCGAACTCCGAACTCCGAACTCCGAACTCCGAACTCCGAACTCCGAACTCCGAACTCCGAACTCCGAACTCCGAACTCCGAACTCCGAACTCCGAACTCCGAACTCCGAACTCCGAACTCCGAACTCCGAACTCCGAACTCCGAACTCCGAACTCCGAACTCCGAACTCCGAACTCCGAACTCCGAACTCCGAACTGAAACTGAAGCTGATTTACTTAAAGGTTTATTTTACTTATCTCCTTCGTCACATCCAAAATAACAGTGATATCAGGGGCTCAGACCCAATAAAAGGTCTGAGGTCACGGGTATATCGGCTAAAGAGTACACTTTATAAGAACATTGGCAGCCGTACTAGTAATAACTGTGTCACAGCTGCCATGTACTAGCAATAGGATGTTACAACAATAAGTTAATATAAAAAACAAGTACAATGTGATTAATTGATATTACAATATTGAAACAATATGAAAAGTGATAAATAAAAATAAAGTTGAATTAAATATTAAAAACGAAATAAAATTAAATTAATTAAATTAAATTAAGTAAATGAAATTGAATTAAATTAAATTAAATTAAATCCGAAATCCGAAATCCGAAATCCGAATCCGAATCATTATTATCATGAAGTCATTTGTTTTCGTGTTTTGACTGTATATTTTAATAAAATCATCATTTTTGCAGGAAATAACAGTGATATCAGGGGCTCAGACCCAATAAAAGGTCTGAGGTCACGGGTATATCAGCTAAAGAGTACACTTTATAAGAACATTGGCAGCCGTACTAGTAATAACTGTGTCACAGCTGCCATGTACTAGCAATAGGATGTTACAACAATAAGTTAATATAAAAAACAAGTACAATGTGATTAATTGATATTACAATATTGAAACAATATGAAAAGTGATAAATAAAAATAAAGTTGAATTAAATATTAAAAACGAAATAAAATTAAATTAATTAAATTAAATTAAGTAAATGAAATTGAATTAAATTAAATTAAATTAAATCCGAAATCCGAAATCCGAATCCGAATCATTATTATCATGAAGTCATTTGTTTTCGTGTTTTGACTGTATATTTTAATAAAATCATCATTTTTGCAGGAAATGAAGATCACAATCATTACAATAAAAAACGACCACATGTTGACCATTCTCACTGTAAAGTTGAGATATAGCAGAAACGCGGAGTAATCTAGAAATAGGTAGGTTGTGATAATAAACTAACATTTGAAAAAGGAAGTAGTACGGGGGGGGGTTTTTCTCACCCAAAACATCCCTCCTTAAGCCATTTCAAAATCAAAATGTTGGCGCAGGTTTATGAACTTTAGCCCATTTCAAGATTTTCACGACGATTAAATAATTCATTAATAATTTTAACTACGCGGGTCACTTATATAAACAAGGGCCACTTATAAGTCCCGGCGGGCCGCATGCGACCCGCGGCCGCGGGTTGGGAATAGCTGATTTACTTAAAGGTTTATTTTACTTATCTCCTTCGTCACATCCAAAATAACAGTGATATCAGGGGCTCAGACCCAATAAAAGGTCTAAGGTCACGGGTATATCGGCTAAAGAGTACACTTTATAAGAACATTGGCAGCCGTACTAGAAATAACTGTGTCACAGCTGCCATGTAGTAGCAATAGGATGTTACAAAAATAGGTTAATATAAAAAACAAGTACAATGTGATTAATTGATATTACAATATTGAAACAATATGAAAAGTGATAAATAATATTAAAAACGAAATCAAATTAAATTAATTAAATTAAAATAATTAAATTAAATTAAATTAAATCCGAAATATGAAATCCAAAATCCGAACTCCGAAATCCGAACTCCGAAATTCGAACTCCGAAATCCGAACTCCGAAATCCGAACTCCGAAATCCGAACTCCGAAATTCGAACTCCGAAATCCGAACTCCGAAATCCGAACTCCGAAATCCGAACTCCGAAATCCGAACTCCGAAATAGGAAATAGGAAATCGGAAACCGGAAACCGGAAACCGGAAACGGAAACGGAGACGGAAACGGAAACGGTAACGGTAACGGTAACGGAAACGGAAACGGAAACGGAAACGGAAACGGAAACGGAAACGGAAACGGAAACGGAAACGGAAACGGAAACGGAAACGGAAACGGAAACGGAAACGGAAACGGAAACGGAAACGGAAACGGAAACGGAAACGGTAACGGTAACGGTAACGGTAACGGTAACGGTAACGGAAACGGAAACGGAAAAGGAAACGGAAACGGAAACGGAAACGGTAACGGTAACGGTAACGGTAACGGTAACGGTAACGGTAACGGAAACGGAAACGGAAACGGAAACGGAAACGGAAACGGAAACGGAAACGGAAACGGAAACGGAAACGGAAACGGAAACGGAAACGGAAACGGAAACGGAAACGGAAACGGAAACGGAAACGGAAACGGAAACGGAAACGGAAACGGAAACGGAAACGGAAACGGAAACGGAAACGGAAACGGAAACGGAAACGGAAACGGAAACGGAAACGGAAACGGAAACGGAAACGGAAACGGAAACGGAAACGGAAACGGAAACGGAAACGGAAACGGAAACGGAAACGGAAACGGAAACGGAAACGGAAACGGAAACGGAAACGGAAACGGAAACGGAAACGGAAACGGAAACGGAAACGGAAACGGAAACGGAAACGGAAACGGTAACGGTAACGGTAACGGTAACGGTAACGGTAACGGTAACGGTAACGGTAACGGTAACGGTAACGGTAACGGTAACGGTAACGGTAACGGTAACGGTAACGGTAACGGTAACGGTAACGGTAACGGAAACGGAAACGGAAACGGAAACGGAAACGGAAACGGAAACGGAAACGGAAACGGAAACGGAAACGGAAACGGAAACGGAAACGGAAACGGAAACGGAAACGGAAACGGAAACGGAAACGGAAACGGAAACGGAAACGGAAACGGAAACGGAAACGGAAACGGAAACGGAAACGGAAACGGAAACGGAAACGGAAACGGAAACGGAAACGGAAACGGAAACGGAAACGGAAACGGAAACGGAAACGGAAACGGAAACGGAAACGGAAACGGAAACGGAAACGGAAACGGAAACGGAAACGGAAACGGAAACGGAAACGGAAACGGAAACGGAAACGGAAACGGAAACGGAAACGGAAACGGAAACGGAAACGGAAACGGAAACGGAAACGGAAACGGAAACGGAAACGGAAACGGAAACGGAAACGGAAACGGAAACGGAAACGGAAACGGAAACGGAAACGGAAACGGAAACGGAAACGGAAACGGAAACGGTAACGGTAACGGTAACGGTAACGGTAACGGTAACGGTAACGGTAACGGTAACGGTAACGGTAACGGTAACGGTAACGGTAACGGTAACGGTAACGGTAACGGTAACGGTAACGGTAACGGTAACGGTAACGGTAACGGTAACGGTAACGGTAACGGTAACGGTAACGGTAACGGTAACGGTAACGGTAACGGTAACGGTAACGGTAACGGTAACGGAAAACGGAAAACGGAAAACGGAAAACGGAAAACGGAAAACGGAAACCGGAAACCGGAAACCGGAAACCGGAAACCGGAAACCGGAAACCGGAAACCGGAAACCGGAAACCGGAAACCGGAAACCGGAAACCGGAAACCGGAAACCGGAAACCGGAAACCGGAAACCGGAAACCGGAAACCGGAAACCGGAAACCGGAAACCGGAAACCGGAAACCGGAAACCGGAAACCGAACTCCGAACTCCGAACTCCGAACTCCGAACTCCGAACTCCGAACTCCGAACTCCGAACTCCGAACTCCGAACTCCGAACTCCGAACTCCGAACTCCGAACTCCGAACTCCGAACTCCGAACTCCGAACTCCGAAATCCGAAATCCGAAATCCGAAATCCGAACTCCGAAATCCGAACTCCGAAATCCGAACTCCGAAATCCGAACTCCGAAATCCGAACTCCGAAATCCGAACTCCGAAATCCGAACTCCGAAATCCGAACTCCGAAATCCGAACTCCGAAATCCGAACTCCGAACTCCGAACTCCGAACTCCGAACTCCGAACTCCGAACTCCGAACTCCGAACTCCGAACTCCGAACTCCGAACTCCGAACTCCGAACTCCGAACTCCGAACTCCGAACTCCGAACTCCGAACTCCGAACTCCGAACTCCGAACTCCGAACTCCGAACTCCGAACTCCGAACTCCGAACTCCGAACTCCGAACTCCGAACTCCGAACTCCGAACTCCGAACTCCGAACTCCGAACTCCGAACTCCGAACTCCGAACTCCGAACTCCGAACTCCGAACTCCGAACTCCGAACTCCGAACTCCGAACTCCGAACTCCGAACTCCGAACTCCGAACTCCGAACTCCGAACTCCGAACTCCGAACTCCGAACTCCGAACTCCGAACTCCGAACTCCGAACTCCGAACTCCGAACTCCGAACTCCGAACTCCGAACTCCGAACTCCGAACTCCGAACTCCGAACTCCGAACTCCGAACTCCGAACTCCGAACTCCGAACTCCGAACTCCGAACTCCGAACTCCGAACTCCGAACTCCGAACTCCGAACTCCGAACTCCGAACTCCGAACTCCGAACTCCGAACTCCGAACTCCGAACTCCGAACTCCGAACTCCGAACTCCGAACTCCGAACTCCGAACTCCGAACTCCGAACTCCGAACTCCGAACTCCGAACTCCGAACTCCGAACTCCGAACTCCGAACTCCGAACTCCGAACTCCGAACTCCGAACTCCGAACTCCGAACTCCGAACTCCGAACTCCGAACTCCGAACTCCGAACTCCGAACTCCGAACTCCGAACTCCGAACTCCGAACTCCGAACTCCGAACTCCGAACTCCGAACTCCGAACTCCGAACTCCGAACTCCGAACTCCGAACTCCGAACTCCGAACTCCGAAATCCGAAATCCGAAATCCGAACTCCGAACTCCGAAATCCGAACTCCGAACTCCGAACTCCGAAATCCGAACTCCGAAATCCGAACTCGGAAATCCGAACTCGGAAATCCGAACTCGGAAATCCGAACTCCGAAATCCGAACTCCGAAATCCGAACTCCGAAATCCGAACTCCGAAATCCGAACTCCGAAATCCGAACTGAAACTGAAGCTGATTTACTTAAAGGTTTATTTTACTTATCTCCTTCGTCACATCCAAAATAACAGTGATATCAGGGGCTCAGACCCAATAAAAGGTCTGAGGTCACGGGTATATCGGCTAAAGAGTACACTTTATAAGAACATTGGCAGCCGTACTAGTAATAACTGTGTCACAGCTGCCATGTACTAGCAATAGGATGTTACAACAATAAGTTAATATAAAAAACAAGTACAATGTGATTAATTGATATTACAATATTGAAACAATATGAAAAGTGATAAATAAAAATAAAGTTGAATTAAATATTAAAAACGAAATAAAATTAAATTAATTAAATTAAATTAAGTAAATGAAATTGAATTAAATTAAATTAAATTAAATCCGAAATCCGAAATCCGAAATCCGAATCCGAATCATTATTATCATGAAGTCATTTGTTTTCGTGTTTTGACTGTATATTTTAATAAAATCATCATTTTTGCAGGAAATAACAGTGATATCAGGGGCTCAGACCCAATAAAAGGTCTGAGGTCACGGGTATATCAGCTAAAGAGTACACTTTATAAGAACATTGGCAGCCGTACTAGTAATAACTGTGTCACAGCTGCCATGTACTAGCAATAGGATGTTACAACAATAAGTTAATATAAAAAACAAGTACAATGTGATTAATTGATATTACAATATTGAAACAATATGAAAAGTGATAAATAAAAATAAAGTTGAATTAAATATTAAAAACGAAATAAAATTAAATTAATTAAATTAAATTAAGTAAATGAAATTGAATTAAATTAAATTAAATTAAATCCGAAATCCGAAATCCGAATCCGAATCATTATTATCATGAAGTCATTTGTTTTCGTGTTTTGACTGTATATTTTAATAAAATCATCATTTTTGCAGGAAATGAAGATCACAATCATTACAATAAAAAACGACCACATGTTGACCATTCTCACTGTAAAGTTGAGATATAGCAGAAACGCGGAGTAATCTAGAAATAGGTAGGTTGTGATAATAAACTAACATTTGAAAAAGGAAGTAGTACGGGGGGGGGTTTTTCTCACCCAAAACATCCCTCCTTAAGCCATTTCAAAATCAAAATGTTGGCGCAGGTTTATGAACTTTAGCCCATTTCAAGATTTTCACGACGATTAAATAATTCATTAATAATTTTAACTACGCGGGTCACTTATATAAACAAGGGCCACTTATAAGTCCCGGCGGGCCGCATGCGACCCGCGGCCGCGGGTTGGGAATAGCTGATTTACTTAAAGGTTTATTTTACTTATCTCCTTCGTCACATCCAAAATAACAGTGATATCAGGGGCTCAGACCCAATAAAAGGTCTAAGGTCACGGGTATATCGGCTAAAGAGTACACTTTATAAGAACATTGGCAGCCGTACTAGAAATAACTGTGTCACAGCTGCCATGTAGTAGCAATAGGATGTTACAAAAATAGGTTAATATAAAAAACAAGTACAATGTGATTAATTGATATTACAATATTGAAACAATATGAAAAGTGATAAATAATATTAAAAACGAAATCAAATTAAATTAATTAAATTAAAATAATTAAATTAAATTAAATTAAATCCGAAATATGAAATCCAAAATCCGAACTCCGAAATCCGAACTCCGAAATTCGAACTCCGAAATCCGAACTCCGAAATCCGAACTCCGAAATCCGAACTCCGAAATTCGAACTCCGAAATCCGAACTCCGAAATCCGAACTCCGAAATCCGAACTCCGAAATCCGAACTCCGAAATAGGAAATAGGAAATCGGAAACCGGAAACCGGAAACCGGAAACGGAAACGGAGACGGAAACGGAAACGGTAACGGTAACGGTAACGGAAACGGAAACGGAAACGGAAACGGAAACGGAAACGGAAACGGAAACGGAAACGGAAACGGAAACGGAAACGGAAACGGAAACGGAAACGGAAACGGAAACGGAAACGGAAACGGAAACGGAAACGGTAACGGTAACGGTAACGGTAACGGTAACGGTAACGGTAACGGAAACGGAAAAGGAAACGGAAACGGAAACGGAAACGGAAACGGAAACGGAAACGGAAACGGTAACGGTAACGGAAACGGAAACGGAAACGGAAACGGAAACGGAAACGGAAACGGAAACGGAAACGGAAACGGAAACGGAAACGGAAACGGAAACGGAAACGGAAACGGAAACGGAAACGGTAACGGTAACGGTAACGGTAACGGTAACGGTAACGGTAACGGTAACGGTAACGGTAACGGTAACGGTAACGGTAACGGTAACGGAAACGGAAACGGAAACGGAAACGGAAACGGAAACGGTAACGGTAACGGTAACGGTAACGGTAACGGTAACGGTAACGGTAACGGTAACGGTAACGGTAACGGAAACGGAAACGGAAACGGAAACGGAAACGGAAACGGAAACGGAAACGGAAACGGAAACGGAAACGGAAACGGAAACGGAAACGGAAACGGAAACGGAAACGGAAACGGAAACGGAAACGGAAACGGAAACGGAAACGGAAACGGAAACGGAAACGGAAACGGAAACGGAAACGGAAACGGAAACGGAAACGGAAACGGAAACGGAAACGGAAACGGAAACGGAAACGGAAACGGAAACGGAAACGGAAACGGAAACGGAAACGGAAACGGAAACGGAAACGGAAACGGAAACGGAAACGGAAACGGAAACGGAAACGGAAACGGAAACGGAAACGGAAACGGAAACGGAAACGGAAACGGAAACGGAAACGGAAACGGAAACGGAAACGGAAACGGAAACGGAAACGGAAACGGAAACGGAAACGGAAACGGAAACGGAAACGGAAACGGAAACGGAAACGGAAACGGAAACGGAAACGGAAACGGAAACGGAAACGGAAACGGAAACGGAAACGGAAACGGAAACGGAAACGGAAACGGAAACGGAAACGGAAACGGAAACGGAAACGGAAACGGAAACGGAAACGGAAACGGAAACGGAAACGGAAACGGTAACGGTAACGGTAACGGTAACGGAAACCGGAAACCGGAAACCGGAAACCGGAAACCGGAAACGGAAACGGAAACGGAAACGGAAACGGAAACGGAAACGGAAACGGAAACGGAAACGGAAACGGAAACGGAAACGGAAACGGAAACGGAAACGGAAACGGAAACGGAAACGGAAACGGAAACGGAAACGGAAACGGAAACGGAAACGGTAACGGTAACGGTAACGGTAACGGTAACGGTAACGGTAACGGTAACGGTAACGGTAACGGTAACGGTAACGGTAACGGTAACGGTAACGGTAACGGTAACGGTAACGGTAACGGTAACGGTAACGGTAACGGTAACGGTAACGGAAACCGGAAACCGGAAACCGGAAACCGGAAACCGGAAACCGGAAACCGGAAACCGGAAACCGGAAACCGGAAACCGGAAACCGGAAACCGGAAACCGGAAACCGGAAACCGGAAACCGGAAACCGGAAACCGGAAACCGGAAACCGGAAACCGGAAACCGGAAACCGGAAACCGGAAACCGGAAACCGAACTCCGAACTCCGAACTCCGAACTCCGAACTCCGAACTCCGAACTCCGAACTCCGAACTCCGAACTCCGAACTCCGAACTCCGAACTCCGAACTCCGAACTCCGAACTCCGAACTCCGAACTCCGAACTCCGAACTCCGAACTCCGAACTCCGAAATCCGAACTCCGAAATCCTAACTCCGAAATCCGAACTCCGAAATCCGAACTCCGAAATCCGAACTCCGAAATCCGAACTCCGAAATCCGAACTCCGAAATCCGAACTCCGAAATCCGAACTCCGAAATCCGAACTCCGAAATCCGAACTCCGAAATCCGAACTCCGAAATCCGAACTCCGAAATCCGAACTCCGAAATCCGAACTCCGAAATCCGAACTCCGAAATCCGAACTCCGAAATCCGAACTCCGAAATCCGAACTCCGAAATCCGAACTCCGAAATCCGAACTCCGAAATCCGAACTCCGAAATCCGAACTCCGAAATCCGAACTCCGAAATCCGAACTCCGAAATCCGAACTCCGAAATCCGAACTCCGAAATCCGAACTCCGAAATCCGAACTCCGAAATCCGAACTCCGAAATCCGAACTCCGAAATCCGAACTCCGAAATCCGAACTCCGAAATCCGAACTCCGAAATCCGAACTCCGAAATCCGAACTCCGAAATCCGAACTGAAACTGAAGCTGATTTACTTAAAGGTTTATTTTACTTATCTCCTTCGTCACATCCAAAATAACAGTGATATCAGGGGCTCAGACCCAATAAAAGGTCTGAGGTCACGGGTATATCGGCTAAAGAGTACACTTTATAAGAACATTGGCAGCCGTACTAGTAATAACTGTGTCACAGCTGCCATGTACTAGCAATAGGATGTTACAACAATAAGTTAATATAAAAAACAAGTACAATGTGATTAATTGATATTACAATATTGAAACAATATGAAAAGTGATAAATAAAAATAAAGTTGAATTAAATATTAAAAACGAAATAAAATTAAATTAATTAAATTAAATTAAGTAAATGAAATTGAATTAAATTAAATTAAATTAAATCCGAAATCCGAAATCCGAAATCCGAATCCGAATCATTATTATCATGAAGTCATTTGTTTTCGTGTTTTGACTGTATATTTTAATAAAATCATCATTTTTGCAGGAAATGAAGATCACAATCATTACAATAAAAAACGACCACATGTTGACCATTCTCACTGTAAAGTTGAGATATAGCAGAAACGCGGAGTAATCTAGAAATAGGTAGGTTGTGATAATAAACTAACATTTGAAAAAGGAAGTAGTACGGGGGGGGGGTTTTTCTCACCCAAAACATCCCTCCTTAAGCCATTTCAAAATCAAAATGTTGGCGCAGGTTTATGAACTTTAGCCCATTTCAAGATTTTCACGACGATTAAATAATTCATTAATAATTTTAACTACGCGGGTCACTTATATAAACAAGGGCCACTTATAAGTCCCGGCGGGCCGCATGCGACCCGCGGCCGCGGGTTGGGAATAGCTGATTTACTTAAAGGTTTATTTTACTTATCTCCTTCGTCACATCCAAAATAACAGTGATATCAGGGGCTCAGACCCAATAAAAGGTCTAAGGTCACGGGTATATCGGCTAAAGAGTACACTTTATAAGAACATTGGCAGCCGTACTAGAAATAACTGTGTCACAGCTGCCATGTAGTAGCAATAGGATGTTACAAAAATAAGTTAATATAAAAAACAAGTACAATGTAACGGTAACGGTAACGGTAACGGTAACGGTAACGGTAACGGTAACGGTAACGGTAACGGTAACGGTAACGGTAACGGTAACGGAAACCGGAAACCGGAAACCGGAAACCGGAAACCGGAAACCGGAAACCGGAAACCGGAAACCGGAAACCGGAAACCGGAAACCGGAAACCGGAAACCGGAAACCGGAAACCGGAAACCGGAAACCGGAAACCGGAAACCGGAAACCGGAAACCGGAAACCGGAAACCGAACTCCGAACTCCGAACTCCGAACTCCGAACTCCGAACTCCGAACTCCGAACTCCGAACTCCGAACTCCGAACTCCGAACTCCGAACTCCGAACTCCGAACTCCGAACTCCGAACTCCGAACTCCGAAATCCGAAATCCGAAATCCTAACTCCGAAATCCGAACTCCGAAATCCGAACTCCGAAATCCGAACTCCGAAATCCGAACTCCGAAATCCGAACTCCGAAATCCGAACTCCGAAATCCGAACTCCGAAATCCGAACTCCGAAATCCGAACTCCGAAATCCGAACTCCGAAATCCGAACTCCGAAATCCGAACTCCGAAATCCGAACTCCGAAATCCGAACTCCGAAATCCGAACTCCGAAATCCGAACTCCGAAATCCGAACTCCGAAATCCGAACTCCGAAATCCGAACTCCGAAATCCGAACTCCGAAATCCGAACTCCGAAATCCGAACTCCGAAATCCGAACTCCGAAATCCGAACTCCGAAATCCGAACTGAAACTGAAGCTGATTTACTTAAAGGTTTATTTTACTTATCTCCTTCGTCACATCCAAAATAACAGTGATATCAGGGGCTCAGACCCAATAAAAGGTCTGAGGTCACGGGTATATCGGCTAAAGAGTACACTTTATAAGAACATTGGCAGCCGTACTAGTAATAACTGTGTCACAGCTGCCATGTACTAGCAATAGGATGTTACAACAATAAGTTAATATAAAAAACAAGTACAATGTGATTAATTGATATTACAATATTGAAACAATATGAAAAGTGATAAATAAAAATAAAGTTGAATTAAATATTAAAAACGAAATAAAATTAAATTAATTAAATTAAATTAAGTAAATGAAATTGAATTAAATTAAATTAAATTAAATCCGAAATCCGAAATCCGAAATCCGAATCCGAATCATTATTATCATGAAGTCATTTGTTTTCGTGTTTTGACTGTATATTTTAATAAAATCATCATTTTTGCAGGAAATGAAGATCACAATCATTACAATAAAAAACGACCACATGTTGACCATTCTCACTGTAAAGTTGAGATATAGCAGAAACGCGGAGTAATCTAGAAATAGGTAGGTTGTGATAATAAACTAACATTTGAAAAAGGAAGTAGTACGGGGGGGGGGTTTTTCTCACCCAAAACATCCCTCCTTAAGCCATTTCAAAATCAAAATGTTGGCGCAGGTTTATGAACTTTAGCCCATTTCAAGATTTTCACGACGATTAAATAATTCATTAATAATTTTAACTACGCGGGTCACTTATATAAACAAGGGCCACTTATAAGTCCCGGCGGGCCGCATGCGACCCGCGGCCGCGGGTTGGGAATAGCTGATTTACTTAAAGGTTTATTTTACTTATCTCCTTCGTCACATCCAAAATAACAGTGATATCAGGGGCTCAGACCCAATAAAAGGTCTAAGGTCACGGGTATATCGGCTAAAGAGTACACTTTATAAGAACATTGGCAGCCGTACTAGAAATAACTGTGTCACAGCTGCCATGTAGTAGCAATAAGAATAAGAATAAGAATAAGAATAAGAATGGATTTATTTTTAGCATCACACAATACATTATAATATAAGTCTAATATCCTATAATATCAAAATTAATATATTATTTAATGCTGTGTGACGCCAAAAATTGGCCCCAGCTCAGCAAACGCAGCAAGCAAGCCCGCTGCACTGATATTCTGCGGAGGCCAATGAGTGGCTTCACAACGCTACTAAACTAAACACAAGATTTACGGGAAAAAAAAAAACAATAATAAAAGTGACAGGAACTAATTAACTAACTAATTAATACAACAATTAATTACAAATTATTACAATCTACAGACCGAGTACAGGTGTTGTTGTCTTTAACTTTGAAAAGAGAGAAAAAAAAAAAAAAAAAAAAAAACAAATTTGACAAGTAAAAAAATAAAAAACTTAAAATGGTGGTTTGACGTCTGCGTTACTGAAACGTGGTTTCTGACGTGGCAATAATGGAAAATACAAATAGCAATACATGAAATAAATAAACAAATTACGTGTAAATTTATATATGAAAGGTCTTGAGCAGTTCCAAGTGAAGTGGTTATACGTACAGGACACCGGGAAAACGCAACTAGCCATTATGGGATATTGTTATGTGCCTGACGCCGTTCGACAACCTTCACTACAAGCCAGTGGTGCATACACCTCAGGTATTTACCATTGTCTGTTGAATTGAAAGTAGGTGACGTCTGTAATGTAAACTAAAGGTTTTTTTGGTTTTCAGCGCCCGGAGAGGAGGTGGGAGGTTGTTCCAACAGCGAGAGGCCGCATACTTAAAAGAACCTCGAAAAGTGGCCGTCCTATGCTGTGGTGTCAGGATGCGGTACCGGGAGGCTCTAGTACGAGTGTTAACCTCACTTGCCCAGGATAACTTCTCATACAAATAGGAAGGAGTTTGGGTGTTTATGATGTCAAAAAGGAGTACAGCAAAATGAAGTTTTCTGCGTGCTTTCATCTTAAGGAGGTTAGCATTATTAATGAAAGGTGTAACATGGGCACGAGGAGGAACAGTAAAGCAGAAACGCACACACGCATTCTGGACTCTTTGGACAAGTTTCTCTGTTCTGGCCAACAGATTATTACCTATGACAGTGTCTGCATAGTTCAGCTTCGACAGTACTAATGTCTCGCATAGCCTGATTCTGAGCTCCTCAGACAGGTAAGGCCGGTATTTGTACAGCATTTTGAGCCGGTAAAAACAGCCCCTTGTAACCTCCAACATGTGTTGCTCAAATGTAAGGTGCGAGTCAATTACTACTCCCAAATTACGAGCTGTACTTACCCGCTCAATCTGCTGTCCAGAGACCAAAACAGTTGGGTGCTTAGCCAAGATGTCACCAACCTGTTTTTTTGAGCCCAGAACTATAAACTTAGATTTTAATGGATTTAAGACTAGCCCATTAGAGTTTGACCATTCTGAGATAACTTGAAGGTCCTCATTTAGTTTTTTTAAGGCTTCAAGCATATCCTTAGGAAGAAAACTGACGTAGATTTGGGTGTCGTCTGCGTACATATGGTACCTACAGTGAGCTATATTTTTGGATAGATCGGCACTAAAAAGTATGAAGAGTAATGGGCCTAGGATCGATCCCTGTGGAACTCCTCTTGGAACATCGCGACATTCTGAGTATACCCTGCTGCCATTGCTGTCAGTTATTTCTACCTTTTGTAATCTATTAGTCAGGTAGCTGCGGAACCAATTGATCACTGAGGGCTCAAAACCATAGTAAGACAGCTTAGATAGGAGAAGAGGAATACTAATTGTTTCAAATGCCCTGGAGTAGTCTAGCAAGACTAAGATGGTGCCCATGCCTTGGTCTTGAGCAGTGATGATATTGTCCAGAACATCCAATAAAGCTGTCACAGTGCTGTGCTTACGTCGAAAACCAGACTGATACTTCGGTAAAATTTGGTTAGTCTCAAGATAATTCATGACTTGGATGTATACTGCCTTTTCTACTATTTTTGACAGGCAGGGCAAAATGCTAATTGGGCGGAGATCTTGGGGTGAGGAAGGATTGGGACTTTTAGGGATAGGTTTAATTAAAGCTGTTTTCCAGGTCGAGGGAAATGTAGAGGATTGCAAGGACTTATTCACAATGTAGGTGATAGTTTTCAAGGTATTAGGAAGTGTTAAGTTTAGCATCTCCAATGAAATGTTATCTGTACCAGTGGCGTTGGACTTGATACTTTGAATGATTTTTAAAACTGCATTTTCAGTTACAGGAGCAAAACAAAATTTGGATTTACTAGCCGAATGAGACTCAAAGCATGAATGTAGAGAAGAGCATTCTAAAGGTTGTCTAGGAATATTAAGAAAATGTTGATTAAGAGTATTAGGATCATTGCACAAATTGGGTAAAAAATTATCATTAGTTTTAGATAAGTTTAAATTATTTTTAATATTTTTCCACAAAACCTTTGGTTTGTTAATGTTACTGTTAATATTTTTATTAAAATAAGCACGCTTTTCACAGTGTATGGCTGAAACAACTAAAGATTTTAAGTCTTTATAAGCTTTTTTGTGGATATTATTTTTAGTTGCCTTCCATTTTTTAAAACTTCTGTCTCTTAATTCCATCATTTTCTTTACAGTATCAGTTAGCCATGGTGTAGATTGCCTTTTAATTTTAACTTGCTTTAAGGGGGCATGCAGGTCAAAAAGTAAGGTGATCAGTCTGTTGAATTCTGTAACTATCTCATCTATATCATTCATACCTTCCAAGTATCCCCAATCAATTCTTTCTAGATCTTGAGTAAAAACGTCCAACAGAATGTCCTTGAATGGTCTATAAGAGCTAATAAAAGGCGAAAACTTAGGCTTCTTGAAGCTGAACTGTGCTGTGACAACTGCGTGGTTTCCCAAATCAGGTATGTGACTGACCGTTACAGTACGTGCCTCAGCATTAGTACAAACAATGTCAATTAGGGATTCTGAGTGATCTGTAAAGTGTGTAGGTTCAGTGACAACTTGTTCAATGTGTAGAGAGTCCAAGAACTGTGAGAGCAGTTTAGATTTACTGTCTAACAGGTGAAGCATATTAATGTTAAAATCCCCTAATAATATGATATGATCATACATCGCTAGAGAGCACCAGGATTGTGTTATAGCATCAATAAACAGGTTAACATCCATCCATGGTGGTCTATATGCGGTGCCTACTGCAATTTTATGTTTATTTATTGTGAGGCTAAGCCACATTTGCTCCACGGAAGGTGTTTCAGGATTGGGAATCAGTCGCGCATTGATACCTTGCCTGACAAAAAACCCAACACCACCTCCGCGACCATCCCTTATGTTAGAAGGTCGTGGACGATGACGAAGACGATACCCAGGGACTATTGGCGCTCTGCCATCTTCCCCCTGCCTTAGCCAGGTTTCGTTTATGGCCATAATATCTACCGATAGGCGGTCCATCATGGCAATAAATTCATCGTGCTTGGTCCCCAATGATCCTGCATTAAAAAGGCCTACTGTGAACAATTTGTTATTCTTAACTACCATTTAAAATGAGAAAAGTATATTACAATAAATATATTAGAGGGTGTATAAATATAAAAATATGTGACAAGATTATATTTATTAGGAATTTTTATAAAAGTATAGCTGATGTAAAATAATAATGTAAATAGGAACATCATAAAAACATGACATTTTACTTGTATATAAAATAGTATAGGATTATAAATGTTCAATGCATGCAATATAACTTCATAAATAAAATAATATATAAGTAAAATATATAAAGTAGCATTAATGTTAACCCTACAGATCTTTAAACCACCAGAACTCAAAACAAACCACATTCTAAAGTTTAACTTACAATCTAGTATATAAAAAGTAAAACCTAAAAAATAATTTATTACAGAATTATACGTCTGAACCAAAGACACGAGTAAAGTCCGAGTCTGAACGAAACTGATGGACCGGACTCCCATCTGCCTGTCGAGCACAGACGCGCCCACGTCTCGTCCAGCAGTAGCGCCATTTCTTCTCGCTGCACGCCTCGCGTACCCGCCGATACAACAAGCGGTTGTGGCGAGTGAGGCGCTCGTTAACAAAAACGCGCGCACCGCCATCCGTGGTGAGGCCACGACGTGTGCGGGCCGCCTTAAGCAGCTCATCCCTGAGGTCGCGACGAGCCAGGCGCACCACCACACGGCGCGGGCGCCCGCCCTGGGCCGGTGGCACTCCCACGCGCTCCGCAAACACCACGTCACGCGCCTCCAGGGCCACACCCAGGCGCGTCGCCAGCACCGAGACTGTATGCGTCACATTCTCGCCTTTCTCCTCCGGCAAGTGTCCGATGTCGAGGTCCGCAAGGAGCGCATCTTGATCTCGCTCGTTCAGGTCAAGTTTTAGCTCGGCCACGGTGCACTCCAGCTTACTAATCTTTTCCGTGCCCGCACCGCCGACGCCGCCCTGCTCCAGCGCGTCGAGTCTCTTTTCGGCGCTGGTCAACCGTGAGTTCAAGTCGGTTATAGTTTCACGCAGCAGCGCCATCTCTTGACGACAGCCGCGAAGCTCGGTGACGAGATCAGCAAACTCACGTCGAAACACCGCCAGGTTGTTGAGACTATCATCTGTGCCTTCTGACGATCTCATGCGATCCTGGGGCGAGCAGCTAGATTGACGGTCTACAACATCAGCCAGACTGGAAATTCCGGGGTCCGCAACAAGGCCTCTGACCGGCGTATGGTCGCCACGTCTGTCATTCTTTTTACAATTCGGACAGACCCAGTCCACTCCTACGTTCGCCTTTGCTGGTAAGGCTAGACACCCCTTGTGATACTTGGTATTACAGGCGTTACAAGCAACTACCGTAATCGTAGACTTCCCCAAAGACCTCTCGCAGCCGCCGCATATTTTAGATGTTTTATCCATCGCTTCTGTATAGTGCGGAAAGCTTCTAAAAAAAAAAAAGGTGGCGCTTATCAGGATGCAGTTCACAACTACTTCGATAGGTGGCGCTGCACTAATCGATGAGACGTCTTGTAGCCAACGAGTGATCGATGTGATACCAGCACCCGACGCTAGATGTCGCTCCCAGTCTCAAAAACGGCAATTACGATAATTTGTAATTGCAAAAACACTACCCTCACCGTGTGTGTAAATGTACGTACGTGCTGTGACGAAAAACTGATTTACAAGGAGATACGCGCTTGTACAGCCTCACAAACACTCGCACAACGGCAACGGAATATTACGATCACAATTCACAACACCAACTGAATATAGACGAATTTTTACTACTAAAAACAAATAAAAATACGGACAGGTAATTAAGTTGCTTTGACGTTTGTGACGTCACTCAAATAGTCAATCGTTTGTGACGTCACACAATAGGATGTTACAAAAATAAGTTAATATAAAAAACAAGTACAATGTGATTAATTGATATTACAATATTGAAACAATATGAAAAGTGATAAATAATATTAAAAACGAAATCAAATTAAATTAATTAAATTAAAATAATTAAATTAAATTAAATTAAATCCGAAATATGAAATCCAAAATCCGAACTCCGAAATCCGAACTCCGAAATTCGAACTCCGAAATCCGAACTCCGAAATCCGAACTCCGAAATCCGAACTCCGAAATTCGAACTCCGAAATCCGAACTCCGAAATCCGAACTCCGAAATCCGAACTCCGAAATCCGAACTCTGAAATAGGAAATAGGAAATCGGAAACCGGAAACCGGAAACCGGAAACCGGAAACGGAAACGGAAACGGAAACGGAAACGGTAACGGTAACGGTAACGGTAACGGTAACGGTAACGGTAACGGTAACGGTAACGGTAACGGTAACGGTAACGGTAACGGTAACGGTAACGGTAACGGTAACGGTAACGGTAACGGTAACGGTAACGGTAACGGTAACGGTAACGGTAACGGTAACGGTAACGGTAACGGTAACGGTAACGGTAACGGTAACGGTAACGGTAACGGTAACGGTAACGGTAACGGTAACGGTAACGGTAACGGTAACGGTAACGGTAACGGTAACGGTAACGGTAACGGTAACGGAAACGGAAACGGAAACGGAAACGGAAACGGAAACGGAAACGGAAACGGAAACGGAAACGGAAACGGAAACGGAAACGGAAACGGAAACGGAAACGGAAACGGAAACGGAAACGGAAACGGAAACGGAAACGGAAACGGAAACGGAAACGGAAACGGAAACGGAAACGGAAACGGAAACGGAAACGGAAACGGAAACGGAAACGGAAACGGAAACGGAAACGGAAACGGAAACGGAAACGGAAACGGAAACGGAAACGGAAACGGAAACGGAAACGGAAACGGAAACGGAAACGGAAACGGAAACGGAAACGGAAACGGAAACGGAAACGGAAACGGAAACGGAAACGGAAACGGAAACGGAAACGGAAACGGAAACGGAAACGGAAACGGAAACGGAAACGGAAACGGAAACGGAAACGGAAACGGAAACGGAAACGGAAACGGAAACGGAAACGGAAACGGAAACGGAAACGGAAACGGAAACGGAAACGGTAGCGGTAGCGGTAGCGGTAGCGGTAGCGGTAGCGGTAGCGGTAGCGGTAGCGGTAGCGGTAGCGGTAGCGGTAGCGGTAGCGGTAGCGGTAGCGGTAGCGGTAGCGGTAGCGGTAGCGGTAGCGGTAGCGGTAGCGGTAGCGGTAGCGGTAGCGGTAGCGGTAGCGGTAGCGGTAGCGGTAGCGGTAGCGGTAGCGGTAGCGGTAGCGGTAGCGGTAGCGGTAGCGGTAGCGGTAGCGGTAGCGGTAGCGGTAGCGGTAGCGGTAGCGGTAACGGTAACGGTAACGGTAACGGTAACGGTAACGGTAACGGTAACGGTAACGGTAACGGTAACGGTAACGGTAACGGTAACGGTAACGGTAACGGTAACGGTAACGGTAACGGTAACGGTAACGGTAACGGTAACGGTAACGGTAACGGAAACCGGAAACCGGAAACCGGAAACCGGAAACCGGAAACCGGAAACCGGAAACCGGAAACCGGAAACCGGAAACCGGAAACCGAACTCCGAACTCCGAACTCCGAAATCCGAAATCCGAAATCCGAAATCCGAAATCCGAAATCCGAAATCCGAAATCCGAACTCCGAAATCCGAACTCCGAAATCCGAACTCCGAAATCCGAACTCCGAAATCCGAACTCCGAAATCCGAACTCCGAAATCCGAACTCCGAAATCCGAACTCCGAAATCCGAACTCCGAAATCCGAACTCCGAAATCCGAACTCCGAAATCCGAACTCCGAAATCCGAACTCCGAAATCCGAACTCCGAAATCCGAACTCCGAAATCCGAACTCCGAAATCCGAACTCCGAAATCCGAACTCCGAAATCCGAACTCCGAAATCCGAACTCCGAAATCCGAACTCCGAAATCCGAACTCCGAAATCCGAACTCCGAAATCCGAACTCCGAAATCCGAACTCCGAAATCCGAACTCCGAAATCCGAACTCCGAAATCCGAACTCCGAAATCTGAACTCCGAAATCCGAACTCCGAAATCCGAACTCCGAAATCCGAACTCCGAAATCCGAACTGAAACTGAAGCTGATTTACTTAAAGGTTTATTTTACTTATCTCCTTCGTCACATCCAAAATAACAGTGATATCAGGGGCTCAGACCCAATAAAAGGTCTGAGGTCACGGGTATATCGGCTAAAGAGTACACTTTATAAGAACATTGGCAGCCGTACTAGTAATAACTGTGTCACAGCTGCCATGTACTAGCAATAGGATGTTACAACAATAAGTTAATATAAAAAACAAGTACAATGTGATTAATTGATATTACAATATTGAAACAATATGAAAAGTGATAAATAAAAATAAAGTTGAATTAAATATTAAAAACGAAATAAAATTAAATTAATTTAATTAAATTAAGTAAATGAAATTGAATTAAATTAAATTAAATTAAATCCGAAATCCGAAATCCGAATCCGAATCATTATTATCATGAAGTCATTTGTTTTCGTGTTTTGACTGTATATTTTAATAAAATCATCATTTTTGCAGGAAATGAAGATCACAATCATTACAATAAAAAACGACCACATGTTGACCATTCTCACTGTAAAGTTGAGATATAGCAGAAACGCGGAGTAATCTAGAAATAGGTAGGTTGTGATAATAAACTAACATTTGAAAAAGGAAGTAGTACGGGGGGGGGGTTTTTCTCACCCAAAACATCCCTCCTTAAGCCATTTCAAAATCAAAATGTTGGCGCAGGTTTATGAACTTTAGCCCATTTCAAGATTTTCACGACGATTAAATAATTCATTAATAATTTTAACTACGCGGGTCACTTATATAAACAAGGGCCACTTATAAGTCCCGGCGGGCCGCATGCGACCCGCGGCCGCGGGTTGGGAATAGCTGATTTACTTAAAGGTTTATTTTACTTATCTCCTTCGTCACATCCAAAATAACAGTGATATCAGGGGCTCAGACCCAATAAAAGGTCTAAGGTCACGGGTATATCGGCTAAAGAGTACACTTTATAAGAACATTGGCAGCCGTACTAGAAATAACTGTGTCACAGCTGCCATGTACTAGCAATAGGATGTTACAAAAATAAGTTAATATAAAAAACAAGTACAATGTGATTAATTGATATTACAATATTGAAACAATATGAAAAGTGATAAATAATATTAAAAACGAAATCAAATTAAATTAATTAAATTAAAATAATTAAATTAAATTAAATTAAATCCGAAATATGAAATCCAAAATCCGAACTCCGAAATCCGAACTCCGAAATTCGAACTCCGAAATCCGAACTCCGAAATCCGAACTCCGAAATCCGAACTCCGAAATTCGAACTCCGAAATCCGAACTCCGAAATCCGAACTCCGAAATCCGAACTCCGAAATAGGAAATAGGAAATCGGAAACCGGAAACCGGAAACCGGAAACCGGAAACGGAAACGGAGACGGAAACGGAAACGGAAACGGAAACGGTAACGGTAACGGTAACGGTAACGGTAACGGAAACGGAAACGGAAACGGAAACGGAAACGGAAACGGAAACGGAAACGGAAACGGAAACGGAAACGGAAACGGAAACGGAAACGGAAACGGAAACGGAAACGGAAACGGAAACGGTAACGGTAACGGTAACGGAAACGGAAACGGAAACGGAAACGGAAACGGAAACGGAAACGGAAACGGTAACGGTAACGGTAACGGTAACGGTAACGGAAACGGAAACGGAAACGGAAACGGAAACGGAAACGGAAACGGAAACGGAAACGGAAACGGAAACGGAAACGGAAACGGAAACGGAAACGGAAACGGAAACGGAAACGGAAACGGAAACGGAAACGGAAACGGAAACGGAAACGGAAACGGAAACGGAAACGGAAACGGAAACGGAAACGGAAACGGAAACGGAAACGGAAACGGAAACGGAAACGGAAACGGAAACGGAAACGGAAACGGAAACGGAAACGGAAACGGAAACGGAAACGGAAACGGAAACGGAAACGGAAACGGTAACGGTAACGGTAACGGTAACGGTAACGGTAACGGTAACGGTAACGGTAACGGTAACGGTAACGGTAACGGTAACGGTAACGGTAACGGTAACGGTAACGGTAACGGTAACGGTAGCGGTAGCGGTAGCGGTAGCGGTAGCGGTAGCGGTAGCGGTAGCGGTAGCGGTAGCGGTAGCGGTAGCGGTAGCGGTAGCGGTAGCGGTAGCGGTAGCGGTAGCGGTAGCGGTAGCGGTAGCGGTAGCGGTAGCGGTAGCGGTAGCGGTAGCGGTAGCGGTAGCGGTAGCGGTAGCGGTAACGGTAACGGTAACGGTAACGGTAACGGTAACGGTAACGGTAACGGTAACGGTAACGGTAACGGTAACGGTAACGGTAACGGTAACGGTAACGGTAACGGTAACGGTAACGGTAACGGTAACGGTAACGGTAACGGTAACGGTAACGGTAACGGTAACGGTAACGGTAACGGTAACGGTAACGGAAACGGAAACGGAAACGGAAACGGAAACGGAAACGGAAACGGAAACGGAAACGGAAACGGAAACGGAAACGGAAACGGAAACGGAAACGGAAACGGAAACGGAAACGGAAACGGAAACGGAAACGGAAACGGAAACGGAAACGGAAACGGAAACGGAAACGGAAACGGAAACGGAAACGGAAACGGAAACGGAAACGGAAACGGAAACGGAAACGGAAACGGAAACGGAAACGGAAACGGAAACGGAAACGGAAACGGAAACGGAAACGGAAACGGAAACGGAAACGGAAACGGAAACGGAAACGGTAGCGGTAGCGGTAGCGGTAGCGGTAGCGGTAGCGGTAGCGGTAGCGGTAGCGGTAGCGGTAGCGGTAGCGGTAGCGGTAGCGGTAGCGGTAGCGGTAGCGGTAGCGGTAGCGGTAGCGGTAGCGGTAGCGGTAGCGGTAGCGGTAGCGGTAGCGGTAGCGGTAGCGGTAGCGGTAACGGTAACGGTAACGGTAACGGTAACGGTAACGGTAACGGTAACGGTAACGGTAACGGTAACGGTAACGGTAACGGTAACGGTAACGGTAACGGTAACGGTAACGGTAACGGTAACGGTAACGGTAACGGTAACGGTAACGGTAACGGAAACCGGAAACCGGAAACCGGAAACCGGAAACCGGAAACCGGAAACCGGAAACCGGAAACCGGAAACCGGAAACCGGAAACCGGAAACCGAACTCCGAACTCCGAACTCCGAAATCCGAAATCCGAAATCCGAAATCCGAAATCCGAAATCCGAAATCCGAACTCCGAAATCCGAACTCCGAAATCCGAACTCCGAAATCCGAACTCCGAAATCCGAACTCCGAAATCCGAACTCCGAAATCCGAACTCCGAAATCCGAACTCCGAAATCCGAACTCCGAAATCCGAACTCCGAAATCCGAACTCCGAAATCCGAACTCCGAAATCCGAACTCCGAAATCCGAACTCCGAAATCCGAACTCCGAAATCCGAACTCCGAAATCCGAACTCCGAAATCCGAACTCCGAAATCCGAACTCCGAAATCCGAACTCCGAAATCCGAACTCCGAAATCCGAACTCCGAAATCCGAACTCCGAAATCCGAACTCCGAAATCCGAACTCCGAAATCCGAACTCCGAAATCCGAACTCCGAAATCCGAACTCCGAAATCTGAACTCCGAAATCCGAACTCCGAAATCCGAACTCCGAAATCCGAACTCCGAAATCCGAACTGAAACTGAAGCTGATTTACTTAAAGGTTTATTTTACTTATCTCCTTCGTCACATCCAAAATAACAGTGATATCAGGGGCTCAGACCCAATAAAAGGTCTGAGGTCACGGGTATATCGGCTAAAGAGTACACTTTATAAGAACATTGGCAGCCGTACTAGTAATAACTGTGTCACAGCTGCCATGTACTAGCAATAGGATGTTACAACAATAAGTTAATATAAAAAACAAGTACAATGTGATTAATTGATATTACAATATTGAAACAATATGAAAAGTGATAAATAAAAATAAAGTTGAATTAAATATTAAAAACGAAATAAAATTAAATTAATTAAATTAAATTAAGTAAATGAAATTGAATTAAATTAAATTAAATTAAATCCGAAATCCGAAATCCGAATCCGAATCATTATTATCATGAAGTCATTTGTTTTCGTGTTTTGACTGTATATTTTAATAAAATCATCATTTTTGCAGGAAATGAAGATCACAATCATTACAATAAAAAACGACCACATGTTGACCATTCTCACTGTAAAGTTGAGATATAGCAGAAACGCGGAGTAATCTAGAAATAGGTAGGTTGTGATAATAAACTAACATTTGAAAAAGGAAGTAGTACGGGGGGGGGTTTTTCTCACCCAAAACATCCCTCCTTAAGCCATTTCAAAATCAAAATGTTGGCGCAGGTTTATGAACTTTAGCCCATTTCAAGATTTTCACGACGATTAAATAATTCATTAATAATTTTAACTACGCGGGTCACTTATATAAACAAGGGCCACTTATAAGTCCCGGCGGGCCGCATGCGACCCGCGGCCGCGGGTTGGGAATAGCTGATTTACTTAAAGGTTTATTTTACTTATCTCCTTCGTCACATCCAAAATAACAGTGATATCAGGGGCTCAGACCCAATAAAAGGTCTAAGGTCACGGGTATATCGGCTAAAGAGTACACTTTATAAGAACATTGGCAGCCGTACTAGAAATAACTGTGTCACAGCTGCCATGTACTAGCAATAGGATGTTACAAAAATAAGTTAATATAAAAAACAAGTACAATGTGATTAATTGATATTACAATATTGAAACAATATGAAAAGTGATAAATAATATTAAAAACGAAATCAAATTAAATTAATTAAATTAAAATAATTAAATTAAATTAAATTAAATCCGAAATATGAAATCCAAAATCCGAACTCCGAAATCCGAACTCCGAAATTCGAACTCCGAAATCCGAACTCCGAAATCCGAACTCCGAAATCCGAACTCCGAAATTCGAACTCCGAAATCCGAACTCCGAAATCCGAACTCCGAAATCCGAACTCCGAAATAGGAAATAGGAAATCGGAAACCGGAAACCGGAAACCGGAAACCGGAAACGGAAACGGAGACGGAAACGGAAACGGAAACGGAAACGGTAACGGTAACGGTAACGGTAACGGAAACGGAAACGAAAACGGAAACGGAAACGGAAACGGAAACGGAAACGGAAACGGAAACGGAAACGGAAACGGAAACGGAAACGGAAACGGAAACGGAAACGGAAACGGTAACGGTAACGGTAACGGAAACGGAAACGGAAACGGAAACGGAAACGGAAACGGAAACGGAAACGGAAACGGTAACGGTAACGGTAACGGTAACGGTAACGGTAACGGTAACGGAAACGGAAACGGAAACGGAAACGGAAACGGAAACGGAAACGGAAACGGAAACGGAAACGGAAACGGAAACGGAAACGGAAACGGAAACGGAAACGGAAACGGAAACGGAAACGGAAACGGAAACGGAAACGGAAACGGAAACGGAAACGGAAACGGAAACGGAAACGGAAACGGAAACGGAAACGGAAACGGAAACGGAAACGGAAACGGAAACGGAAACGGAAACGGAAACGGAAACGGAAACGGAAACGGAAACGGAAACGGAAACGGAAACGGAAACGGAAACGGAAACGGAAACGGAAACGGAAACGGAAACGGAAACGGAAACGGAAACGGTAACGGTAACGGTAACGGTAACGGTAACGGTAACGGTAACGGTAACGGTAACGGTAACGGTAACGGTAACGGTAACGGTAGCGGTAGCGGTAGCGGTAGCGGTAGCGGTAGCGGTAGCGGTAGCGGTAGCGGTAGCGGTAGCGGTAGCGGTAGCGGTAGCGGTAGCGGTAGCGGTAGCGGTAGCGGTAGCGGTAGCGGTAGCGGTAGCGGTAGCGGTAGCGGTAGCGGTAGCGGTAGCGGTAGCGGTAGCGGTAGCGGTAACGGTAACGGTAACGGTAACGGTAACGGTAACGGTAACGGTAACGGTAACGGTAACGGTAACGGTAACGGTAACGGTAACGGTAACGGTAACGGTAACGGTAACGGTAACGGTAACGGTAACGGTAACGGTAACGGTAACGGTAACGGTAACGGTAACGGTAACGGTAACGGTAACGGTAACGGTAACGGTAACGGTAACGGTAACGGAAACGGAAACGGAAACGGAAACGGAAACGGAAACGGAAACGGAAACGGAAACGGAAACGGAAACGGAAACGGAAACGGAAACGGAAACGGAAACGGAAACGGAAACGGAAACGGAAACGGAAACGGAAACGGAAACGGAAACGGAAACGGAAACGGAAACGGAAACGGAAACGGAAACGGAAACGGAAACGGAAACGGAAACGGAAACGGAAACGGAAACGGAAACGGAAACGGAAACGGAAACGGAAACGGAAACGGAAACGGAAACGGAAACGGAAACGGAAACGGAAACGGAAACGGAAACGGAAACGGAAACGGAAACGGAAACGGAAACGGAAACGGAAACGGAAACGGAAACGGAAACGGAAACGGAAACGGAAACGGAAACGGAAACGGAAACGGTAGCGGTAGCGGTAGCGGTAGCGGTAGCGGTAGCGGTAGCGGTAGCGGTAGCGGTAGCGGTAGCGGTAGCGGTAGCGGTAGCGGTAGCGGTAGCGGTAGCGGTAGCGGTAGCGGTAGCGGTAGCGGTAGCGGTAGCGGTAGCGGTAGCGGTAGCGGTAGCGGTAGCGGTAGCGGTAGCGGTAGCGGTAGCGGTAGCGGTAGCGGTAGCGGTAGCGGTAGCGGTAGCGGTAGCGGTAGCGGTAGCGGTAGCGGTAGCGGTAGCGGTAGCGGTAACGGTAACGGTAACGGTAACGGTAACGGTAACGGTAACGGTAACGGTAACGGTAACGGTAACGGTAACGGTAACGGTAACGGTAACGGTAACGGTAACGGTAACGGTAACGGTAACGGTAACGGTAACGGTAACGGAAACCGGAAACCGGAAACCGGAAACCGAACTCCGAACTCCGAACTCCGAACTCCGAACTCCGAACTCCGAACTCCGAACTCCGAACTCCGAACTCCGAACTCCGAACTCCGAACTCCGAACTCCGAACTCCGAACTCCGAACTCCGAACTCCGAAATCCGAAATCCGAAATCCTAACTCCGAAATCCGAACTCCGAAATCCGAACTCCGAAATCCGAACTCCGAAATCCGAACTCCGAAATCCGAACTCCGAAATCCGAACTCCGAAATCCGAACTCCGAAATCCGAACTCCGAAATCCGAACTCCGAAATCCGAACTCCGAAATCCGAACTCCGAAATCCGAACTCCGAAATCCGAACTCCGAAATCCGAACTCCGAAATCCGAACTCCGAAATCCGAACTCCGAAATCCGAACTCCGAAATCCGAACTCCGAAATCCGAACTCCGAAATCCGAACTCCGAAATCCGAACTCCGAAATCCGAACTCCGAAATCCGAACTCCGAAATCCGAACTCCGAAATCCGAACTGAAACTGAAGCTGATTTACTTAAAGGTTTATTTTACTTATCTCCTTCGTCACATCCAAAATAACAGTGATATCAGGGGCTCAGACCCAATAAAAGGTCTGAGGTCACGGGTATATCGGCTAAAGAGTACACTTTATAAGAACATTGGCAGCCGTACTAGTAATAACTGTGTCACAGCTGCCATGTACTAGCAATAGGATGTTACAACAATAAGTTAATATAAAAAACAAGTACAATGTGATTAATTGATATTACAATATTGAAACAATATGAAAAGTGATAAATAAAAATAAAGTTGAATTAAATATTAAAAACGAAATAAAATTAAATTAATTAAATTAAATTAAGTAAATGAAATTGAATTAAATTAAATTAAATTAAATCCGAAATCCGAAATCCGAAATCCGAATCCGAATCATTATTATCATGAAGTCATTTGTTTTCGTGTTTTGACTGTATATTTTAATAAAATCATCATTTTTGCAGGAAATGAAGATCACAATCATTACAATAAAAAACGACCACATGTTGACCATTCTCACTGTAAAGTTGAGATATAGCAGAAACGCGGAGTAATCTAGAAATAGGTAGGTTGTGATAATAAACTAACATTTGAAAAAGGAAGTAGTACGGGGGGGGGGTTTTTCTCACCCAAAACATCCCTCCTTAAGCCATTTCAAAATCAAAATGTTGGCGCAGGTTTATGAACTTTAGCCCATTTCAAGATTTTCACGACGATTAAATAATTCATTAATAATTTTAACTACGCGGGTCACTTATATAAACAAGGGCCACTTATAAGTCCCGGCGGGCCGCATGCGACCCGCGGCCGCGGGTTGGGAATAGCTGATTTACTTAAAGGTTTATTTTACTTATCTCCTTCGTCACATCCAAAATAACAGTGATATCAGGGGCTCAGACCCAATAAAAGGTCTAAGGTCACGGGTATATCGGCTAAAGAGTACACTTTATAAGAACATTGGCAGCCGTACTAGAAATAACTGTGTCACAGCTGCCATGTAGTAGCAATAAGAATAAGAATAAGAATAAGAATAAGAATGGATTTATTTTTAGCATCACACAATACATTATAATATAAGTCTAATATCCTATAATATCAAAATTAATATATTATTTAATGCTGTGTGACGCCAAAAATTGGCCCCAGCTCAGCAAACGCAGCAAGCAAGCCCGCTGCACTGATATTCTGCGGAGGCCAATGAGTGGCTTCACAACGCTACTAAACTAAACACAAGATTTACGGGAAAAAAAAAAACAATAATAAAAGTGACAGGAACTAATTAACTAACTAATTAATACAACAATTAATTACAAATTATTACAATCTACAGACCGAGTACAGGTGTTGTTGTCTTTAACTTTGAAAAGAGAGAGACAAGAAAAAAAAAAAAAAAACAAATTTGACAAGTAAAAAAATAAAAAACTTAAAATGGTGGTTTGACGTCTGCGTTACTGAAACGTGGTTTCTGACGTGGCAATAATGGAAAATACAAATAGCAATACATGAAATAAATAAACAAATTACGTGTAAATTTATATATGAAAGGTCTTGAGCAGTTCCAAGTGAAGTGGTTATACGTACAGGACACCGGGAAAACGCAACTAGCCATTATGGGATATTGTTATGTGCCTGACGCCGTTCGACAACCTTCACTACAAGCCAGTGGTGCATACACCTCAGGTATTTACCATTGTCTGTTGAATTGAAAGTAGGTGACGTCTGTAATGTAAACTAAAGGTTTTTTTGGTTTTCAGCGCCCGGAGAGGAGGTGGGAGGTTGTTCCAACAGCGAGAGGCCGCATACTTAAAAGAACCTCGAAAAGTGGCCGTCCTATGCTGTGGTGTCAGGATGCGGTACCGGGAGGCTCTAGTACGAGTGTTAACCTCACTTGCCCAGGATAACTTCTCATACAAATAGGAAGGAGTTTGGGTGTTTATGATGTCAAAAAGGAGTACAGCAAAATGAAGTTTTCTGCGTGCTTTCATCTTAAGGAGGTTAGCATTATTAATGAAAGGTGTAACATGGGCACGAGGAGGAACAGTAAAGCAGAAACGCACACACGCATTCTGGACTCTTTGGACAAGTTTCTCTGTTCTGGCCAACAGATTATTACCTATGACAGTGTCTGCATAGTTCAGCTTCGACAGTACTAATGTCTCGCATAGCCTGATTCTGAGCTCCTCAGACAGGTAAGGCCGGTATTTGTACAGCATTTTGAGCCGGTAAAAACAGCCCCTTGTAACCTCCAACATGTGTTGCTCAAATGTAAGGTGCGAGTCAATTACTACTCCCAAATTACGAGCTGTACTTACCCGCTCAATCTGCTGTCCAGAGACCAAAACAGTTGGGTGCTTAGCCAAGATGTCACCAACCTGTTTTTTTGAGCCCAGAACTATAAACTTAGATTTTAATGGATTTAAGACTAGCCCATTAGAGTTTGACCATTCTGAGATAACTTGAAGGTCCTCATTTAGTTTTTTTAAGGCTTCAAGCATATCCTTAGGAAGAAAACTGACGTAGATTTGGGTGTCGTCTGCGTACATATGGTACCTACAGTGAGCTATATTTTTGGATAGATCGGCACTAAAAAGTATGAAGAGTAATGGGCCTAGGATCGATCCCTGTGGAACTCCTCTTGGAACATCGCGACATTCTGAGTATACCCTGCTGCCATTGCTGTCAGTTATTTCTACCTTTTGTAATCTATTAGTCAGGTAGCTGCGGAACCAATTGATCACTGAGGGCTCAAAACCATAGTAAGACAGCTTAGATAGGAGAAGAGGAATACTAATTGTTTCAAATGCCCTGGAGTAGTCTAGCAAGACTAAGATGGTGCCCATGCCTTGGTCTTGAGCAGTGATGATATTGTCCAGAACATCCAATAAAGCTGTCACAGTGCTGTGCTTACGTCGAAAACCAGACTGATACTTCGGTAAAATTTGGTTAGTCTCAAGATAATTCATGACTTGGATGTATACTGCCTTTTCTACTATTTTTGACAGGCAGGGCAAAATGCTAATTGGGCGGAGATCTTGGGGTGAGGAAGGATTGGGACTTTTAGGGATAGGTTTAATTAAAGCTGTTTTCCAGGTCGAGGGAAATGTAGAGGATTGCAAGGACTTATTCACAATGTAGGTGATAGTTTTCAAGGTATTAGGAAGTGTTAAGTTTAGCATCTCCAATGAAATGTTATCTGTACCAGTGGCGTTGGACTTGATACTTTGAATGATTTTTAAAACTGCATTTTCAGTTACAGGAGCAAAACAAAATTTGGATTTACTAGCCGAATGAGACTCAAAGCATGAATGTAGAGAAGAGCATTCTAAAGGTTGTCTAGGAATATTAAGAAAATGTTGATTAAGAGTATTAGGATCATTGCACAAATTGGGTAAAAAATTATCATTAGTTTTAGATAAGTTTAAATTATTTTTAATATTTTTCCACAAAACCTTTGGTTTGTTAATGTTACTGTTAATATTTTTATTAAAATAAGCACGCTTTTCACAGTGTATGGCTGAAACAACTAAAGATTTTAAGTCTTTATAAGCTTTTTTGTGGATATTATTTTTAGTTGCCTTCCATTTTTTAAAACTTCTGTCTCTTAATTCCATCATTTTCTTTACAGTATCAGTTAGCCATGGTGTAGATTGCCTTTTAATTTTAACTTGCTTTAAGGGGGCATGCAGGTCAAAAAGTAAGGTGATCAGTCTGTTGAATTCTGTAACTATCTCATCTATATCATTCATACCTTCCAAGTATCCCCAATCAATTCTTTCTAGATCTTGAGTAAAAACGTCCAACAGAATGTCCTTGAATGGTCTATAAGAGCTAATAAAAGGCGAAAACTTAGGCTTCTTGAAGCTGAACTGTGCTGTGACAACTGCGTGGTTTCCCAAATCAGGTATGTGACTGACCGTTACAGTACGTGCCTCAGCATTAGTACAAACAATGTCAATTAGGGATTCTGAGTGATCTGTAAAGTGTGTAGGTTCAGTGACAACTTGTTCAATGTGTAGAGAGTCCAAGAACTGTGAGAGCAGTTTAGATTTACTGTCTAACAGGTGAAGCATATTAATGTTAAAATCCCCTAATAATATGATATGATCATACATCGCTAGAGAGCACCAGGATTGTGTTATAGCATCAATAAACAGGTTAACATCCATCCATGGTGGTCTATATGCGGTGCCTACTGCAATTTTATGTTTATTTATTGTGAGGCTAAGCCACATTTGCTCCACGGAAGGTGTTTCAGGATTGGGAATCAGTCGCGCATTGATACCTTGCCTGACAAAAAACCCAACACCACCTCCGCGACCATCCCTTATGTTAGAAGGTCGTGGACGATGACGAAGACGATACCCAGGGACTATTGGCGCTCTGCCATCTTCCCCTGCCTTAGCCAGGTTTCGTTTATGGCCATAATATCTACCGATAGGCGGTCCATCATGGCAATAAATTCATCGTGCTTGGTCCCCAATGATCCTGCATTAAAAAGGCCTACTGTGAACAATTTGTTATTCTTAACTACCATTTAAAATGAGAAAAGTATATTACAATAAATATATTAGAGGGTGTATAAATATAAAAATATGTGACAAGATTATATTTATTAGGAATTTTTATAAAAGTATAGCTGATGTAAAATAATAATGTAAATAGGAACATCATAAAAACATGACATTTTACTTGTATATAAAATAGTATAGGATTATAAATGTTCAATGCATGCAATATAACTTCATAAATAAAATAATATATAAGTAAAATATATAAAGTAGCATTAATGTTAACCCTACAGATCTTTAAACCACCAGAACTCAAAACAAACCACATTCTAAAGTTTAACTTACAATCTAGTATATAAAAAGTAAAACCTAAAAAATAATTTATTACAGAATTATACGTCTGAACCAAAGACACGAGTAAAGTCCGAGTCTGAACGAAACTGATGGACCGGACTCCCATCTGCCTGTCGAGCACAGACGCGCCCACGTCTCGTCCAGCAGTAGCGCCATTTCTTCTCGCTGCACGCCTCGCGTACCCGCCGATACAACAAGCGGTTGTGGCGAGTGAGGCGCTCGTTAACAAAAACGCGCGCACCGCCATCCGTGGTGAGGCCACGACGTGTGCGGGCCGCCTTAAGCAGCTCATCCCTGAGGTCGCGACGAGCCAGGCGCACCACCACACGGCGCGGGCGCCCGCCCTGGGCCGGTGGCACTCCCACGCGCTCCGCAAACACCACGTCACGCGCCTCCAGGGCCACACCCAGGCGCGTCGCCAGCACCGAGACTGTATGCGTCACATTCTCGCCTTTCTCCTCCGGCAAGTGTCCGATGTCGAGGTCCGCAAGGAGCGCATCTTGATCTCGCTCGTTCAGGTCAAGTTTTAGCTCGGCCACGGTGCACTCCAGCTTACTAATCTTTTCCGTGCCCGCACCGCCGACGCCGCCCTGCTCCAGCGCGTCGAGTCTCTTTTCGGCGCTGGTCAACCGTGAGTTCAAGTCGGTTATAGTTTCACGCAGCAGCGCCATCTCTTGACGACAGCCGCGAAGCTCGGTGACGAGATCAGCAAACTCACGTCGAAACACCGCCAGGTTGTTGAGACTATCATCTGTGCCTTCTGACGATCTCATGCGATCCTGGGGCGAGCAGCTAGATTGACGGTCTACAACATCAGCCAGACTGGAAATTCCGGGGTCCGCAACAAGGCCTTCTGACCGGCGTATGGTCGCCACGTCTGTCATTCTTTTTACAATTCGGACAGACCCAGTCCACTCCTACGTTCGCCTTTGCTGGTAAGGCTAGACACCCCTTGTGATACTTGGTATTACAGGCGTTACAAGCAACTACCGTAATCGTAGACTTCCCCAAAGACCTCTCGCAGCCGCCGCATATTTTAGATGTTTTATCCATCGCTTCTGTATAGTGCGGAAAGCTTCTAAAAAAAAAAAAGGTGGCGCTTATCAGGATGCAGTTCACAACTACTTCGATAGGTGGCGCTGCACTAATCGATGAGACGTCTTGTAGCCAACGAGTGATCGATGTGATACCAGCACCCGACGCTAGATGTCGCTCCCAGTCTCAAAAACGGCAATTACGATAATTTGTAATTGCAAAAACACTACCCTCCCGTGTGGGTAAATGTACGTACGTGCTGTGACGAAAAACTGATTTACAAGGAGATACGCGCTTGTACAGCCTCACAAACACTCGCACAACGGCAACGGAATATTACGATCACAATTCACAACACCAACTGAATATAGACGAATTTTTACTACTAAAAACAAATAAAAATACGGACAGGTAATTAAGTTGCTTTGACGTTTGTGACGTCACTCAAATAGTCAATCGTTTGTGACGTCACACAATAGGATGTTACAAAAATAAGTTAATATAAAAAACAAGTACAATGTGATTAATTGATATTACAATATTGAAACAATATGAAAAGTGATAAATAATATTAAAAACGAAATCAAATTAAATTAATTAAATTAAAATAATTAAATTAAATTAAATTAAATCCGAAATATGAAATCCAAAATCCGAACTCCGAAATCCGAACTCCGAAATTCGAACTCCGAAATCCGAACTCCGAAATCCGAACTCCGAAATCCGAACTCCGAAATCCGAACTCCGAAATCCGAACTCCGAAATCCGAACTCCGAAATCCGAACTCGAAATCCGAACTCTGAAATAGGAAATAGGAAATCGGAAACCGGAAACCGGAAACCGGAACCGGAAACGGAAACGGAAACGGAAACGGAAACGGTAACGGTAACGTAACGGTAACGGTAACGGTAACGGTAACGGTAACGGTAACGGTAGTAACGGTAACGGTAACGGTAACGGTAACGGTAACGGTAACGGTAACGGTAACGGTAACGGTAACGGTAACGGTAACGGTAACGGTAACGGTAACGGTAACGGTAACGGTAGCGGTAGCGGTAGCGGTAGCGGTAGCGGTAGCGGTAACGGTAACGGTAACGGTAACGGTAACGGTAACGGTAACGGTAACGGTAACGGTAACGGTAACGGTAACGGTAACGGTAACGGTAACGGTAACGGTAACGGTAACGGTAACGGTAACGGTAACGGTAACGGTAACGGTAACGGAAACGGAAACCGGAAACCGGAAACCGGAAACCGGAAACCGGAAACCGGAAACCGGAAACCGGAAACCGGAAACCGGAAACCGAACTCCGAACTCCGAACTCCGAAATCCGAAATCCGAAATCCGAAATCCGAAATCCGAAATCCGAAATCCGAAATCCGAACTCCGAAATCCGAACTCCGAAATCCGAACTCCGAAATCCGAACTCCGAAATCCGAACTCCGAAATCCGAACTCCGAAATCCGAACTCCGAAATCCGAACTCCGAAATCCGAACTCCGAAATCCGAACTCCGAAATCCGAACTCCGAAATCGAACTCCGAAATCCGAACTCCGAAATCCGAACTCCGAAATCCGAACTCCGAAATCCGAACTCCGAAATCCGAACTCCGAAATCCGAACTCCGAAATCCGAACTCCGAAATCCGAACTCCGAAATCCGAACTCCGAAATCCGAACTCCGAAATCCGAACTCCGAAATCCGAACTCCGAAATCCGAACTCCGAAATCCGAACTCCGAAATCCGAACTCCGAAATCCGAACTCCGAAATCTGAACTCCGAAATCCGAACTCCGAAATCCGAACTCCGAAATCCGAACTCCGAAATCCGAACTGAAACTGAA
>HG995336.1:5598252-5919972 GCA_905333045.1 Lysandra bellargus | reverse complement strand
TGGCTGCAGAACCACATCTTAGCTACACTTGTGCAAGATAACGGGACCGAGAACTTCATGGCTAATATTTTACCAATAGTGAACATCAAATACCTTATAACACAATTTGGGAAAAAATAATAAAAACCACACCAACAATAAAAAGTAGAAGAAGTTTGCAAGTAACATGGCCGCCAAAACTGTTGTCACTTATCAGTTTTCAGTTTGACAAGCTTTTCATTACCATTACCAGTATACTGCCGCTTAGGCCTTATCGCTTAGGCCAATGATCGCTTAGACTTAAGATATTTTGATTTATACCACACTTGACAGTACACTGATATTTTTTAGAAACACTACCAATATGTATCCGTGATGCCAACCTGCAGATAATTTCAGATCGGTGGGGAACCTAGAAGATCTAAAAGTGTCTATCGTCACGCCGTCTGGTGGAGATAAAAAGTAAGAAAACCTCTCATTAAAATTTTGGTTGCGTTAGAGCTGGGTCGAAAATATTAATTAACTATTCAAGAAGAATAATCAAAAGCACAGCTTATACTAATAACTAAAAACAAATTTCGAGAAATGTCCAAGTAAAAAATCACAAATTCGTATGTGGAGACAAAGAGCGCATGCATTAGAGAGCAAAAAATTATGTAAAAAAAAAACAATTTAGCGGTAAGACCGCCTATATTTTGTACGGATTCTTTTAGCGTGTTTCTTCTGTAGTTTAGTTTTTGTACAAATAAAAAAAATCTATTCTATTCTAAAACCCCAATTATTTTAAAAGTAAAGACTAGAGCCGTAAGAGTTAAGTTTTGCGTTAAATTTAATACAATAAATATTTTTCCTTATATTATAATTTATAAGGCAAAATGGCAGATATTTGTTAAATTGGCAGCACTAAGCCCACGTGTCAAATTTGACGGTTTGCTGCGAACCGTCAAAACTGTCAAATTCACACGAAGTGAAGTAGCTGCATACGAGTTTGACAGCTGTCAAACTCGCCTACGCGGCAGGGCTTCAAATAACGTTATTTTTTCATAATGTTACTGCTTCAAGGGCATAGATAACGTTATGAAAATTTAACCGATATTAAAAATAACGTTAAAAATTGATATTAATAGCGGTTAATGTTATAACGTTATTTAGGATTTATAACGGTAAATATATGTTCTTTGATAACGTTATAGTCCGTTAAGAAAGTCATGACAAGCGGGAAAATTTTCTAAACGTAATCACGCTTATAAGGTGTATTTTTTCTTTGTATTTTCACACAAATCTCGCAAAAAAAGTGGGCTGCGAGTGAGATTTAGTGTACCGTGCACGATCGCATACCTGATACCAGAAAATAACGTTATATTTACCGTTATTATCATAACGATATTTTTTCGTTTATACTTATCGAAAAAATATCGTTATAATAATAACGGTAAATATAACGTTATTTTACTAAATATCGTTAAAAAAATAACGTTATCTGGCTACCATTATGAAAATAACGGTACGTAACGATATTTTTTCTGTTATTCGATAACGTTATGAAGCCCTGGTCCTGAGTACCAGGCAGGGCTTCATAACGTTATCGAATAACAGAAAAAATATCGTTACGTACCGTTATTTTCATAATGGTAGCCAGATAACGTTATTTTCTGGTATCAGGTATGCGATCGTGCACGGTGCACCAAATCTCACTCATATTTAAAATGTAATAAGCGTTCTCTGTGAAAATACAAAGAAAAAAATACACCTTAAGAGCGTGATTACGTTTAGAAAATTTTCCCGCCTGTCATGACTTTCTTGACGGACTATAACGTTATCAAAGAACATATATTTATCGTTATAAATCCTATATAACGTTATAACATTTACCGTTATTAAATACATTTATAACGTTATTTCTAGTATCGTTTAAATTTTCATAACGTTATCTATGCCATTGAAGCAATAACGTTATGAAAAAATAACGTTATTTGAAGCCCTGGTACCAGGGCAGGTCTACCGTCTATGTCTTATCTGTTGTCTACAGTCTACACTCTATAGCAGTGCTGCAAATAACGTTATTTTTTCATAACGTTACTGCTTCAAGGGCGTAGATAACGTTATGAAAATTTACCCGATATTAAAAATAACGTTAAAAATTGATATTAATAACGGTTAATGTTATAACGTTACATAGGATTTATAACGGTAAATATATGTTCTTTAATAACGTTATAGTCCGTCAAGAAAGTTATGACAGGCGGGAAAATTTTCTAAACGTAATCACGCTTAGAAAGTGTATTTTTTCTTTGTATTTTCACACAAATGTCGCAAGAAAAGTGGGCTGCGAGTGAGATTTAGTGCACCGTGCACGAGCGCATACCTGATACCAGAAAATAACGTTATATTTACCGTTATTATTATAACGATATTTGTTCGTTTATACTTATCGAAAAAATATCGTTAAAAAAATAACGTTATCTGGCTACCATTATGAAAATAACGGTACGTAACGATATTTTTTCTGTTATTCGATAACGTTATGAAGCCCTGTTTAAAAAGTTAAGAAAATCCCTTATTATTGTCTATGGATGATGGCTGTATGGGCAACGCTCCCTTTGCCTGTCCCGACCAGGACAAATTAAAAAAAGAAAAATATCTATGGATGACAGAATGTCAAAAACTCAAAAGTGACAAAAGTGAAATGTCAAATGAGAAATGTCAAATGTGCACAAAGCCAGTAGCCACAAACAAATGTGGATTCATGTGGATTTCAGAATTCAGAATCAATTCAGAATTTGAAACAAAAATTTACGATACCGGATAATTATTTTTTAGATAATTTTAAGTATTAAATTAAACTTAGCTGTATAAAAAAAAGGATATATTTTCATTTTAAAATTTCAAGTTAGAAGCAAAGATACCGGTAAGTAAACAGGAATATAAGTCAATAATTCTTTATAAACAAAATCACAGTTTTATGTTTGTGTACATTCATTATTTTGTATTAATGATTTGGACTAAACTGTTACAGATATGGGTCGCCGTAAATCCAAACGTAAACCTCCACCAAAACGGAAAGCAATTGAGCCTCTGGACCAGCAGTTTAATTGCCCATTTTGTAATCATGAAAAATCCTGTGAAGTGAAAATGTAAGGATGTTTTGAGGCTACAATAGCATGCATGCCGGTCTCATATAACGACGCTAATAATATGTTACCGCTATTTTCAGGGATCGAGCCAGAAATACAGCCCGAATACAATGTCGAGTGTGCTTAGAAGATTTTCAAACAACAACAAATGTTCTATCTGAACCCATAGATGTTTATAACGACTGGGTAGATGCTTGCGAAACGGCAAATTAGAATAAGTTAGTTATAATTAACACTTTTGTTCTCAAGCAGTCGCATGCGACCGCGAGAACAAAAGATCGAGGTATTAAGTGTAAACAATGTTACATCTCATTTTATATTTGTAATATAATCCAATTTATGGTGTCAATTGTGTTGTGGTCTAAGTGATCATAATAATTATATTTTATTGTATAACAGCGGGCTTACAATATTATTCCAATCCAGTGTTGAATTACATCACTTGGAATACTCAGATTAGGTATTGTCTTACTGGAAATATAAATCAGTCTGTCAATATAATGATACTTTGATATAATCATATGTTTGTTAGGTGGATTTTCAAATTTTTCCCTTCTGTATACTGAACACTTTTTACAATAATATTTATTATTTCATATTATCAAGTATCAGTAGATCTTGTTTGATGATGTCATGCTGTATGTGCTTACTGACTCACTGCTGCACTAATAGATGAATATTAATCCGTCGATCACCAATTCCTGGAAATCTTTTGTTATCGCAGCCCATATGAGCCTTACGGGTCTTGATGGGTTAAGAGCTCCTACAAGCTGCACTTGTCGACGGCTGCCATTGATAAGTGTTGTTTCACATTTGTCTGTTCAGTCTAATGAGAGAACTATAATCTTTTATTAAAATTTATCTATCAAACTCTTAATTAAATTGAACTCATCATTGTATGACTCTAAGTGTGGCAGTGAGTCTTCAGAAATTGTAAGAGTTCACTAAAATATGTTTTAAGTTTAATACTTCAGTCGGAATTTCCAGGAATTGCTATTGTATTCTATTGTTGTCGCGATCACCGGTGCTCACGCGGGGCCTGAAGGATTAAATAATATAACTAATTCAACCTCAAGGCAATGCAAATGTGGCGTGGGCCATGGCAATTATTGTGAAAAACTTGTATAGTTTTTATGTATTTACATGAAACTTCTGGAGGCAAGTGTTTTAGGACTCGTGAATAAAACTGACCTTACTGACTTGATATATTATTTTATTTCATAACATTTGAAACCTGATCAATTATACTGATTACAATTTTATACATCCATTTGTAAGCATTCCATTTGTTTAACATTTAATAAAACATACTCATAAATTGAATTTGATATGCAGATATTATAAATCCACAAAATTTATGTTAGTCACAGGCTACACATTCAAATTCTCATCAATCTGATTGACGGAATATTGATGGTTATAAAAAGTTCATATTAAAAATACGATCAATCCATCAATCCGAGTCGTACACGATCAAATTTTAGTCAATCTGTACCAGATTGATGAAAAATTGACTGTGTAGCCGGTGACTATCATCACAAACGCTAGTCACTATTACTTGGTACTATTATAGGATACCATTTGCTCTAAAAGCATCATAAACAACTCGAAATATTGAGTATAATAGTAATGATTTATGAAAATGCAAGGAGTGACAAGGAATGTATATATATTTGCTATCTCATAATAATTATTAATTAGTGTGTTCATGAGCAGCTACAAAGCTTGTGAAATTTTTAAACATTCAAATCGCCTTCTTCATGTAATATTCCTAGATAAAATATGCAGTAATATGTAAGCTTTTGCTTCTTTTACAAATAAATTTAATATTTTTGCTACATCACAATCACAATTTAATTATTCAAGCATTTCGCACCGATTTTTAAATAGAGAATTTTATATACTTTTACACCATTCCAATTTTTTCCTTTTATCATTTTGCAATATAACTAGGTGCTAAGTTTTTATAATATTTATTATTGTTCATAAAGAAGTGCAAAAATTGTAAATTTCAACAGTGTTAAATCTCTGATTGTTCCTCTAGTTTTGAATATACAACAAAATTTTGCTCAAAGCAAATAATATACCTACTTAATAAAAAAATTAAAACATAGCAATATAGGTATTGTTTTAAACATAATTATATAATTATAGGAGGGAATACAGCTTTGGTTGCTAAGATTATCATAATATTTCAATGGATGGTACAATTATTTTCTCCTTAGACCTTTTATTGTTGTAGAGGTTTTTGTCAATTTTTATACTTGCAAATCTGTCTTTATACTTTAATCAACAATTTTACTAACAATCCGTTATTGGTTTAGGCTCAAAAAATATAACCTAATATTGCAAATACTTAATAATAAGTACAACATCTAAAGCTTATCTTAATAATTGTACTCTGCTAATTGAGTGTTCAAGAAAATTTTATCGACATATTCACTTCTACAAAGACAACACCAGATAAACTTGTAACACTATAGTTAACAATAAATATTAAATATTGACATTACTCTTACATTAAATATATCTATTATTCAGTGTCGTAACGTCTACCTGAAAAACTAATAACAGCCCAAGCTGCGTCGTAACAAAAAAATAAAGTAAAATAATACAAAATACTATACAAAACAAATTGATTTAGTGAAATTGAGCTATTGTCTAGACTTACAACCCCGGAAATAGTGCAACCGTGCCACAGTCTACAGGATAGAGTGTATCTACAAAGAACAATATTTACAAATAAGACTCGGAAAAAACTTCTATTTAACAAGATATTCTACTAGTGGCACGGTTACTAGAGCCGCATACCACTTAGCCCTCTGAGCATAAGCTAAAGGTTTGTAGGTATATATAGCTCAGGTTATATTCTAAACATCTCCCGTCATTGGAATGTTGTATACTGTAATATCCACTACGGACATAATTTAATACTTTTATAAGAATATGCACCAAACAATAGTAGCATCACAAATAATTTTAAACCAGTGTGAAGTTGTAGCTAATAGTATTTTCGTACAGGTTTTATAAAACCCGTGTTTTACAAAGGCAGAATCGGGGCTCAGAGTAGTAATTTTAAACCTCTTTTTCGCTTTCGCACATTGTGTTAGTATGACCTGATTTTACTTTTACAATTTCTTGATCCGCCCATAATTTAATGATATCTCTGTAACTACAACTTCACATCCTCATGCATAAAATAAATAGAACATTCAAAATTTACCCATATCAACAAAGGAATCATACTGCAAATCATAGCTGTCGCATATTTGTTCATCTTGATTTACGTCATGCTGAATAAACCTAATCTCTGGTGGTCCATCGCATAGCGCCGTATCCTCCGAACTGTTACTGTCGGTGTCGATATATTCATACAATCTATCGTCCATATTAGATATACTATCGGATAAGTCGCATTTCACGTTCGTGACGTCATCAATGTTAACTGCGTCGAATGAATGAGAAAGCACGGCGTCGTCGTATGATTTCTGCATGTCGAAATGAGATGTAGAAGCTTCTTCTGTGAAACGGCCGGAATCACCCAACTCCGACAGATTTAGCGAAGCGCTGTCCTCGTTTGATTCCAGTACTCTGTCCTCAATTGTAGACTCGAGTGTTCTGTCATCAATCATAGACTCAAATGCTCTATCTTCAATCGTAGATTCAATGGCTCTTTCATCAATCGTAGATTCAGGGACTCTATCATCCTTTGCAGATTCAAATGCTCTATCTTCAATAGATTCAAATGTTCCATCTTCGATTGCAGAATCGCGTACTCTTTCTTCCTCTGAAGATTTAAGTACTCTATCTTCGATTATAGACAGCTCAAGTTTATCTCCAATTGTAGAATCAACCTTATCCTCAGAAATAATAATACTAGGCTGACATATTATTCTACTTGCAGGCAAAGTATTATCATCTGACAACTCTTCAGCGTTGAGTGTTACTGAATCCCTCTCATTGTGCAAATGTTCCAAATCATCGATGCATTTGGTCGAATCATCACTATCAGATAGAAGCAATTCCAGACTACGATCTAGTAGGCCTGTATCCGTGCAAGTAGACATTTCGTCTTCAAACACAATTTCAATGCTTCTGATTCTCATGAGGGGGATCTTAGCGGGTGATATCTCGTCGCGCCGGGCCGTCATGGCTCGTCTGTGTTCGCTGACATCGTCGTAGTCTATTTCGTAGCTTTTGAGATCGGACGAGCAGGGTGAGCTCTCTGTTCGTCTATGGTCGGGTGAGGGAGTGGTATGCGATATTTCCTAAGGTTGGAGCAGATCTTAATGTATGGTGGTGCCGAGGTCTAGGCCGCCCTCCTCCTGCATTTTCGTAATGAATTTGAATACTCTCGACTCTTCGTCCATCTGTTTCACCATGTCCACGAGAGCCAGCAGCTTTTTGATGCCAATGAAGATCCTGTAAAGAATACTCAGATTAGCTTTGTGAAATTACTTGTAGAATAATTGACGTGAGTGGATGAAGCCGGTTATTAACATTTACAACATTAGAACAATTACTTATTTTTTCGTTATAATTTGAACAAACCTTGTAAGTTGTAACTTATCTACTTTATCATCTATACTAGAATCCCAATTTTTTATGCAAATCATTTTCCCGGTCCTAAAGCCTCCATTTATGCAAAAGAGGCAGTTTTCAAATTCGCGGTACGCGGTTCTTCCACTCATGTCTTTAATTGTGTGTTGTGTTTGTAAATGTGACTACACAACTCCTTTCAACTAGAGAAACATGATTAAAGGGAATGTAAGGAATTGTTTCGAGTATGTATTAAACATATACCTGTGCGTGGTTGGCAGTTGTTTATGGCCTTTTAGCCCATCCCACATTCTCATCGTCATATGCGGTCTAAAAGGAAAGCACAAAAAATGTGGCTTTTTTGTGTACAATATCTGTAAAACTGGACTAGACAAAGTGAGGTGGCGTCTCAGTTAAAAATTACTAGCGATTTGACCGAGCTTTGCTCGGTATTCGATAAAACACAAATAAAATGACATTTTCCAAAAAATGATTCCTAGCTAGATCGATTTATCGCCCCCGAAACCCCCTATATACTAAATTTCATGAAAATCGTTGGAGCCGTTTCCGAGATCCCAATTATATATATATTTAAAGATAATAGCCAGCAATGTTTTGTACGTGACAGAAAAGGAGGTGGCGTGGTATACACATGGACTATAGCTACCACCAGTTTTCTCTATGCTACAACGTAGGTGGGCAAAAATGGAAGGTTCGATTTTTGATCTCTTCGGTGGGGGGAGGAGTTTATAAGACTGATCGTTATTGGTAGATCGTGGTCAGAAAAAAACACGTTATTATACGCTATTGGTAAACCTTAAAGACGAGCGCCGATTTCCTCCGACTATCGTTGAGCTAGTTAAATTATGTTTAGTCAAGTTGTTCAAATATCTTACTTGGCTCCACGCAGGTTCTGTTGTATCTTAGCAAGGTCTTTCTTAGAGAAGACCTCGCTTTGCTCCAGAACGGCCATGACTTGTTCCGGCTGCGACAGGTTGGGCACGTGCAGGACGCCCGTAAACGCGGATAACATCTCCATGTCTTCTAGCACTTGTCTGTGAAAAATATAATAGTTCAAAAAACTAAAAAATACGCTTTAGCCAATCCGCCATCTTGGATGTCCGCCATGTTGGATTTAAGTCACGTGACTATTTTTTTTTTCGTATTCCTGACAACAAACAACAACAACGCAACAAATTATGATTTACAAACTTTTTGAAAGACGTATAGTTTCCGAGATATCGCGAAAATAGTGTTGTCACCACTTTTTTCAAGATGGCGGCCGCCGGTCGGGATGACAAGGGTGGCGACCACACAAACTTGAGGTTAAGCTTCGATTGACCCCCATTACATGTCCGAAAAATAAAATTGCGTCCTCTAAATAAATGCAATATTCGGTTCATTGTTACATTTCAATGGACTACAGTTACAAGCATGGGCGTACCCAGGATTTCAGCCGGGGGGGGGGGGGGGGGCAGCGTGGGCCATGGGCTGCACCCCCCCCCCCCCCCCAATAGGAGAAAATTAGACATTTTATTTTATTAAAAAAACAAATCACTGTTATTGAAAATTACGAAATGTTCGAATTTGAAGTGCATTTTTATGGTGATATTCAAGATTTTTTTTTCCGGAAATTACCATGCCATTTTCGGTTATGTTGTAAGAGAATTCCACATAATTTCTTCAGACTAGAAGCTTAAAAATCAGTATTTTCGGCCTGGCCTGGCCTTAAAAGATATTTTGTTTCCAACACTTCATTTTACGCAGAGTAGATAACACGTTTTGAATTCCCACTTTCCAGAAAATTGACGTTTATTTTACCTTCCTGCCCCCCCCCTCGGTACGCCTATGGTTACAAAAAAAGGTATTTTTTTTTCTTTACAATGTCACAAGACAGAGGTCTCTCAGCAATATTCAAATAGAATACACATACTCATGTGTGCTTTACATAATTCCTACCAACTAGCTGATAACAGGTCTCTTAATGCTAAGTACTCACATACGGTTTGGCTCGATCAAGCAATCACGTCAAGCAAAACCCGCGGCTTGGGCTTTCGTCCGTGTCGTCATAAACCTTTTTTTTTAAATTTTTTTTTTATAAAATAAGGGGGCAAACGAGCAAACGTGTCGCCTGATGGGAAGCAACTACCGTCGCCCATGGACATTCGCAACATCAGAAGAGCTGCAGGTGCGTTGCCGGCCTTTTAAGAGGGAATACGCTCTCTTGAAGGTTTGCATTGCTCGATAGTTTTATTTTATTTTATTTTTATGAAGTCAGGAAGACCAACAGCTATCAATAAAAAAACAGTAAATAACTTAATCTAGAAAATAAGAAGCCAATTACAGGTCCTCACAAATAAATATACAGGATAAGTAATCTAAAAGTTCAGACATAGCAGGCGCCACATACTACTAAATAAATTACAATGTGTAAAGTGAGACTGAAGAGTCACAAATACTTAACATTAAACTTTAACGCTACACGTAAACATCTGTCACAAATAACAAACAACAAATAAAGCCTAAATATAAGTAACAGTTGTATGAACAAACATTACTGGAGCAAGTATTCATAAAGCAGTCGCTTGGCTGTTACAATGCTAGTTGCGAACAGGTCTAAGTCTACAGATTTAGAAATATTATTAAAGTTATTACCTGCGCGCAAGATAAACGAGTTCTTACGGTAGTTAGTCGAAACTACTGGTACAAATATAGGGGGGTTAAATCTAAAGATTCTAGAGGGTACATTTAAATTAAGTTTTTCTAAAATTACGGGGGAATCAATTTTATTGGAGGCTATCTTCAAAAGAAAAACTAAATCGGCAACATCGCGTCTGATCTTGAGCGGAACCAAGTGATGCCGTTTACAGAGTTCAAAATAATTATCGGAATTGTATTGGATTTTTAAACGATAACAAAGGTATCGAACAAATTTCTTTTGGATGTTTTCAATACGATCAATATAGTCATTATACATAGGATTCCAAACTTGCGAGGCGTATTCAAAATTTACTCCAAATCATTTAATTCCATCGAGCTGGCTCGATGCGAGCCTTCGAGCTGTGAGTTTTGCGGTCCACACAGTAATTATAACTCGATTTGGAGTAAAACTATGAGCAAAACCGTATGTGAGTGCTTAGCATTAGAATAAACATTAGTGTTGTTTTTATCATTAGCTAATATTTAGCAAGGGCTATTTACCTTCTGCTAGTAGTACACAGGATGAGTAGTTTGCGTCCCTTAGGCGGTTGTTTCTTGAGTAGCACGAGTAGAGCTTGCAGAGTTAAGTTAGAGTACCGCGGTCCAATCGGCCCATAGTCTAGTAGACGTTCGATGTTGTCCACCAATATGCAGGAGAGGGTTGAGCGGTACGCGTCGTCGAAATACTGCAATGAGGTGTAAAATTAGTACGCATTTCAATAATTTTTATTTAAAAAATTACCCTAATGTATTTATTAGTTATTGTCACTGTCAGTGCAAATGAATGAATTGATAAACCATACATAAAAAGTTTTGGAAATATTGTTCAATTTAGAAGCACTTCACTAAATCCACAAATCCTATTATGACTTGATTATGACCTCAATCGAGTACACCTCATTGAAAAGAAAATCAGACAACTTGGCTCGTCCACAATTAAGATTTTAAGTGGTAACTAAAAGGGATAAACAATAAATACCTTTCTGATCTGCAAGCACTTCGCAGACTCGGTGAATCCGACCATGTCCTCAGGCGAGCACACCTTGACGAATGGGAAGTCGGACATCTTGGCTAGTTCCGCGGCCATAGCTGTTTTACCACTGTTTGGCGGACCCTCCAGAAGAACTGATACCAGACCTGTGTGAAAACGACGAAAGATTTGAAACAAATTCAAAATATATATATATATATATATATATATATATATATATATATATATATATATATATATATATATATATATTGTTGGAGCTTTTTAAAACATATTTTAAAAACACTTAGATTGTAAAATAATAAACTTTGATGCCCGGACTAATCTTTATAATATAAAAAGGCTTACCACGTCATTCTCATTACTAATACAAAAGATACAAAAGCAACCGTTTATGTTAATGTGTTACTGTTTAATGTTTTCATATTATAAAGAAGTAACACGTTAGTAAGTTTTCGATTGTGACATGACACATCTGCCTATCTATTTCTACAAATTATAGTCGTTATACAGTGCCTGTGGAATAAATTTGTTCGGGGAGCGCGCAAGCGGCACGGCGGAGTGACTTGCGTCTCTCATTATTTTTATTACTTTTATTTAGTTTAAATCCTGTGAAATTAGATAATATACACAGTTTCAAAAGTATAAACGCGGGTGTTTTCGATTGTGGGTACAAAAACCACGTCTCCCCTACAAAATTATTATACTAACCGCTAGCCTCTGTAGCTCTAGCCTGCTGTATATACAGCTGTCCGTCTTCCAGCACCGATGAAACCGGGGAACCCCAGTTGATGATACCTCGAGACAAGAAGTGTTCCAACGCCTCGGCCGCTGTACCGAACGCCTAGAGAAAAGGTAATGTTCACAAGTGAAATAAATTACTACGAGCCTATCACAAAATACAATCTTCAGTATTTATTTTATTTACGCATAATATGTAAGTTAATTAATAATTGTTGAAAAAAATTTGTTTATATTATTAATGAAAAATAAATCATGACATACAAACAAACCACTAACACAAACTTCACTCAGATACATATTATACATCATAATAATAATTATTAGCCTATTTTTTGCTCGTTTTCATTAAATAACTACTTTTTTTATCTAGACAAAAAAGGACTTTATCGTTTAAAACGATAATGCCGTCCTTATAGGTCAGGGGTCACCAATTAGTTTTGCTCGGGGTCCATATTAAGAAATGAAATGACCTTCGCGGTCCGCACATTTAAAAAAACAAAGGTTAAAAAAGGTTTAAAAAATAATTACGGAATTTACAAAGGTAACCTTACATATCCATGAGAAAAGTGACAATTATTTTGGTAGGTAGCTAATTATCTCTCTGATGTTTGGAGTGAAATTGGACAAGCTATTGATATGAAATCCTGGAGATGTTCATCAGTAAGGTCATCGAGACCTATTTTTAAACAAAGTTCATTTTCGAAAATGCTTGGTCCGCCCACAATGGGTCGGCGGTCCGGATGCGGACCGCGGTCCGCCATTTGGTGACCCCTGTTATAGGTATTCAATACTAATTAATTAAAAATTGACAATCAACAAATAATTCATTTTAATAACTACTTAAAGTAATCATGAAATGTCTCCGGTTGGTGTTGGTACAATTAATGGTAAAATGTATTTTTAAGTTTATATTGTTTTGAACTCTTCCACAGGATATGCCTCACCCTGCTTGGAGTCTCCTAAGTTAAATTGTAGAAATTATTGTGGACAATAAATTATTATCTGTATTTGCATAGTTTACTCACCGGTTTGACGTCATTCTCCAGCGCATGGAGGAAGTCTCCCTTCTCCACCATGAGTTTCTCCATGGCTTCGGGATCCACTTCCACCTTGCTTGATGCTTTGATGAGGCGGTTCATGGCTGTGGACTGAGCGGCTCGCACCAGACCCTCCAGCTCCGCACCAGAGAAGTTCTTGGTTAGCGCCGCTAGCTCCTGTAGTGTGAAAGTTGAGTTACATTAAGTCCCAATTTCACCAACGTCTATTAGTGTTAACAGCTTGTTAAAATGTCATGTCATTTCTTTCATTCATAAGAAAAACGAAAGAAGTAACGTGATACTAATTTGAGCGTTACCATTAACATTCGTTGGTGAAATTGGGCCTTAATCTTACAAACGATGAGTATTGCACTATTATTTGAAACTATAATAACAATTTTATTTCAAGTTAATGTTACAAAATGTGTCATTGAAAACAAATACCGTAGCCGACATTCTTAAACAACTAATACTAAAACGCAGGTACATTAAAATTTGCAGAGCGACGGTCAACGGCTCAATGGAAGTTAAGACATTAACATGAAGAATGTTAAAACAGTTTTAGGTGTATTTGGCCATTTTTTAAGTTTTTATAGTTTTAAATAAAAAATATACGGAATTTGACATCGCAACTCGCAAGCGCCATACATCGTTGATAGCTAACTGCGCTGTCGCAATTATCGAATACAATAATTGTATTGTACCCGAATTAGTATCTTAGATTCTAGTCTCTTAGTAAATGTACCTTGCTATCAACATCTTCAGCGATCTTCTTATACTCTCGCATGCGTTTTGTATGTATATTCAGGATCTGTACTCGGCCGTTCTCATCAGGTAGACCGATCTCCATCTGGACTTCCAATCGGCCGGGTCTCATGAGGGCCTCGTCAATCATGTCCCGTCTGTTTGTCATACCGATGACTAGAATGTTGTTCAGTTGATCCACACCTACGCGGACAGACATCAATATAATAAATGAGAAAGTGTCCGTCAGTTATCTATCTGTTTTGTGCGACATCAACGAAGTTGCGGGTAGCATCTAGTTTTTTAAACGGGCGGTGGCCCAACACACATATGCCCCACTGTATCTTCTGTGTCGCCAATCCTATGACAGCGGTATAGACATGCCCGAGGAACATCCTTAAACTGTCTTGGGAGTTGGGATGGGACTTGGGACCCGTAACGAAATTAATCAGAAGAAAATAGGAGTAGGTAGAATTATCAGTATCTAGCTTGTTTATTACAGTTGAGTAATTAATATTCGTCTCTGTGTGCGGCAGTTACTCTTCTTTATTCTTCGTTTTACTTAAAGTACCCCACAAACGATCAAATTTGTTTGACAAACATGTTTGATGTAATTTACGTTTTCATCAAACAGCAGCGGAGACGATCAAACGTGCACCAAACAAGTTTGTCAAACAATTAGCTAGAATCGGTTTGAGATCATGAGATCTTGTTTGACAAATACAGTGGAACAGGTTCAAACACGTTTGTCAAACGCTACGCAAATCCAAATTTTCTTCAAACAGGTCAAACACGTAGTTTGTTTGACCAACGCTTCAAACAAAGCTGTACACTATCAAACAGTTTGACAAACACGTAAAATTTGACAAACAATTTGATCGTTTGCGGAGTACTTAAGAGTAAGGCTACTATTACTACTCTATAATACTATTATTACAGATACATACCGTCGATTTTAGACAGCAACTGGTTGACGACAGTGTCATGTACTCCCGTGTTGCCGCCGACCGAACCACGAGCTTTGCAGATGGCGTCGATTTCGTCAAAGATGATTATGTGTAATCCACTATTGGGGCCGCACTGTTAAAAGCAATTAAAATTTAAAATGAATATTCAAAAATTTACCTCTGTAGTCTGTATTACGCCGTTTGGGTTGTTCTTTTTTTTAATTGTCTTTCAAATATAAAGTATTAGTACATATTACAGTTGTAAGTTTGGAATGTCGAGAGGTTTTTATCTACTTTTTACGAGTATATTGATACTAGAAATATTTAATTTATATGGCAAAACAATGTTTGCTGGGTCAACAATAAATTTTAAAACTCACCCTTTTCTCTTCCTCCTCAGCATCAGCGAACAGCCGTCTGATATTGGCCTCGCTCTCACCAACATATTTATCTAAGATCTGCGGACCATTGACGATCTTTGGTTCACGAGCGTTCAACATCTTGCCGATCTGACGAGCCATGAGCGTTTTGCCGGTACCGGGAGGCCCATAGAGGAGAATACCTTTGACGTGCTTGCACCCTGAAATTGAAAAAAGTAATGGGTGTTCTCATTTGGGCACAGCTGGCGTAAAGGGGTTAACACTACCTCATTGCATTTAAAACAAATCTGTTGATGCTACCAAACAAATATTCCAATATGTTTTATTATTATATATTTATTTGGCTATAGTTTTGACGGGAATTTTGTATGCACAAATAAAGGTATTTTTTAAAATACAATAATAAATGAGAAGCTGGGAGGCATGGATATTATATTATTTATAAATTATAATCCTCAAGGCCACTCCATGAAAAATGTTGGGAAACCCTGTTCTACTGCTATCGCAGGGTTTCTCAACACATGGTTTACTTTAATATTTATTAGGGTAAACCACGGATAGTGGGTACTCAACTACTCACCCGACTACTCAACTATTCAACTACTCACCCAACTGCTCAATGACCTCCGGCGGGAAGACGCGCGAGGCGAACGCTCGTCGGAATATCGCGTTGAACTCCTTGTCTAAGCCACCAATGCCCATCTTGCCGAAGTCCCAATCGGGATTGATGATTGATTGACGAGGTTGTTTTCTACAAGAGTGGATTTAAAATTTAAATTCATTAATACATACATTGTGTTTCATACTTTAGAACATTACAATATTGTTCAACTACCTAAATAAATATAGATAAGTTTTTTTGTAATAACATAAAATTTGAATCACGTGTTGCTTTTGGTCGTAAGTTATTTTGTGATGAAACAAGGGAAACGAATAAAAACGAGGAAGTAATAATAAAAGGTGAACCCTGAGAAAAACCAAGGGACGAAAAGTCTTTTTTTCCACTTGGTTCAAGGTTGTTTCAGTTTTGGAGTCCAAAAGTACTATTACTTCAAATCTCAAAGGTCAACAAAGGAATCCAACGCCGTAAATTTGGATTCCAAGTCCATATATTCGGCGGATACCAGTCATAACAGCCTTTTAAGCCTATCCGGTTTTTATTCTGTCAGACCTTACTCCGAGGTAATCCACGTCTGTACGTGAACTTACTTTATTCTATTAAAACTTACAGAAACAAGTTTTGAAACTCAATTTAATTAACAGTTAAAAAAATAAAGGGGCTGATGATGTGCAGGGCTGAGGCCTGCCAGGTCATGGCCATTGCACTTAGCATGACATAAATCGTAAGTATATAAATTTCTAGCCCTACAGAGCGACTGTTACTCAAGAGGTTCACTAGCTTTTGGACTATAAATGATATAGGTGACACTTACCCCTTAGCTTTACCGACAAGGTTGAGGGAGGAGTTCTCGGCTTTGTCGAACTGGACACACGCATCGGGCAACAGCCGACCCATCCTCACTCGACGCGGCACCGCGTTGGCACCGGCCGCTAAGGCCTTTACATCCACAGCTATGAAGATATTAATTGAGTTATTGTGTAAGCACACCATGCCGAAGCTCCGCGGCGGAAGTTCGGCATGATTCCGCCTGCAATGTAATTTTATATTACCGATGCCACACCATGCGACATGCCGAAATTACTTCGCGTTATATTGTATGCTTTTGACATTGCTGACGTAATCATGCCGAACTTCCGCCGCGGAATTTCGGCATGGTGTGTTTAGACACAAATTATTGTAATCCATAGGTCTACTTAATATTACAAATGCATGAGTCTGTCTATGTGTGCTTGTAAACTCTTTGTGCCTTTAGCTGAAAGGATTTTGGTGAAATTTCTAAGCCATTGTTTTTCTACCTATTTCATGATGCGACTGTATCATAAAAAAATTCGCGAGCCCGAACCCTTTGCTTTTTTAGTTTTTTATCATGTATGTAATTAATAATTATGTATGTATGCAGATTAATTTTTTAATTAAAAGCCTCTTATTATTTTTGATCTTTATTGATTTTTTTTTTAAATAGTTCTCTTGACCTCTGGCGACCCCCTACAGGTTTCAAAACGCTGTTCTAAGCGAAGAGGCAATAAAACCATATTATTATAGGCCTATTCCAACACATCTGAGAAAGTATAACTTATAAGTGCAATAAGTCATAAGCCTAAGCTCTAGTTATATCATAGTCTTAACATGGTTGACTTGAGGCACTTAAATGTAGTCTCACTATAACAATCGACAGTTTTACCCTAACTTATGCAACTATTATAAGTTTGACACAGTAGCTGTAACTCTGTGAATATAACTCACAAACTATTCCATTTACGAGTCCCTTGAGTGCCTAAGTTTTATGTGCCTCGGAGCTAACTAGCTATACTAGCTAACAGTGAAATAATAAAATATTTGTGATGTGAAAGACTTTTATTGTTCACTTTTATAGTTAGTTTTTTCCTAACTGGCATGCTTTATAGTCTCCAGCTAGGTATAGGGAATATGTAGAAATTATAGGTGACAACACAGATCAAGTTAATAACTTTTGGATTCTGGATTTCTTTTGGATGAAATTCTGGATTTGTGACGCCAGTAGGTAGCTGTTTCGTTGTATAAGAGAATTTAGAGTAACTATAAGGGCTCGTACACAAAACTGCGATGCGATTACGAACCGTAAGTGGCAGCACATGTCAAGTAAATAGAGTAAGTACATGCTTAGGACAGGCGACACCAGTTAGAACAATTTTTTGTTGTGCTCATTCCTATTGTTGCATTACTTTGTGTAAACCCATTCCATTGCGTAATTCCCACCTCATGGCTATCAAATAAAGGTTCACAATGATTTCATAAACTTACCTTCCAAGTTCTTGACAATCAATGACAGTACTTTCTTCTCTTGGAAGGAGAAAGCCAGTTGCTGTCCAACGGTGAAGATTTGGTTTGCAAATTGGATGAGAAAGTCTCGTGCCATTTGCTCGGAGTCGTACGGCTCCATAGAACTTCTGTTAAAATACCAGTTCATGAATATCACCTAAGTAGTTTTAGCACAATATTATAATTAATGTACATTATAATATTATGCAGGTGTTAATTACTATAATTGGGCATATAAAATCTTAAAAAAGCATACTATAAATTAATACTATTTAATGTGATAAACCTGCTAATGTTCTAATAATAGATATTACATGCTGATTTCAATGTTAACATGCTTAGTCATAGATGGTGCAATCACATTTACAATTTGGCTGTATAAGACACAACTTACGTTTTCTTGAGCATGAAATCAGCTTCCAATGTGACACTGCACAAGCAGTCAGCATTTTGGGGTTTGAATGGTTTTACTTCAATTGGCTGAAAAAAAAAACAGTCACACAAATATAACATTTTTTTAGATCATTGCAAATTTTCATTACTTATATCACACAAAAAATTATTTGTCATGCTAAATATTTATTTTGTGTGATTAGTGTCTGTTTTATGTTAGTGCTTATTAGCACTGATAAATAATTTAAAGCTCGCTATATTCAAAGCCCTCCATTAGATTACACAATCAAAATTTTTAACAACTAATAATATTTCAATAACAGACTAAAATAAATAAAATATATTATATATTATGTTTGAGCCCACCCTCTTAGTACTTACATAAGTGGTTTGTTAATTATTAACATATTATTGTATCTACTAAAAAATAGTGGCTTACCTGTCCAATAGAAAGTGTAGCCCATTTTCGCTGTGGTGATGAAAATCCCACCGTTCCTCTTTCCACTCCACTAAAAAATCTTATGCTGAAGATGTAATGTTGAGATGGTCCCGTAGCTACCTCAATGTGCCTAAAAATAATTATAATGATAAGTAAAAAAATACTTCAATAATCTGAAATCTGAGTGAAGCAAATGAGATATTGACTCGAGAGGAGCCAAAACTCTTGTTATAGAAAGTTACATTTTGAGTTTCAGTTAATAGTTGCGGGTGGTAAGGCAGATTTGTATTATTGCATCAATAATTGTCTACCTCAAGTCTTCAAAGTTCACTTACTTTACATCACTGGGAAAATCATCTGGGTGGACAAGGGCACAATTTGTGAGTGCTAGCTCGTCCGATGGGCATTTAGCTGCTTTCATGCGCTGAAAATAAATAAATAAGATTATACCATAATCATAACAAGGTAAACCTTCATCTTATATCACCTAATAAGATTAAGTAAGTCAAAAATATATAAATCATTAGTAAATTTACAGACCTTTGTGGGCTTGGGTTTTAAAGAAAATTAAAACAAATATTACGATAACAACATTAATATTTTAAAAATGAAACATAAGGTAACATGTTTTATTGATTCGTTGTAATTATTTTTGTATTACTATGTGGTACTTACCAGTAAAGCCATTTTTGTAAATATTTATTTTTACTGAAATCGATGTTTTGACAAAAATGATTCACGTTTATTGATGTGACATCAACACGGGCAATAATTTGGGCTTTTTCTGCCCTCGAAAGAAACTGCGAATGACTGCACAAAAGACTGCAGTAAAATATTTTGCTCCAAATCTATTGGCTAAAATCGATCAATACGGCAGGGGGAAGGTATTGCCATTCTTAAAATAGACGAAAGCTTCCTAAACTTAATAAAAACCTTTTTTTGGCTAATTCAAATTCAAATTTCAAATTCAAATTCAAATTCTTTATTAAGCATACAATAATATAAATATACAATAGTATAAAAGCTAAGTAGCGTACATCACGTCGTCTAATCCCATGCTAAGTAAAACTTGTGTTATGGCAATCAGACAACGGATGCACGCCCAACAATTTTATCCTAATTAGTGGTGGTTAATATAACGTATAGCTGAAAAAAGTAGCGCGCTATTTCTTCGCAACGAATAGCGCGCGCTATAAAACTAGGCACAAGACGCTACGTTATAACGTATCGCGCGGTCACTGACCTAGCGCGGCGCCGCTCGCGCTGCCGATCGCGCGCGAGTCGCGACTTTCGTTGGTTCGTTGCCGTATCGTTCGGGCCCAAATCGGGTGAATTCGGCTGTCATAATTTTTTCAGTGTTGCGTTGCGTGCATAGGTAAATTATAATGTTTTATAATCCCTGCTCCGAAGAGCACTGTATTGTAATATAATGGTAACTTCCGTTCCATTATTTTCCAGTATTTTTTCTAAATCTGGATACGTTATTATATTTTTAAATGTAAGTAAATGAAATGTTAAAAAAGATCTAAAAATAATTTAAGTATATTACCAAAAAATAAAAAAAATAATTAAAAACCATTTAAATAACTTATAAAAAAAAAGAATTGTAAGTACTTATATAAAGCGATTCCTTTCAATTTCAATATAATATTATTATACAATTATATTGTATCAATTTAATTTAAATATTTCAAACGTAATAAAATTAACCAAATAAATAATAATGCCTTCAAACGATTATATTATTTTAAGTTATCTAACAAACACGTTATATTATATTAACTCACCCACCGCGTTATAATTATTATTAGCGAAAGAATTCAATAACGTCGGCAACTTTACAACGTGTCCAATCGATCGTTATAACGTATCATTCGTTATAACGTAGCGTCAAAACTAGCGCGCTTGAAATTCGTTATAACGTAGCGTCAAAACTAGCGCGCTTGAAATTCGTTATAACGTAGCGTCAAAACTAGCGCGCTTGAAATTCGTTATAACGTAGCGTCAAAACTAGCGTGCTTGAAATTCGTTATAACGTAGCGTCAAAACTAGCGCGCTTGAAATTCGTTATAACGTAGCGTCAAAACTAGCGTGCTTGAACGAATCGAGATTTTATTCGTTATAACGTAGCGTCAAAAATAGCGCGTTTGAAAAATGTAGCGTCTAGCATTTAGCGCGCTCTGAAAATATAGCCGTTAGGAACACCACTAATCCTAATATATATTATTTACACATTCACATTTCACACACACAATCACACTACGCTTTAACACGTAAAGTCTCTTTCGGCGACGTGATGCGCGCTTCGTTCGGGAGCCTACCCCGGAACCTCCGGAAAACTACACCGGCGGGCCAGAACTCCTCCACCTCGAAGATGGATAAAACTTGAGTCGGCACTCTTACCACAAAGGAACTGAAATTCACTTTGTGGCGAGAGTGCAGACGCTCCACCCTCAAGGTGTAGGTGGTCTTCTCGCGGATGTAGTTAACGACGTCTTCGACCGTCATGGACCAGTGCAGACGCGACACGTAGAGCGGCGTCGCGGGCACCTCGCTGCGCAGGCGCAGCTCGGGCACATAAGGTGCGGTGCCGCGGTGGTTGCGGACGGTGGGCTTCCTCTTCTTCCTCCTCTCCACCAGAACGAAGCCCTCCTCATTGCACCTCCTGCTCTCGTCCTTGTCGAGTCGAAGGTGTTCAGCCTTGCGGCCCTCCTTTGCACCCCTCGCCTTTACCCGCAGGGGCGGTGCGGGGCAAGCAGCGACGCTTGCATAATTTTTCTGTCGAGTCGATGGCCTCAATTTCGTGTCGACGTCACGCGGTGACGGCGAGCTGACGGTGGCGGCTGTTGCTGACCCTCTCGGTTTCGCTGACGTGCAAAATGGCGAGTCGCGCTAAGCTTCGCGGCGCATATTTATCGAGTCGATCGGATGCTCGGGTGACCTATATAATGAATTATTACTTTTTAATTGTAATAATTCATTACGTAACTCATTGATGGCGGATTCCGAGACATCTAATCTACCTCGCATCTCGTCCAGCTCCGCCCTCATGACGTTGAACTTCTGGAGCAGGCTGGAGACGTTGACGTGGTCCGTTGATACCGCCGGCAGTTTGTGGAGCTGCTTGGCCACAAACACCGGAAATTCCGCAGGATTAGTCTGCTTGAGCAGGGAGATGATGTCCTGCAAGCTTCGTTCGCTTCCGTCTCTCCTCCGGGACGTCATCTGCGCCGTCTTGCCGAGCGCTTCGTACAGCATCAGCCTGCCTTTACAGATCTCCTCGCTGGTGTAGGTTGACCTGCACAGCTGCACGATGCTATCTTCATACATGGTGTTGACGACGTGTTGTACGAACGACAGCAGCCCGTTGGATACGAGCGCCATGGTATCGGTGCAGTGGCTGTGAGCCGCGCGACTCGCGAAATATTAATTAATTTTATTAATATTTGCTGCGTGTGTTGTTGAGCGGTGCGCGACCGTTCGACACCGCGATCAAAACAAAATTATTATTAAATGGATGATATGGTGAATTATTTAGACTAATTTGGGGTGCAATCCTTCTGAAAACGACAAATTATTCGGTACGGTACAAATTATTCGAAAATAAACTCCGTATTTTTTTTAGTCGCTCAATTTTTTTAATAATGGCAACTCTCATATGGCAACATCTCGTATTTTTATAATGTTAATGACGAAGAAGGAGACAAAAAAATACTGGTCAATAATCAGTTGTCACACTTGTCATTAATGTCATTTGTCAATTATTGTCAAACGGGCTTCAATTTGTTCAAGATTTTAAATTTTATTTTCTGTTGCTTATTAAAAAATAATAAATGTAAGCCCATTTCAACGAAAATGTACTTCATTGATCGTGGATATACATCTTTAGCTTTAATTATTTTATATGAAAGTAAGTTAAAGTTATATTTTATTCATAAATACATTGCTAAAGTTGCGACGCTTACACTACACGGTAACGCCCAAATCACAAAATATGTGTTTGTTTCAGTTTCGTCTATATCTACCGAATGCACAATTCCTGTAGTTTTAAGAAATACATGGTTTTCTTTTGAAAATGGGCAACAGACGATTACAGACATCAACGCAAATCAGATGACAAATAGGTATACCTATGTATTTGTTGTATGCGGTATTGCATGAATTTTTATAAGTCTTTTAAAAAATGGTTCATAAATCTCATATGGTTTTGTTTATGCAAATATAATACAAAGACTTATAAAATTGTGGTAGATCTACTAGATAGATATACATTCTATTATTGAGGCTATTAGTCATAACTCAAAACCACTAAAACAAGCTTTGTAACAAAAGGGATACTCTCATTTTATAATATCTAATTTCTACTATTTCTAGGGGAACATGCGTCAACATAAAGGCAGATTACCATGTAAATTACACAATGGTGTTCAGATATACAAAATGTTACTATTGTGTGAAACTCATTGTACGCACAGTTAATGTGTTGGAAAAGATTGAAACACCCTGTGTAGATTTGGAAGCCAATGAGGAGCCGACTGTAGAGAGAGTGTGCAAAGGTTTAAATTCACACCAGAATCTGATTACATTGTTTTCAGAGAATTCAGTGCCTGTAAGTATTACCATCATTGTATCTGTGACCCCCTGAATAACATTTTCATGAAGATTGATGATGAAGTGATGAGTGACAAAAATTAATCTTTGAACTCAATTCATAATTTCCAATTTTTAATTCATAAGTTTCTGATTTTATTTTTCATATTTAACCCATCAAGCCCCGTAAGGCCCATATGGGCTGCGATAACAAAAGATTTCAAAGAAGAATTGGTGATCAAAGGATTAACTACAGATGATTTTTATCTTGTCACAGATGAATTAACTTTTATAATGTTTAGTATCGTATTATCTCTGATTCCAGGTTAACTGCAGATCATCACTTGAAGGAGTATGGCAATTTGCATACCAAAATCGTTTTAGATTCACCGGAGAATGCAGTCATCCCGATGCCCAAATAAGATCATGTCAAACTGCAGGAACTCAGTTTCTTATAACCAATCAGAAATTCAACATCACATACAAGAAATGTCCGGGAATGACAGGGACATTTGAAGGTGTTGTAGAGTACAGCTGTCTAGGTAAGTTTATATTGGAAAGTTCTACTTTGGATAGCTATGCCAAAATAAAAAAAATATTCAAGTACCCAAAACGTTAACCATTTCCTTATGTCTGTTTTCACTTCTGTTAAAGACTACTTTTTACAAATTCCTTTGGGAAGTAAAAGTTGGTATCCAAATTATCTTGATATCCAAATTATCTTGAATAAATCCTTAATTATCTTGAATAAATCCTTAATTATCTTGATATTTAAGAATTCATATTGTTTTCCTGAATTTTTTTAGTTATGCTTATTTAATTTTTTCAGGTCATTGGTTTGTTGACAAGAATCACTTCTTTGCTGTTGCCAATACCAAGGAATCTCGTAAAGACGAGAGGTATAGATGTTTTCTGAAGAACAGAGATGATGACTTGTACATTGGAGCATCTATTACACCACAGTGTAACACCTTGAAGACTGTTGAAAAGTCACCAGAGAGATACAGAGTCACTCCTGTAAAGGTAATAAAAATATTATAGACTCATATTATGATAATATTTTTGGCTTTGATCTTCCAGCATACCATATTGTATAATACAAATTTTTTTTGTGTTTATTTCTTTTATATTAACTACTTCTTTTATTTCAGGCTGAAGTAGTAGAACCAGGGTGTAGATTGCCACAAAACTTCTCTGGCGATTGGATAAATACTGCTAATATAGATGCAGATGTGTTCATAAATGAAACACATATAATTGAAACTTATTACCCAGATGAAGGACGTTATAGGCGGACAATTTATGTGTGCAGGTAGAATATTGATTTATTTTTAATTTTGTTCATTTTAATTGACACACACAAAGACAATTTTGCAGTCATGCATAATATTATTGTTTCTGTTATCTCTCAAAAATTTTTATACCTTGTTATGCTTTGCAGAGAACAGCGTGATTCCCGAGTAATGATGGCTCGACTTACAGTAGATGGGTGTCAAAAGGACTATATCTGTTTTGACTTTGTTCCTCAACATCACAATGTTATAAGGTAAAATTTAAAGGACTAGCTTTTATGACTGTATGATCCCATAATATGGAACATAATATAATAGAATTTTAATACTTGAATTTCAGATACCGCAAAGGACTGGCCATGATACAGAGTAACTTCCACACAGTTTGCTCCTGGGTCCAATTTCCGAACAAACAAAATTGGCGCTACGACATTTTTCTGAAGAAGGATCCATCGCCAATCCGCTGTCCAGTTGCTGGCAAGTTTAATTTCACACAAAAAGGCGATGTGAAATTTGAAACCAGAATTTTAGGTGGTGTGACGCTCAGTCCTCGACCAAACTTATATTGTAAACTGAATCTGAGTGATTTCTCAGTTTGCGACACAGACCAGAAAACTATACAGATAAAAGAGAACTATTGTTTGTCTGTGGACCACTTGGGTCGTCCTGTAGATATTTACAGTGACCCAGATTACAAGATGAAATGCATTGGATATTGGAAAGAGAATCTGAAATCCTATCTTATTACTTATGATGAGTTAGATCCATTCTCAAAATACAGATGTTGGGTGTACCAGAGAGCTGATCTTAACAGGTATGTCTCTGCCAACCTGATGTGTATAGTTATGTTTTCGGAAAATAAATTGTTTGTATTTGTAACCTACATAATTAGGAGCATTACAAAAAAATATGCATTTAATAATATTAATGTATTGTTAAATCAATCACCAAATTCATATTTAGTGTGGATAATTAATTTTGACACAACAAAAAACCAGTAAATAATATCAACAGACAACAGTAAAATTATAATGTATATATTTTTGATTAATCCGTCAATCGCCAATTCCTGGAAATCTTTTGTTATCGCGGCCCATATTATGGGCCTTACGGGGCTTGATGGGTTGTTCTAACAATAGTTCTTTTCTTTGTTCCAGAGTCCTAATGTCGCAAGCTCTAGGCCCATACTGTGATTTGAAACAGGATGTAACCTCCTGGAATTATACTGAAGGCGCAGCGGTCGCTGTCGAGATGGAGGAATACGAGAGAGAAAGAGACCAATGTCCCATGCATTTTGACGATGGCAGTGACCCATGGTCTACGAAAGAGAACCACATCAAAATTTTCTCATTCTCCTACTCGTTTTGGAGAAATAACCACGCGGACGCCCTAAAAGTGTCGAGCGTATTAATAGCCATTGTATTAGCTGTATTAATTCCATTCCAATAGGATTAAGAGCACTTAGACTGAATATCAATCTAATTAAAATGCAAAATAACATGTAGTAATTTCACATCAATGTAAATATATTTGGGAAAATTGGTATTTGTTTACTATCAAGAACAAGCAGCTTAACTACAGTAGTGTGTATTGTAAACATTTTTAAGTACCTTAAATTTTGTCTTTATTGAAAGCATAATGATAAAGGTGAACGCAGATTTGGCCGCACCGCAGTCGCCGCATTCGGAATTCTTTATATGAAGTTATAGGCAAGCTCGCATACCTACCCGCGCCGCAGTCTTCGCAACTTCTACATTCTTTATATGAAGAATTCCGAATGCGGCGACTGCGGTGCGTGCGGTGCGGCCAAATCTGCGTTCACCTTTAATAGACACTGGTTTACAGCTTTTAACTTAACCATTTATAAAGTATCGAAAGTAATATTATTGTAAAGTAGGTGGCATCAAAGAGTTACAAGAAAATACAAATGTATAATGTAGATTGTAAGTTTTGTAGGTCTTGAGATTGTAAATTAATGTATTAGGGTTCTCCCGTCACGAGTGTTGTCATCCTCGCGCCAAATCGGTCCACGTGCGCGTGACGACATGCTCCGCGCTGCCCGCATGAAAAAAAAAAACATCTATGAAGTGACTGAGTGAGTGCTGGCAACTTTCATGCGGACTTAGGGAGGTATTACATTATCATTTATAGGATCATATATTATAGGATCCAATCAAAAATTATTATTTGATCAAATAATCATTTTTGATTGGATCCTATAATATATGATCCAATATAAATGATAATGTAATACCCCCCTTAATCCACTCGGGGTGATGACACACATGACAGGAAAAGCATTTTTGGTATGGTAAACCACCAAATGCCAATAGTTGGGCAGTATGCGCTATATCAGATGAAGAATCTGGCACATAGTCACTTAATGTGCTTTACTTAACTATTGTGTCCGTCCAAATAGTATTAAGTTCATCAAACTTTTTAACAATTTATTTACATAAATTTTCTATATAATAGGAATCTGAATTCAAGTGATAAGATTTTGCTAATTTTTTGTTACTTTGTAACTTTTTTAAGGAATGTAATAACACTGGTTACATTTATATTTTATTCTATTGACAAGTGCCTAGAAACTATGTTTATAAAACAAAATCCGTCCTTATTATATATTATTAATTATTATATTTACATTATTTTATACCAATAAATGATAAAACCAATTTTGTAATACTATTTTATTAGAAATATCCCAAATATCTTAAAACTACATCTAAAATTAGTCTTATACTAAAATATAACTACTAATAAATTACACCAAAATTAACCCATCAAGTTCCGTACAAGTACCGGTGATCGCGACAACAATAGAATACAATAGCATTTCCTAGAATCCCCGATCAAAGGATTAAATAAGATTTATTTTGTTGGCTCATGTTTACAATGAAATATGGAATTGGAGATGATAATCAACCATTAATGAGTATGAAGAAAGAAATTGCAAGAGAATGACAAAAAAATGCAAATAAAATCTATGAATCTTTGAAATTAGTCTCACTATGAAAACAATATATTGTTAATAATGTTATTTGATTGAGTGGTAAATACTAAATACAGATCGACAGATAATGACTTGACTTAGCCTGACTTTATAACATAGGTTCTATAAATTTATGCTTCAATCGCGGATTCTTGGTGTAATGTTTACGCAGTCGAATTCGACAGCTTGGGAGTTGATAGGTCAATTTCTCTGATGGTACGTAGACATTATATATAATTAAACCTTATCAAGAAGTAAAATAAGTATCCTAAAAACATTTTGTAGTTCTGAAGATATTTCAGCTTATTTTGTCCATGACACTTTAGGTATATCAAAGTGTTCTGTTAGGCTGTCAAGATGCTGGTTGAACTTCTCTACCCTTTGTTTGTGTGTCATCTCTGCTTTTTGTTGTATTCGTTGCTTTTGCTGAAATAAAAAAAGAAATTTAATATCTGCATGTTAAATTTGTTTGAATATCAGTTATAATATGTATATTATTGATCAGTAGAAAGTACCACCACGTAATTAAGGTGGTTAAGGATCAGTAAAGATACCAAGAATTATGCTAATTAAAAGAATGAAATGGAAAAGTTACACTTACCATTTTCTCTTGCATTTTTTGAAATGCTATTTCTGCTTTAGTGCGTTTGTCTGCATTTGCTTGTTTTAATTGTTGTTTTAGATCATTTTCAATAGCTTTCTCTGTATCTTCATTTGCCTTCTTTTTCTTTTTCTTCTTGATTCCAGAATTATCCTTGAGTTTCAGTTGTGCTTTGTTTACACACGCATATTCATCCTCTTCGCCCATTTTGAATAAAACCAAAAGGGTTTACAATTTAAGCACTGATCCTTTTGTAGTTAACAGTTTGAGTTAACAGAGAAACTATTCAACTGATACAAAAATACGTGCAATAATGTCTAAAATAGCAAATAAAAAAGTACTCTGTGAATAGCAAACAGCCAAATTACCACACAAATTACAAATAGTACTCATGAAGAAACGTCAATTTTGACATGCTATAAATGTCAACGTGACAACTATGTTTTTTTTTCTTTTCATAATGGCACTTCGGCTATATAACCATGGCCAGTGTCGAGTATAGTATTATGGCGGGAAAACAATATTCTACAATACAATTTTTTTCAATATCGTCAGATCAGTCAGGTAAAAAGTCTAGTCAATGTCTAAATATAAAGTTAAATAAAACAGTTAAAATGTCAAGTCGGTCGATTCAGTAAAGTGGTAGACGCTTTACTGAAACTTTCGACGGAGTTTTGGAGGGAACACAAATGAAAAGAGCACGTTTCTGGATATTACATCACTTTCATGGGCGTACCCCCCTGGAAGGTAAAATAAATGTGAGTTTTCCTGGAAAGTGGGAATTCAAAACGTGTTATCCACTCTGCGTAAAATGAAGTGTTGGAAACAAAATATCTGGTCGCCAGTTCGAAAAGACTGATTTTTAAGCTTCCAGTCTGAAGAAATTATGTGGAATTCTCTTACATCAAAATTAATGTGGAATCAAAAAGGACCAAAGTAAAAAAATAACCAAACATAATACATAGGCTGCACTAAAAATATCGGGAATGGAATACTTCCACTGTTCCTGACATATTAAAATCTTTTTAATTGAAAACCCCTTGGTTTGAAAAATCGAATAACATTTATTTATTAAAAAAAAAAAAGATTCTCGGTCTTGTCACAAGGTCTTGTCAAACTTGTTTAGTCGTTGAGAAAATGGAATTGACTCGAGAAAATTCTAAAGCGATGATTTATTATGACTTTCGAAGTGGTTTAACACAAAAACAGTGTGTCGATTGGATGATTTCTGCATTTGGTGATGAAGCCCCATCCAAAACCACAATTTATCGCTGGTTTGCTGAATTTCAACGTGGTCGTGTCAGGCTCAGTGATGATCTCCGTCAAGGACGTCCAAAAACTGCAGTCACCTAAGAAAACGTTGATGCTGTGCGTAAGCTGGTTGAGGAAGATCGACATGTGACATACCGCGAAATTCAGGCAACTTTAGACATTGGCATGAGTCAAATACAAATAATATTGCATGAACGCACGCAGGATCCTCAAATGCTGTATACAACATCGTATCAGGTGACGAATCCTGAATATACTCGTACGAACCCGAAACTAAAAACCAGTCACGAGTTTGGGTGTTCGAAAATGAGTTAAAGCCAACAAAAATTGTTCGTTCACGGAGTGTTGCAAAAAAAATGGTGGCCACGTTTGTCTCCAAAACCAGCCATATTGCGACTATTCCTCTTGAGGGACAAAGAACGGTTAATGCAGAATGGTATGCTAGCATTTGTTTGCCACAGGTCGTATCTGAACTCCGTAAAGAGAACTGCAACCGCCTATCCTCCATCACGACAATGCGAGTTCTCACACCGCGCACAGAACAAGAGTTTTTAGAGCAAGAAAACATAGAATTATTAGACCATCCGCCGTACAGCCCCGACTTAAGCCCTAATGATTTCTATACTTTCCCTAAAATAAAGAATAAATTGCGTGGTCAGAGATTTTCATCACCTGAAGAAGCTGTGGACGCCTACAAAACGGCCATTTTGGAGACCCCAACTTCCGAATGGAATGGTTGCTTCAATGATTGGTTCCATCGTATGGAAAAATGTGTCAAATTTCGCGGAGAATACTTCGAAAAGCAATAAACACATTTTTAAAATATAGTACTGTTGTGTCACCTCTTTGATTCCCGAAATTTTCAGTGCCGCCCTCGTAATATTGAAAAATGGCATGGTAATTCTGTAAAAGAATCTTGAATATCACCATAAAAATACACTTCAAATTCGAACATCTCGTAATTTTCAAAAAAAGATAGCTTTATTTATAGTTCTAAGGAAATAACCAAATAGTTTTTTTAAATGAAAGATTCGGTCATTAATAAAATAAAATAAAATGTATAATTTTCTCCTATTTCGTCCTATCAAGGAAGCGGCGAGCGTCGAAACCGCCACTGTAGTACAAGGTACAGGTAGAGATCAACTACGATAACATGGCGCGCCCCTCCAAATGACAATGAATGTTTCAATGTGTGTAGTCACATCCTTATGAGAGAGTTTGTATGTAATGAGAATTCAACCAATCACACACAGTACACGTAATATTTCACTTAAGGGGAAGACAGCTGCCAATTCGACATCTTTGTGCAGTTTTCTAGACGTATGTATTTCATTGATTGGCACAAAATAAATATAATATGTGATTTTTGATTATATTTGGAAAAGCTTGTCGAATTTAAATAATAAAATAATGTTCTCCTACTGGATGAAAAAAAAATATACCAAAGTCATATCTTTCAGGAACTTTAAACAGTTTTAACTAAAGTAATAATACAATCTATGCTTTAAAAATTTGTTTATTTGACAACTTTTAAAAAAATCCAAAGATTACCGGATTTCATTTTCGGTTCTCACATCTAGATTTCCCATAATATTTATTTTTTCCTCTAACAAACGAAAAATGAATCCACGCTACCGACTCTACCGAGTGAACACTTCACATCTCTGTCTCTCTGGCAGTGGTGCGAGAGTGATGCGAGATCAAGGTCATTGGCAGTTGTCAGCGTCTTAATGTCATTTATTACCAAGATTTGTTGGTCAACTAATCATAACTAGCCTACCGCGCAAGACAACGCACTTCAAAGTTCAAACGTTTTGACAACGCACTTCGAACGTTTTGAATTTTGGAGGGGCGCGCCATGTTATCGTAGTTGATCTCCAACACAATTTTAGGAAAATAATACAAAATCACAACATCACTCTTTCACATTCCCGGCAAAATTCCGGGCGGCCCTCTTCAACTAAGGGTCTAAACACACTAGGCTGAATTACGTCGGCGTAAACTCCGCCGCGTTTACGCCGCGTTTAAATTGCATACAAAATACGGGCCGAATACTAGGGGTGACCTTGTTTCTTAGGTCGTTGGGGGTGACACACTATTACGTCGCGTTTTGTATGCGTTTGACATTTGCGGCGGAAATCGCCGGCGTAATGCTTAGCACGTAAACCTACGCGACCACGCGACTGCGAAGCGGGAGCGTCAATACAAAACACACATTTGACAACTTGTCAAGCATAATTCAGCCTAGTGTGTTTAGACATTAAGTATGTTTTTGCGTGTATTTAATAATTCGAAACGGCATAAAATTATTGCCAGTGTCAAGTTATATTTTATAGACCTGGGGCCAGTGACAGATTTTCATGACCAAGTCCCTCCCAACCGAAACTTCGTAAAATGAATAAGGGACTTATACTATAAATACTAGCAACCGTCAGCTGCGACACCGTTGGTGGGTTGGGCAGTGGCAGCCTCCCAAAGATGAAGAAAAAAAAGGGTGTTCAAATTATGTTTACGTATTTATAATTCTTTTGGAAAATTACAGCTGTAGCAAATTTAGGGGTGTTAACAACTCTAGATATATATTTTGAACTGGACGCGACTGCACTCTATTGAATTTCATACACTATCGAATACTTTATAATTAAGATCAATGATATAAATATGGGGCAGTTTCCAGTTGAAAAAATAATAATTTCACTATTTTAAGATAGTTATAATAAAGCTTTCTGTTAAGACTTATGTGTTCTGCTCAGTGACTTTGGATCCAGGATACACCCTCATAATACGAAAACTCATAATTAGCTGACTTCACTACCACTATAGAATTTCTTTAAAAACTCCAAGCATATTGTACTAATATAATAAATGCGAAAGTGTGTCTGTCTGTCTGTCTGTCTATCTGTCTGTCTGTTACTTCTTCACGCTCAGACCGCTGAACCGATTCTGCTGAAATCTGGCATGGGAATACTTTGAGTCCCGGGAAAGGACATAGGATAGTTTTTATCCCGGAAAAATGTACGGTTCCCGCACGATAAACTAATTTTGGCGCAACGGAGTTGCGGGCGTCATCTGGTTTATACTAAGTCAAAGCGCATCGAAACGACTCACTAATATTAAACATAATAAATTCAACCTTAACTCCAGAGCGTAACGCACACAGTCACGTGACGTTGGTGACACTTATGTGGTAGTGATGATGATAGTGATGATTATGATGAATATAATTTGCATAGTAGCAAATGCTTTCAGCTCTTAAGGCAGCGCCCCAAACTTGTATCTATATGGAGTTCGGAGTCCTGTTCAGCACCTTCGAACCATGGTATATCTTGGTGCAGAATCTTACTTTTGGTAACATATGCCTAGAATACTTCATACAAAAGCAAAATCGGCATATGTTTTCATTTAAGTTTTGAGGAGTTCCCTCGATTACTCTTGGGTCCACTCGACCGATTTTGTGCAAACTTCACATAAACCATCTACTAAATAGTCCAAACAAACCCTGAAAATTTGGTTTCGATAGATGAGCCCGTTCTTGAGTTATACAGTGACAACGAAAATTGCCACTTATTTTTATATATTAAGATGAATGAAAATTAATGTCAGCTTGCATCATCTCAGTGGAAAGTTTGTCAGCTGGTTCCTTGAAAGTTGTAACGTAACAGCATCTATGACCTACTGAAACTTATCAGCTGACGACTTTTCCCTCGACTTAATTTAATTCTATAAATATTATCAAATTATATAATTAATCAATTAGTGTTATTCATAGCACAAAAACCTGCCAAGTTAAAATTTAGAAGTTTTATGGATCAGGCTGTTTATGAAGATTATAATGATCGATGAAGTGCATCTGAACTTGGCATGGGATTAGATTTCAACTCTTTTTTCAGGCCAAAAATTAGCCTAAAGGAACTAGGCCCTATTTTAACAGGTATGTTTTTGGTGGGATTTCAATACTTTTTTCAAGAAATCATACCTAAGTACGTTTTCTTTTTGTGCCATGCCCGATATAAACAATACTTTCGACAGATGCCGCCAGTGTTATTTGTTAAACTATCAATAGAAGCTAATTTTTAAAATAAAGTGTAGCTATACAGTGTTCATTATACATGACAATATTTTATAGCCCCCCTCTCTCCTCCTCCCACCCTCTTAATCGTATTCTCATTGGATACAATGAGAGTATCACTAGTACATAAGAATTTTTATCTCAAGTTCGTAGATGAGCCGACTCACGCTTGACCGATTTCTTAAATTTCTTAATTTTTTGTTAATCTACTTAAAACACATGACCTGTGTGCCAAATTTCATAACGCTAGGATATATTTTGGAAGTCGTCTCTAAAGTTCGTAGATGAGCCGACTCACGCTTGACTGACTTCTAAAATTTCTTAATTTTTTGTTATTCTACATAATATTATAACACACGACCTATGTGCCAAATTTCATAACGTTAGAACAATTATTGGAAGTGACCTCTAAAGTTCGTAGGTGAGCCGACTCACGCTTGACCAATTACTAAAATTTCTTAAGTTTTTGTTAATCTACTTATGTAGATTAACAACATAAGTAGTATATAACACACAATCTGTGTGCCAAATTTTTCATAACGCTAGGACATTTGGGAGTGACCTCTAAAGTTCAGAAATGAACCGACTCACGCTTGACCGATTTCTAAAATTTCTCATTTTTTTGTTAATCTACACATAACATATAATTATACCTGTGGGCCAAATTTCATAACGCTAGGACAATTGGAAGTGGCCTCTAAAGTTCGTAGATGAACCGACTCACGCTTGACTGATTTCTAAAATTTCTCAATTTTTTGTTAATCTACATATAACACACGACCTGTGTGCCAAATTTCATAACGCTAGGACAATTGGAAGTGGCCTAGAGGTCTTACCGGTCAGTGAGTGAGTGAGTGTATAAGTGAGTGAGTGAGTGAGTGCCAAAATTAGCTATTTTTACAGGGACATATTTCAGGATCTACCGAAGCTATATCTATGAAATTTACGTAAGTGCTAGTATATAATTACGTAGGTATAATTTTATCTTTGCACTTGCAATAGGCACAGAGCTACAGGGGGGTCAAAAGGGCGTCGAAACGGTTCGTGTAAATAGTGCACGGCATGCGCGATGCCTGCTGTAACTAGGCCTGCGCACTTCCGTGCGCTTTGATTACATATTATGTGGTTATTGTTAGTTTGATATTATCCTAAGTACAATGAGTTAGTATACAATATTTTTCAAAAATATTGTATACTATTTTTGTGAGGATATTAACCTTAATATTATATTAATTAACTTACAAAAACCCCCTCTTCAGAGGTAAAGGCCTCTTCCAGACTATTCCATCTGTCTCGATTTTGGGCTACTTTAATGTAGTCTGGGCCGGCGTCGCCGGCGATCTTTCTAATTTCGTCATCCCAGCGTGTAACAGGCCTATATACAAGGTGCAATTAAACCTTCCTGCCAAATTTTTTCCAGGGCTTATGTATCATTAGGAGAGTCCATTTAACAAAAAAAAAATTGGGTGTTATTTTTTTTCAATGACATATTTTATCCCATTTAAAATCGTTGCAGAATGGTCACTCGCGGCGCGGGGAATGAGAGGGGGTGTGCGGGATGAGGCGCGCACGCGGGGGCATGTCACGCGCGGCCGACGCATCGTGTCCATTTGTAGTGTTTTTAGGATAACTTTCAGAAGCTATTTCTCAACATTTTAGTATTGAGCGACTATAAAAGAAAAAATACATGTATTTTCATTTTTAACAAGGATCAATATATCAAAATTTGGCAGGAAGGTTTAATTGCACCCTGTATACGTCTCTTGCCTTCAGGTCCTTCCCACTCTACAAGATAACACAATTTAAAAATCATAATATATAAAATATTATAGGTACATTCCTAAAAAACCCTCTATAAAACTGTTACTGAGCTATTTACTCGGGAATAGGTAATTATTAGTCTAGAGTAGGTAGATTTTTTTACTCATTTATATTATTCCGTTTTAACGCCGAACAAGGCTCGGTCTTCCAGGTACTATTTCGTATAAATTATAAATTATTATTATAATTAGGTATTTATACTTATTATGAAAGCCGTGCGAGCGCCCCTCGGATCACGAGACTTTTTTTAAGGATTTACGAGATGTTATGATACTGAAATTTTTATAAATAAAAATATTCAGTAAATAAAAGTTTGTACTTATCAAAAAATTCTTCCTCTCAACAAAATCCATCCTCTCGCGTCATCCATCAGGGGGCCTCACAAAATGTATCTCGCCCACATCAAATTTAGTCCCGCCCCGCCACTGACTGCGGCTATCCTTTACCAATATTATGACCGTATACGGCGCCGGTAACAGTAACATCCATACTAAATATTATTATTATAAATGCGAAAGTGTGTTTGTTTTTCTGTCTGTCTGTTACCTCTGCACGCCCAAACCGCTGAACCGATTTTGCTGAAATTTAGTACGGTGATGCTTTGAGTCCCGGAAAAGGACAGACAGACATAGAATACTTTCTATCACAGAAAAATTTACGGTTCCCACTTCTCGCGTGATAAATTTGGACGCAACGGAGTTGCGGGCAATGGACATCGACTAGTTTAATATCAAGCAGAGACTAGAAAGATCTTAGAGAGATCTATCGATATATTAAATAACTAGCTGTTGCCCGCGACTTCGTCCGCGTGGACTTCAGTTTATAGTTGTGCCCGTACATCGATTGAATAGTTTACGCGCAAATCATAAAGGTACATTTTGTAGGAACCGTACATTTTTCCGCGACAAAATATATCCCTTGTCCTTCCCGAGACTCAAAGTATCTCCATAGTCATACCAAACTTTATCAAAATCGATTGAATAGCTAACGCGCAAATCGTAAAAGTATATTGTGCGTAAGCCGTACATTTTTCCGGGACAAAATGTATCCAATGTCCCTTTCTTAGACTCAAAATATATCTACTTATACCAAATTTCAGCAAAACTGGTCCAGCTGTTTACGCGTGATGTCGTAACCAAGGGAAATATGGATTTATTGAAGTGAAAACTTCTTTAGTGGCGTTGAGCGAACACTTTTGTGGGATGGGTAAAAACTGTGAAACTCGCGCCAGATTTTCGTGTTGATCGAAAAACCATACAAAATGCGTAAGACGGTTGGAGAGTAGTGTTTTGTGTCGAACTCGAACTCGAACGAAATGTACAGTCGGAGAAAATTGTGCTAAGCAGAAATGTATAGTCGGGGAAATGATTTGTTTAGCAGAAATGTATACAGTCGGGGAAATGAGTTGTTTAGCAGAAATGTACAGTCGAGGAAATGAGTTCTTTAGCAGATGCGCTGATTAAGGCCGCGTTTCCACCTGCAAGACAAGCGTGATAAAATATAACTTATAGCCTTTCTCGATAAATGGACTATCTAACACTGAAAGAACTTTTCAAATCGGACCAGTAGTTCCTGAGATTAGCGCGTTCAAATAAGCCCTTTCAAATAATTTTCCCCCGTTTTTTCCACATTTTCCTCTATTTCTTCTCTCCTATAAGTCTTAGCGTGATAAAATATAGCCTTCCTCGATAAATGGACTATCTAACACTGAAAGAATTTATTCTTTTCAAATCGGGCCAGTAATTCCTGAGATTAGCGCGTTCAAACAAACAAACAAACAAACTAACTAACAAACTCTTCCACTTTATAATATTAGTATAGATGTAACAGAACGCGCCCACGTCAATTTTAAAAGTGACACATCTTTTTCACGGCCGCCAGCTTTCAAGAGACTTGACCGGGGGCCCACTGGTAGTTTCGGTTGTATTTGGTATGATGTTTATTATTTTTTGCTATATTTGTTATTATTTTGGTTAATATGATATTTGTGAAAACCAGTGAATTAACGTTTGATAAGTGGTGGTTTGTTTTTTGCCTTTTGTAATAGATTCAGGTAACAATCTCCACTACAATAATAATATAAAACTATATAAGCTTATCAGCAATGCGTAATAGGTAATTATGATACTGTGTCACAATCATCGAAGTATAAACTTTCTTTTGTATACACCCTCTAGAGTTAAGAAAGTATAAGCCGAGGGTGGCAGGTTGCAATGTCATAAATAAATATGTGATTCGCGACAAAAGAGCGGGGAATGAATGGTATTCTTGGCGTTATCGCGGCGCGCACGCGTTTCGCTCGCCGCGCGCATGGCACCGAGATTAGTTCGATTTGCCGCCACGTGGCGCCGCGTGCGCCTCTACCCGCCAAATAAGATTAACGGATTTGCACACTACAGATTGCACACGAATGGGCAGGAAGTGTAAAGTGAAACGGTAATGAGATTTCTGTGGACGCGCTATCGTGATGTATCGAAAGTTTATATTGAAATTAAGCTGCATCCAACTAATTTTTATAGTTACTGTGCAAAATTTAGTTTTCGTTAGCTTAGGTATGTCAAAATATTATGCAATCCTCAACGCAATCATTATGATATTATATAATTCTGCCAAAATACCTCAGAAACTGGGCATTACAAAAGTATTATTATCATTACTTACCTGGGACTTGGGAGCCCAATAAACCGAAAAGATATAGGTGATTACGTATAAAATGATAATCACTGACTTACTGAGTTAGATAACATTGAAATATACTGGCGTAGCAGCTGAAACGTAGCACCGTAGAGCGCGTAGCTGAAACGTAGACGGTCTACGTAACGTAGCAGTCTACGGTAGACTGCTACAATACAAAAAATCTCTGACTATTATACTTTATAATTACTTTATTACTTTATTATGTTGTTGCAGAAGACATCGTGCCTCAGAAGAAGATACATACACATAAATATAAAACACTAGCTGTTGCCCGCGACTTCGTCCGCGTGGACTTCAGTTTATAGCGCGCGGTGTCAACAAAATTGGTGTCTTTAAAAGCTTTAGATAAAGTACTGAGTAGTGAGTTATTTCAAAAGTGTAGAACAATCGAAAGAATCGAAAAATCTAACTTAAGATGGTATCACCTCTTATAGAAAGACGTACGAGCAAGCGCTAGCGCGATGTAGGCGACTTAGTATTTATTATACAAATCTAAGACTCACCCCCTTACAACCCCTTACAACCGCTTTTTCCAGTTAAAAAGTAGCCTATGTCCTTTCTCAGGCTTTAGACTATCTGTATACAAAATTTCATTACAATCAATTCGGCAGTTTTGGCATGAAAGCGAGACAGACAGACAGACAGAGATACTTTCGCATTTATAAGTATAGATTAACTTTCTACCTCACTCCAGCAATCACACGCTACGACAACCTTTCATTCTTTGCTGTCTTTTAAAGATATTATGCTTTTGACAGAAACTGCACAAGATCAAACGTAGAAAAACTCACAATGCCTCAATTCTATACCTAATAAAAGGTCGAATTTGACCCACGTCACCCCGATAAGGCACCCTCGAAATCTCTTATCAGTATGAATGGGATTGGACCTCTTTGACAAGTTGTGATGCTTGCTGGTGTATTATGCTACGAATAACAAAACTAGTATTATGATATTAAAACTCACGAAGATAATAATTATAATTCAGAGTTTAGGAACACAGAGTGTAACAAATAAAGTGATGATACTTTAGAATGCATGTATCTCTTTGTAGGCTTGGTTCGAGTTTACTGTGAAAGTAGCAGCCGAAAGATTTTGTTTTTAATTTTTGCATGAAGTTGGGGAGTTTCTTACTAAACTCATAAGGCAAAAGAAACTCTTCACGTTGCAATATGAACTGACTCCAAGGTATGCTCTCCGTTCAATCTTTCTGCTTAATCAAATATACTTTTTGGAGTCTTTGCTTGAGTATAGCAGAACACGCCAGTAGAGAACTTTTGTTTACTTGAACTAAAGTGTCCACTCGACTTGTTTATCCCGGACTGTGCCGGCTTAGGCCGTCACATTATCGTCAAATCTGAATAAATCGTCGGCTAAGTTGAACAATGCCGTCGTCCTAATGGGCATTAATACGGCATTAGCTGTAAGGGCTCGGGCACACGCCGGTGACGCCTTGTTTGCTAAACTGCCCTAATCCGCTATTTGTACACGCGCTCACCATGATGGATGGATATTGTGGGACAAAACTAAGACGAGCTACAGGCGTTTTTCTAATTTTTTTATTAAGGCGAGCATAAACCCTAATTTGTTAGTCCCAATGTAATAACGAAATGTAAAAAATATGAGATTTAAAACTATATACTTTAAACCATAAACATTTTAATAAAACGTAATACTTTGGCTTTAATTAATTTACAAACTCACCTCCGACAAAAATCTATTTCATCGAAATATAAGTATTAACTAAGATAATTATATATTTTATTTAAATAAATTGTTAGTAAATCTATATTAAAATCTTCTGAACCGAACAATTTTGTTTCTTAATGCTTCAAGCCCCAAGCGGTCGCATGCGACCGCGATAACAATATAAATCTATTGTGTCTCGCAGCCAACTGGTTTAAATAGCCGTTCAATCAAGCAGCTAGCCCTTTGACTGATCAACGCCATTCAATCACAGGTCTAGCTTTTTAATTGAATATTTAAGTCGCTCAAAACGTTCAACACTATAGCTTATTCAAAAGCCGCCGTTTGATTGAATTAGTTCAGCGCTCACCACCGCGGTGCTAGGTGCGTTTTGTTTACAAAATGGCGTCAACTATGCCGGTGTTTGTGATTGTTTCAAGATAATATTTTTCGGAAAGGAAGAACTAAATATACGTAAATCTCCCAAGAAATTACAAAAAAAAATCCTATTCTCTCAAATTACATGATTAACTAATGGTCACCTTAGTTAATTTGCCATTTAACCAGTTGGCTAAGCGTCGTCTAGCTGTAGTGTTGAACATTGCAGTCAACAAGCCGGCTAAACGACGTATAGCCGTGTCATTGAATGACGTTGTTCAGTCAAAGGGCTGTTTGATTTAACGTCTATTTTAACCAGTGGGCTGCGACATATACATACCTAATATAAAAAGTATTCGTAGTCATCGGTAATGGCAATCGACTTCAATTATTTTTTATTTAATTATTTTGTAAAAAATTATATTTCCTGACATTTGACAAGTAGGTAAATAAGTACGTAAAAATATATTATTATTTTACAAATGATGTGTCATCTTAATAATTAAGTAAAATACCAAGTATCTACCAATACTAAAGAAAAACTTCCACAAAGCACCTAAAACCACAGCCACCCTACATTTTAACGCCGCTTTGACTTCTGAGAGGAAATCCTTTTCCCACGAGCTTTATTCAAACATATGTAAAGCATATGATGGATGACGCCCTGCCGCCCTCGCCCCTAGGGTAACTCCAAATCGTTTAGCCCCTAACTTTTTCGCTGGTCACTGTATTTATGATGAAATGGATACCCTGAATGGGCGAAATGAAAGAGTTTAAATTGTGATATTATTGCGCATTTTATTTTTATGGCCTGCGAAATGTGATAGCGGTTAGGTACGCCGTTCTCATACAGTATTTTTGAATTTTATTTTATACTTCATGCTTAAAATATTACTGTGGTCTGTGGCAGGACATATAGTCCTGTAATCCTGCATCGCGCTATCGAAATTTCTGAGATCGACGAAATACGGCAGTGGGCCATGGCCTGACGGAAAAACCTCGCTTTGTCGGAAGATCATCTTTGTGGCTCTCACCATATTCCCACACTACATAAGTTATAGTTTTTGTTCCGGATAAGTAAACAATTTTGGCGTTGGAAAATTGCGGACAATATCTTCTTATTTGTATTACTTATGTTATTGTGAAATACAAATCACATTCATAAGCATCCAAAACTCCATGTTCACGCACACCGTAATTGATTGGGTACATTATTCTAACGTATTTCGCCGTGAAACCTTAATGTCTCATAATTGTAACTCAAAAACTTGGCGGAGAATAAATGTGGTGGAAGTTTTCCCATTAGCTGGGGCGTTCGCGGCTGGTTCATTAAAATTTGTCAGCCTGTCGCGGCGCAAACTTCCAAATGGATGTAGAAACTTGATGCGAGTACCTATTAAGGTACAAAAGGAACAAAACCGATTTAAATCGACATTATACTGTAAAGTATGATACAATCCTTTACGCGGCTATGGAGCTACGCGCTCGCAGTAGTAGCAAAAGGTTATTGTTTGCATTAAAAAGAGTTCACGTAGATACAAACCATTCGTCCCGTAGTCGTCTAGTACGTACGAGTTTGATGCTGGCTGACGTGAAAACTTTGTCGGATTTGTGGAAATATTTTTTCACCATCAATTTCTCGAGCCGTCAAGAAGATTTTTCGCACTCCGAATGCGGAGTAATTTAAGTTTGAAACTCGTAAAGAATTATGATCTTTGTTCGAAAGTTTGATTGATTTATTTTTGTGATTTAAGTCGGTTAGGTATATTTTTAAATTATATTCCATTTTGGTACTTAAAAGTAATTTTATATTATAATATTTTATGTATTTATTTTAATTAATGATTGTTAAAGATTCCAGATTATTCCCAACACCACTACATGTCTGTGCCTAACACCATCCAAAATCTTCTTTAACTAACAAAAGCTAATAAATTTAATATTTGCCATAGATTCATTATAAGCGTTTTTTGTACACACAATTACGCTTATAAAGCGGGGCACCCCAGCGAGGGGTCAAATGGACCCCACGAGGGTGTCACCAGCTTCAGTTCTAAATAACAGCTGTAATTGTATTTAGATGACTTAACGGGATGAGAAAATTGGCTGTTTGGTTAAATTTTAAATGTCATTAAAGAAATACGGGCCCTAACACTGATATAATTGTATGTGCAGTGAGGTGTAATAAGTTCACTATTTAAAAAATGCATCGCTCAAAAACCACTGGACCTTTTTTGATTGTAATAATTAGCACATATATAGAGTTCGTAGTAGACTGTAACATGGAAGGTAACTAGTTTTACCGCGGGAAATGTACGATTCCCTAGGAATGTTATTCTGCCTGTATAACAGAGCTGCTGGAAACGCCCTGTATATATAATACAATTTATCATAATAAGTTATTGGTAATAATAACAATAATTATTGTACATCGTGCAGAAAGTGTAAAATAAATGAATAAATAAACTTTTCTAGGTACAGGTTTCTAGGTTATACCTTTGGTAATAATATAGAGTATTTAATTAACATAAAGTAATCAATATGAAAGTTTGTAGTCAATTACGTATCAGTGTTTTGCGGGGTGTAATGTAGGGTGATGTAACGGGAGACGTCACTAAATCAGCTTTATGTGTGGGGTGAGTGCTATCTATTCAAATCGGAATGCGATGGTTTGGTTTATAAAGCGGGAATTTGTATTAGGACTGAAAATTAAAAAAAACTGACCGTAGAGGTTTTAATCCAGCTGAAATGCAAGGTATTCGAAATTTGAAATTTCAAACTGACTCACTCGGGTGCATTCAATGATTACTTGAAAAATTAAAAAAAAAATTAAGTCCATACACTTTACGAAAATAAAATGACCACTTATGTATTATTATTTTAAATTATAGGGAGTGCCGCTCATACTTACAAAGTTAGTTTTAGCACTTTTTCTATTAAAACAACATAGAGTACATCAAAGGTACTTAAATAATATCAGAGGGTGAAAAATATTTAGGTGACTAATTAATCCAAAATAGAAATTACAAGAAAACACGTCTCGTGTTTTCTAAGAAGTTTAATAAAGTTCGTCTAATTAAGATCACGTGTCTTGTACTAATTATATTTAGGTGCCTAATTAATTAGGAACGTTTAAATAAATAATTTAGTTAATTATTAACTGAGGTCTAAAATAGATTTTATTACTTAATAGTAGTACGTATACATAGTTTTATAAACTGTTCATGACAACATCTAACATGTAACGTCCTGTGCATTAAGCTCTACAGAATTATAATCCTAAAGAATTTACATATTTTATAGTTTACAGTTTACACGTTCCGAATAAAGACTGACAGCCATTTAAGTTGTGGCATTTACGACAACAATTCATTTTAAAAAGGAGATGAACAATATGTTCTAAATTTAAAAACCAAAAAGTTTGGCGCCCAACGTGGGGCCGATCATAGACAATGTGCACGCGCCGCGAACCCGCCAATTCACACTTCCTGACTCACGGATATTAGATGTCAGTTGACACACTCCTGAGACAAACGTACAAATTGTGCCCTTTTTATCATCACTCACATGACATTTAAATCTTCTCATAATAATTTATTTTCGTAGGATTTTACTGGTCAGTACCAAACGTCAGTACAAATATTTCTTTTTTCATACATGACAAATTTGCTCCTCATTGATGATATACTTATGTAAGAAACCTTTTTTTTCCGAATAAAAAACAGTGATACAGACAGACTAATTTCACATAATTAATTAAATTCTCAATTTATATAAATTCTCAATATTTATATCATAGTAGTCAAATTGTTTTCATAATAGTATCACATAATATTTAATACTTGTCAATTGTTTACCAAACACCAAGCAGATGTTTGAACATGGCCACTAACATCTATTACAGCTACTTCGTAGGGTCCCTTGATGTAGGGTGACTGGTAGACAGTTGTCTACCGTGTATCCGAATGTTAGCAGCCAATATAGTCGTTTAATAGTGTCTCGCTTTGTGTTCAGTTGTTTGGGGTTTGTTGATGATGTAATAAAATATCTGTTAACAGTTAATTCAGATACCACACAAAGTATAATAAATAGCCGTTGAAAATAAATCTATTATTTTAATTTTTTGAAAACAAAATAAAATCTGATCAGACTAAATAAAATCCAGAGTTTGTAAATGTGTATTCCCTAAAAAAAATAATTTAAAATTATTTATATATGTTAACATTTCCTAGAATTTAAAATACTCTATTACTAATTAATTATTATTATAGACATTCGTTTAATATTATGTGAAATATAAAATAGCAGCAAGATAGTAAACAAACTGATAGATTTTAGATACAGACAGATTTACTTTGTGAATCTGCCATCCATATCGTAATCATATTATAAACCTTACGGCGCACTATGGAAAATCGTAGAACTAGAGCATATCATAAATGGTTTTTAAAAATATCACAATTTGAATGAAATATTTATTGCATTCGATACTCTAATAACCAAATAATCCTAATCAGACATTTTTTTGTACTAAAACTGCATAAATATTTTTTTTTTCATAGGTTGAAGTAAGTTGAAGTAGCGGATGGCTCATTCAAATGTTTGCATACATATAATTCAAATGAATATTGTGAAAAAAGTATTTAGCACATGCATGCGGTTTTATACATTTTTAAAAAGGATATTTTATGTTCTTATTAATGAGCTATTAACTTTTTTTAATATGCTTTTTATTTTTGAGTAAGTACTTAAAAATTGACATACCCTATTTTTCACTTTCTTTTTTTTTCGTCGAAGGTTTTCATATTTACCCACGGCTCCCCACGCGCAACTTTATGTGTTATTTGATAGCCTTACTATTCATAAATGAAAAATTAAAAAAATCTGCTGCGGAAGTTTGCGGTCCTGGAAGTTATGGGAAAAAAATGTGATAGAGGTCGGAGTAGATAATTCGGTATCTTTTGCGGTTACTGCTGACATACTTTTCAAAAACAATATTAACCACAATATTTTGATAGCGATAGCTTATTATCTATTTTGCACTCGTCCTGCGTGCAAACATTGACATTAGTACGTATTTAATATCTGAAAAACCAGTATATAAGGGGAAGCAAATATCTTCAAATTGCACACTTAAGCGTGTATTTCATATTAAGTGACACTTATTTAAATTGGTTATTTCCATTAAAATGTCAACTTTCAACTGTACTAAGGGTGATTTCATCATTCTCTATATCGAGCGTGGCAGAACCTGGGAATAGTTGTCCATAGTTCTACAGCAAACATTAAATGTTTCTGAAAACAACTTGTGTTTTGTAATTGGTGACATTCAAAGACATATTCTGCCTTCTTTCAATAAGCGCTGGGCTAAAGCATCACGGAAAAAGGACCAATTTATTCTGAATAATACAAGCTGGCTGGAGTCAGGATATTCAGTACAGTTTCCGGAGTCTGAAACACATTCACTGCCATCAACTTCTGGTGAACAAGGAAGATCGTGCATTGCTTATGGAGACTCCTCAGAATCAACAAAGAAAAGGAAAAACACTCTTTTACTAGAAGAATAATGGGTTTGAGCACATTTGTAACGCATTTTTGCAAGGACTGCGGGCCTTAGGTGAGTATGCAGAGGCTCGTCTTGTTGAAGAGCTAAGAAACTCTGAGAGCGAAAAGAAAAAAGTTTTCTCGACTACGTGGAAAGAGTCAAACCAAGTGAAGATTTTATCTGATGCAGAAGCATTGAGTGCTTTTATTGATTTGGATCTAACTAAAGCACAATATATGTACCTAAGAAATTTAACCAACCGAAGAAAGTGTACAATGTTTCCCCTATATTACAAAATACAAGAAATAAAACAAACTTGCTATCCACCATCTTCTACAATCTAAATCACAAATACTTATACAAGACTTACTGGACCACACAGTTGCCAGAATTTTAAAAATTGATTCAGTTTTCCAAGAACAATACAGAAATTTAATCCTTTACTGTGGGGATGGGCATGGGGACTAATGGGGATGTGATGGTTCATCTGGCCAAAGTCAATACAAGCAGAAACTGCCAGAAGAATCGGAAACTATTTCAGATGCCAATCTGTTCGTCACTTCATTAGTTCCCATTAGATTAATTGATGACCTCTCAAAGGCCATTATTTGGCAAAATCCAGTACCTTCATCTGTTCGTTATTGTAGACCCATTTCTATTGAATTTTGTAAAGAAACTCCTGAAAAAACTAAGGCAGTTGTAGACGAAATTACCAGACAAATTGAATCTTTACGCCCGTCATTAATAAACAAAGATAGTGTTGCAGTAAATGTGAAGCACGAACTTTTTCTAACAATGATTGATATGGATTCGCAGCATGGAAATGGTATTACACATTTGCTACAATCTTGACTTTAAGACTTGGTCTGCTACAACAGAAGAAAAAAAGAAATTGAAGAAAGAAAAGAAGGAATTTGTTCAAAAACGTTTCAGGGAAGAGCTAGGATTAATTATCGACAAACCTCGTCAATTAAGTGGAAACTCAAGTGATGGAAATACAGCACGAAGGTTCTTTTACAATTACACTTGCTCGGCGAACATAACAGGTGTTGATGAAACATTGATTAAACGCTTGTATATTATTTTACAAGCTCTATCTTCTGGAATGATGATCGATCCCGAAAAATTTGGAGTTTATGCCTTAGAAACTGCGCGAATTTATGTTAGTAACTATGATTGGTACTACATGCCATCCTCCGTGCACAAATTACTTACACACGGAGAAAACGTGATCAAACATTTTTCTGTTCTTCCTATTGGGCAACTGTCGGAAGATGCACAAGAGTCCCGCAATAAAGACTACAGAAATATGCGCCTGCACCATGCCAGAAAATGTTCCCGTTTAGCTACAAATGAAGACGTATTTAAAACGCTTCTATATATCATCTTCAGATCCATTCATTTCAAGTTTAAGAAAACCTTATGTGAGAAATGTGAAGGATCTTGATGAAGAGGCACTAAGTCTTTTGAAGGTGGTACCTGAAGGTGATCCTACATTTACACCGGAAGTAATTTTAGTTAGGAATAGCGAGGATAATAACAATTAGATATAACATTATCAGTAACTAAAACTTAGTTTTAAAAAACCAATAATATTATTATAATAATTTTAATTATTATAATAATAATTTGTCTAATTTGAGATCAATTAGTTTTGGTGTGAGGTATAGATAGGTACTATACGATTTTAAAATTTTATGTATTTTATTATGCTTGTGTGATAAGTAATTATTTAAGTTTTCTTAATTTTACTCATATTAGTACTTATTTATAAAAAATTAATAACTACTCGTAATATTACTTTTTTTCTCTTTTCTTTTTTTTTTACCTAAAATAAATATGTATACATTGAAAAAAAATACAAAAATTGATTATTTTTAAAATCTTTGTATATCATTGTATACATGTGCCAAATCTCAATACAATACGATGAAAAACCTTGAAGTTACAGATTTTTGATCCGATACGGACCCAAATTTTCCACTGTGCGGCGGCGCGGCCATGCTAAATTCACTTCTAACTAACGATTTTCTATTAAATTCAGGCTACGGTTTATTACAAATATGTAAGTAATTAGAGGAGGCACGAGATGGTGCGGGCGGGCGGAAGCGGAAGCTCGCCGGAGATGAAGGCGCGATACAATATCCGGTTAAACGCCATTTCCGCCGCGAGACGACTCGTGTGTGGATACCTTTAGCTCATCGATACAGTTTCATACGCGTTACGGATTTATTATAAACATACTAGATGACGCCCGCAACTCCGTTGCGCCAAAATTCGTTTATCGTGCTCGTACATTTTTTCAGGACAAAAAGTATCCTTTGTCCTTCTCTGGGACTCAAAGTATATCCATACTAAATTTTAGCCAAATCGGCTAAACGGTTTGGGCGTGAAGAGGTAACAGACAGACAGACAGACAGATAGACTGACGGACAGACAGACACACTTTCGTATTCATAATATTAAAGTACCTATGGATATGGATTCGCTAGTAAGTACGACCAAATTGAGTAAAGGTTTCTTGAGGCAGTACTGTACTAAGAGGGTCATGGAAATTAAGAGAAATTGACACCGAACTATTGATATTTAAGGAGGCCCGGTCCGTGGAGTCGAAATAGAAAATTCAACGTAGCAAAACTTTTACAGTAAGATTATCTTTCATTTTTAGGGTTCCGTACCCAAAGGGTAAAAACGGGACCCTATTGCTGAGACTTCGATGTCTGTCCGTCTGTCCGTCTGTCTCCAGCCTGTAACTCAAGAATGGTAATAGCTAGAGAGATGATATTTTCACAGATTATGTATTTCTGTTGGCGCCGCTATAACAACAAATACTAAAAACAAAATAAAATTAATATTTAAGGGGTCCCATACAACAAACGTGATTTTTCAAACATTTTTTGCTCGGTATCAATGATGACAAAAGGTAGGCACTTGAAATTTTCACAAAAGCCTTAATTATATGTGTAATTTAATAGTTAATAATAATATTTAAATAAAATAAAACTTGAGGAAATACAAAAAACACAATTTTTGGCCTATTTTTGTTCTATAACGGTACGGAACCCTTCGTGTTCGAGTCCAACTCGCACTTGGCCGATTATTATACAATCTTTTTGTACAACCACACTATTGATGAAAATAGTTACACATACCCATCACATACCTACGGTAACCAACGTTTTATTTCAAGCGGTGTTACAGACAAGTTCAAAACATACATAGTGTAGCTCACGCTGCTCCGCGCATTGTTAATATTCTTATAATTGTGAAATTTTTACCGCTTCTTTATAGAATCGCCGACCAAAATGTATGGGATTGACATAAGACGAGTCTAACGTCAACGTCATAATTATTAATGAACGCTTAATATGTCAATTTCATACATTTTGATCGGCGATTCTATGTCACAGGTTACACGGTAAAATTTTCATCAATCTGATCCATCAATCTGATTGACGGAATATTGATGGTTATAAAAAGTTCATATTAAAAATACGATCAATCCATCAATTGGTGGGTTAGACGATCAAATTTTCGTCAATCTTTACCGGATTCATGGATCAAATTGATGAAAATTTGACCATCTAACCGGCGACTATAACGAAGCGATAATGAAAAATTTTGGCTAAATGCACTTAATAAGCAACTCCGGCGTCACTGTCTGCAAATGAATACATCCTTTACAAACTTAACTAATCCTTCACAGGAAAAAACGCACACTTTTACCCCACCCTTATAGCACGTTACGAGCACCATGAACAAGTGGTCGTGATGGTGATAAGGCATACCGTGGAGTCATCAGCTCCGTTACCTCACTTGAAAGGGAAACACCATTGTTGCGAGGACTTAACGTTCCAACTGAAAGTGCCGAGTGGTCGATCGACTACGTAAATCGCCTGAAATTGCTAATTTGTGTCGTAATTTCTTTTATACAAATCCTATATTTCAAGATGAATCAAATTGCACGCGATGTACAAATCAAATTTTAAATCGGTTTAGTAATTTAGGAATCCATCGCGAACAAACAACGCGACAAGTCATTTTTATATTTAAAGATGTTTAGGTTTCAAATATCAAGTAACTAACACATGCATATTAACTACTATTTCACACAGACAATAGTAACATTTCTATTACACGAGTAGAATTTAATATTTAAGTACTAAAATTATGACAAATATTCTTAAGTACATATTTGTAAAGATGGATATTTGTTACGATTTCATGTAAAGACTACTGATTCCACTTTGATAAAACTTGGTGAGGATTTTTAGAGAGGAGCTTTGGATTGCCTAATAATTGATTCGGATTCCAAGTAGGGATGATACAATCGGTAATTGTTATCGTATACTTTGATTTTACTTAAGAGTCCATATACGAAATTTTGCCGATTTCGCTCATTTAACAGACGTGATTTAACAGTTAAAATACAGTATTTCTATAAGTTTTAATGCACAACATGTAAGATCATTTCAATTATAATATAGTGTTGGAGCTAGATTTTTTATTTTCTTTAAGTATCTTTAAATAATCCAACTCAAACCCGCGACAGTTTTGTGATTTTTGCTGTAAACGGTTTAGAATATCACCTTTTTATGGATTGTATTGACGTCTTAACGGTATGAAAATAACACAATGTACTGTTGAGAAAGTCGTCTATACAATGTTGGAATTACTTTTTACCACTTCAATATAAAAAACCCTTTAAAAACAGAAAACCTCTATCTGCCCGCTAACTTGGCGATCGTCCTTTTTCACCTGGCATATGAAAGACGGGCGTGAGTGTGAAGAGAGCAGTAGAAAAGAGAAAACGGGCTCTTAAATAGAAAAGATTGTGTCATATTTTGTAAGAAAGGAACTAATCACACAAGACGTACTTTTATAATTTCTAATTTTTATAGACTGAAGACGTCACTGAGCACTCCAAAACTAAGCATAATCATAAAATATGCCAAAAGTGCACCTGTTATAAATAATCGGAAGGAAGCAGCAATAATATCGAATGGTAGTAATATCAATTCGCGTATTATTGAATATCGGTCTGGCACTGATAGTACGTATCTAATTCACTGTGATTATACAGATTGAGATAGGGTAGATAACCTTACATAGCTCACAGCACATAGCGTCCCAACTCCCAACTCCCACACCCGAATACCGACAGCAGAAAACTCTGGAAAAACTGGATCGGGAGAGAACTTTGTTCGATAGGTATATTAAATATTGCGTTTATGAAAATGGTTTCATACCAAAAGTTGCTTTTAATTGCATAAGTTATCGAATGGTATACAAATATTAAGAAATTTAATTGAAAAAAGATTCGACTTGATTATCCAACTTTGAAGGCGCCTAACAAAAAAAAATACAAATGCTACCGAGCTGAAATTTTGGGAACACTTATGTTTTACCGTGATTTCTTTATTTTATTAACAAAATTCGCTAATCTTTGACCTTGTCATCATCCCTAAAACAGAGTTAGTAATAAAATATAACACCTATGATGACAAAACGGATCTATGAGAGCGATTATGAAGGATAAAGTGGAACTGCAGCGATTATTATCCTTACAGTACAGACCAGAGCTTCTGTGTTATAGCTTTGAGCGGTATCATACTACTATAAGATCTATATAAGAAATTATCATCTCCTATTAACTCCTTTAGCGCATTTAGTTGCACAAAGGAAGCAATTAATGCTACTAGCTCTACAAGGCTGTTTTTTAACTCTTTTGCAAAACCAAACTCCTCTATGTTATTTTGGGCTATATATTAGAGTTATTTTCCCCTATTAAAACCCTTAATTCATGAGTCCACCATTTTTTGAGTATAAACTTAATTCACAAAAATAATAAAAAGAAAGTACAAAATGAAAACTTATTTCAATGAAGTAACTTGTCTTTGTAGCGTTTTGATGCCTGGGTTACGAAAATTTTAAGACAATAGGTAAAACATTAAAACAATTTTATCAATAAAAAATGTTTTGCTTTATTTGAAGCGACACTTTTTTACTTAAAATACACAACAAAGAGTAGGCCCCTTCATTATTTGCTTATAATACATAGTCACATTCACAGTAAACTCATCTTCGCAAAGAAAATTCAATTTCAGCCTTCCACTAACAAGTCAAAATATTATTTCACTACTCAAGTCTGCCATTATATTTTCATAAAAATGAGTGGTTATAGTGTTAACATATACATAAACACAATATTGTTAAGCCGGTTAGAAAAAAAGTTAAATCATATTATAATTACGTTACAATTTACCGTATTGCCACCCTTACGGTGCTCAAAAAGTTAGTAAGATGCATTATAGATCTACTATAACCCTAAAAGGGTTAATATTCATCAGGGGCGTGCACAAGGATATGATACAGGGTAAGCAGAGTAGTCGATCAGTGAACAAAGTCTAACAAGGGCTAAAATATCCAGCCTACAAAGGTTGTACCTTGGCCTATAATAGATAAAATGGTCGGAAAAAATCTTGATATCGTGATCACGCCAACGACGGCCATATTTAGTGTGCCATCTATATATATAAACTAAATATTCGCTCACTTCGTCACTAATAATAAACTAATATTAAACGATGACAACGCAGCTAGCGACATCTATTGGTAGCATTGTGAACATATTACCTATTACATTTACAAAAACTTTTTCTTTTACAACTTTTTCATTTTTATATCTAGTATATTTTAAGTACTCACCTAATCAGCTTAACTTTTGTCTTTTCACATAATCAAGGTTCCGGTTACTTGAGATCCGATCCATAATCCGATGTAAATAAATGCAAAATTTCGGCCCCCACAAATATCTTATCCAAGTGAGTGATAGTTATGAATGTACGCAATTATTAATGTTAACAGTTAAACTGTTAAATATTATACAAACTTTCAAATATTAAAATCTAAAATATTCTTAGAAAACTATAAAACCAAAAATAATAATTTGGTATAGTAACAGTGCTCGATCACATGAAAAAAGCAAATGGCCTCCCAAAACACAAAAAATTTCAGCTATGTAAAATGTAAACAAATATTATAAACCTCACAAAACAAAAATGCATAATGTACATATTATACGTAATTAGATTTGCGTCTATTCATTTTACTCGGATTATATCCGATTGCTCACGACTATTCACGAGTAGTTCCGATCGCCGTCGGCATGGCGCGGGCGCCCGCGCCGGCCGCGGCGCCAGTGATGCCAACTGTTCAAAAATTTACCCCTAAAACAACTTGAAAACACATTGAATTTCAACCAGAACTCCCCAACTATTATTTAAATATATTATTTATTACTTGGGGTACTTTCCACTGAGATATCAAAACGCTGAAAATACTACTTCAGCCGACCGCAATTATTGTGTTTGCGGCAAAAACGTCACTCATGATGTCATTATTTATATAAAAAAAGTAATAAAAACCAAATAAATATACATTTTTGCTTAAAAAATTTCACGCCCATGAATATAATATAATATTTTTACTCCCTAAAATACGCACTATATATTTAATTTTTCGCTACTAAAAGTGGGATATCCCCATAGTTGGCAACACTGCTGGGGTCTTCCGCAGAGCTTGGAGTACATAATCGCATTCGATATTCATGGTTGTGTGCGTTTTCGGCTGTGCACGGACACACTCACACATACGCGCAAGGCAGGCACCTCACCACTGGGCCTATCTTGACCTCGCGTGAACCCGTTCACGCTTGTACCTGATTACATGTTGCTATTTTATAAATTGAGGCGTTTTAAATGTGTATATTTATTTTTTTACTATATTTTTTACTATTATTATTAAAAAATTAACGTCATGAGTCATTTAAAAAGTACGAAAGTTAAATTAAAATATCTGTTATCTGTGAAGGGCAAGCACTGCATTTCTGCCTACAAAGACTGCACGCCCATGATATTCATGAATTTGCTTCCTTTGTAGCACTTAAAGTCTCTTTGGGTACCTGTAACTCTATTATACCACTTGAAGAGCCACTAATCACTTAAATACTTCACTTAAAACGCTTTAAGGCTCAGTTATCGCTATTGTACACCCACAATAACTTTACTGTATCTCTAAAATTCATGCTTTAGCTCTACTATATCGTCATAGTGGAACATAAGGCGATAAGAATTTGTGCCCAATTCAGGGGTACAGTAGAGTTATAGCGAGCTATAACTCCATGTGATAGCACTTATTGAACACCATTGGATGTGTTTAGTTCTCTTGTAGATCTGTTCTAACTCTTATGTTAGCGCCTAATGTTAGTTGGGCGCGGTCTATAGGATACACGATCATAAGCAATCATAGACGATTTTGACCCTCTACTCGTTTGTTATCGCTTATATTAGGTCATCATGCATCAACATGGAGAGGGCGCATTGATATACAAAAAACCCAGAGGGCGCCTAAAAGTATAATTAATAACAGACTCATTTTTGTCCCGAATCCCGACTGCGTGAGCTATTTCGGTGTACTAACCCAGTCCTTAGGTCGTGTTCACACCAAACCGACTGTGAGCCGCCGAATGTGAGCAGGCTCACTGTGAGTGTGTGTGAACGTGAAAATATACGGTATCGAATGTACGCGCCTACGCCTAGCGTAATGACGTATTTTCGGTTAGGTGTGAACGAAAAAGTGAATATGTATGAAAAACAATAAGCTGCGGCTTCGCTCACATTCGGCGGCTCACAATCGGTTTGGTGTGAACACAGCCTTACTCCCAGGTACAAGCTCTCACAAGTCATATACCTACGGTCAAGGCGAATCTATCAATATCAATTCAAGCTCCATTCTGACAAGCCAAAAATACTACAAAATATTATACAATTACACAGAATACATGTAACCTTTTTTGGTAAACAAAATATCGGCAAGTCTAATTACAAGTTTCAATCAACACACAGAGATTGAAACATGTAATTTGAAATTTCCTTTTTACCTACTTCATTTATGATGTAGAAAAATTAAGTACCTAAACTGTATTAATTCTTCAGGATAAGTACTAAATGGGAGATAAAGGTTTGTGTGTGGGTAACATTTTAACACACAGCGAAGACGTGCGAAACAATATATGTTTCATAAATTGTCCCGCATCCAAATCCGCTACTGAAAAGATCATTGAAAAACCTCACGAAGTACGCTGAACATCGGAAAATCGCGGAAATCTCCTTCATATGCCGACGCTACCTCCTTCTCAAAGGATCCAAGGAGGGTGGCAGGCCTCGAGGATGGGAGGGCCGTGACGTCACGTCCTATCTCGGCGGCCATCTTGGATTATCTCGTCGCACCTGCGGGGTGCGGGGCGGGGGGAGCGGGGCGCGCAGTATCGACCGACGCTGTCCGTGCACATTTTTCAGGGAGGACCCCTAAATTTCAGCATTACATTAATTTCGTTAACCCCTTTCTTTCGGTGTTTCGATATCCTCTTTGATGGGAAAGTCGATTGAATTTTCTAAGTGTGAAGGATTGTTTTTGAATGTATAGGTCTATGTAAACGCGTTTAGTGTTCGCACGTAAAATTAAAATGTTATGGTACTAGGCATGATGATTTATGATGTGTAAACAGTACAGTTACATCTTCCATGGTTGGGAAAATATATTATATCCCATAAGAAACACATAAAGCTATAAAACAGAAAATGTAATACATACTATTTATTTGTTATCCTTTAAAAGGTTTGCATTAACAATAAGCTGCACGGTCTATAAGCTACTACGCCTCGCATTTTTCATGAATCGTTCATCTATGTTAGTTATTACGTTTTGTTATATTTTGGTCTTGCCAGAGACATATTTAATGTTTACTTAACTTTAATTAAACAAAGTTTTTGACGTAAGCTCCAGACACTTTTTGTCAACTTTTCATTCAATTAAAATTCTCAATCATTGAATAATATCTCTGAGTGCGACCATTAGTGCCTATTCCATAAGACCTAGTCAGCACCAGTCAGCACTAACCTAGCTTATGAAAAAACCGGCCAAGTGCGTGTCGGGCTACGTGCAATATAGGGTTCCGTAATACCGCTAGTTTTTTTTTTAATTTTTGTGTGGTCAATTAATGTACATTTATAACGTGTTTAACACTACTAACAACATCATCTCAGTTACTTGCAAAGGAATTTGAACGAAAAGTTCCCTTATACTTCGCCGAATACATTTTTTTTAGTTGATCGACTATTACTCAATAACTTATGAAGTCTTCTTAGCCGTGATAGTTTTCCTTTTAAATTTAGCATATTTCCTACTCCCGTGAATTTTTTCACATTTCTAGAAGCAACCGTTTAGCTGGTAGAAGGGGGGACACTGGACTCTAACGATTTTTTTTACTTTAAAACTTAATATTTCACAAACGGATCCCTAAATCAGAAAATGATCTATGAATACTCATAATAGTTTTAAAAAAATATATCCAACGACACCCACACGATGGGGTGGACACGAAAAAAAATTTTCATCCCCGCTTGATGTGTATGAAAGGTACCATAAAATATTTTTTTTTGAGATTTTATGTAAGTACCATTTTGATGCCATTATTAATATGTGCATTCATGTCAAATTACAGCTTTGTAGGTCCTATAGTCTCTGAGCAAAACCTCGGACAGACAGACAGACGGACAGACAGACGGATGGACAGACCGAAACTATAAGGGTTCCTTGTTGACTACGGAACCCTAAAAAGAGCAGACGCCGAACACATACTATTTAAATCACATAAAAAGTACAAAAACCTTAATATTGCAAATAAAAATTTGTCAGAGCGTTAATTTATGTTAAGTGTACAATCGTTCTCTGTGAAAACATAAGGCGCAAAACCACCGTTTGATCGTGATTCTGTTGCAAAAATTGATTTCAGCGTGAACAACTCTTTCTTGAAAGACTGTAGTCATATCCTAATAATTACATACCTTCAGTCGTCTTTGACAGACTTTCTTTGTGAATCATCTTTTGATGTTGCACAAAGCGGGTAAGACGGGCATGGGGTATGGGGGAACACCCCATGATGTTATCACGGACTAAACTGCCGCATGCAGATAACGGGAGTGCGCTCTGAATTTTAATATGACCAATTGTGTAACCCATAATTGAATAACCTCCGTTGTTTTAATTTTACAAGTGACGATATTATATATTAGTTTGTTTCTTTTTTGTGTTAGTGTTAATTATTTTAGTATAAAAAATAAGTTTATCTTATAAAGGAGAAGTTTTTTAGTGATAGGTATTAGACACTTCATGCAAAAAGTACTAAATGGTATTCGTTATTTCATACATGGTGAAAAATACTCAGTTAAGGCATTAAGCCAAGTTGGCCTAAGTTAGCCAAAATACACACAAGAGTCTTTTTATCCCGAAAGGATTAGGTTGGTACAGTATTTCCGTACGATTCTAGAATAATTCAACATTCAATTAATATTAACTTCTAATAGATAAATTGTAGCAATATCATTTTTGTGAGGGTATTGCTAGGCATATTATTTAATTGTATACTATGGACTTAAATAATAATTCCGCAAAATAGGGCTTAATGGTTTAAATTTTTAGATTCGACCAATAGTTTTAATGTGATATCACAAGAAAACTCACATTATTTAGGCCATATTCGTTTAAGAATCTGATAGCTACAAAAATGTGTAATATTAGACACCTCAACCCTTAACACTTTTTTATAGCCAATTGTAACATCTAGTGCTTAAATCCCTAATGACAAATAGATACAGGGTGGTCAGACCACCGGAGCTTAGCACGTGCCTGCACCCTCTAGTTTCCACCACTTAACGTATCCGGACAATACCACCCCTAACACAAATTCAACAATAACACTATTATAATAAGGTTGAAATTTGCTTTATTATTTCGGTTGCGCCCTCTGAGCACAGCTGGCTGCGCACGCGCACTTAATTACTCTCTGTTTCATTACTCTGTATTGTTTCTATCGACCCGGTGGTCTAATATTGCGCTGTTGTTTCCGCACTCGGTGCTCTTGAGGTGAGAGCACTTCCGAGTAGCTGTAAATACAGCTTTTTGCTGTCCATTGTAAATTAATTGCTCTCGAAATTTACTTGCACCTTGTTTAAAAATATCAATTCATGCAAATGTACCATGACAGAAATTGCGGATCTACATTGTTTGGTCGGGTTAATCTAAACCGTAATCTGTGATCTGTCAACTGGGCTAGAGCCCACGTAAGTAATTTTGTCTGGTTATGTAGACATAACCCGACAAAATTACGTAAAGCCGTTGCGCTGTGCTTTAAAGGAGACCGAGTACGAGTATTTTGGGTGTTTCAGACGAGAAAAATAAACTAGCTAGGTTGCATTCTGAAACAGTGCATTTTTGAGTTATTGATTTCAAGAACTAAAACTCCATTGTTGGTCTCTCAGATACTTTTTCAATAAATCGTGATGTAATCGATCACGAGTCCAATAAGAAACCCTTCTTACTTAAATCAATAAGATTTTTTAATCTTATATTATACCAACTCGTATGAAATGTGATATCCACAAACAGTAGGCAAATTGCCTACTGTTCAGCTAGTTTAAGATTAATGCACAAAATAAATAAACATTAGTCTTAAAGGCGATAGAAAAAAAACCAGCCCACACAGTACGATATACGACCATTCAGAATAATTCTACCTCTGAGTTTCCATGATAATGATTCTTATGTAGTGGAGTTAAAGGTTATGATGAAGGTGAACTTGGAACAAGCCAACGGTGATCAATTCGATGGGCCCGCGGTGGCAAAGCACGTAACCAACATTTGTAAACGCCACACGACCATAAGACGCGTTTACAGCACCACGGATACGACACGATTTAAAGTACGTATACGACAAAGTAACCACCAAAGAAATTTTATCATAGGCAGATCATCGTAACGAAACTACGTAATTTAGGTGTATTAATATGTCTAGTTTTGTTATTCGTAGGCTCGACTTTACCAGATTAAATTACGTAGGTATCGTCTACCTAATATGAATCAGTTTTCCTAACAGAAGGTTCATTAAAATTGATAGCTACGCAGTAGTCAGCCTCTGATCTTGTTGTATTGGCCATTACAATGGCTTTTTGAAATTTTTAAGTTAAAAATCGAACCAGGCAATGTTGAAGTTAAAAGGCTAGTTATTATTATAATTTAACGTATTCCGAAGGACAAAAAAGTATATTGTTATAATATCCTAACGTAAAAAATAAAGAGATTCCCTTGGTTTACACTTTAGAGTGTTGAAACAAACACAGGTTCCATGATCTAACAAGAAGCGATGAGAATCGAATCGATATCCTGTCGGTTAATATAAATCTGTAGGCTGTACAATTACCAAGAATTAATATAAAATAATACGAATAGTAACTCTACTTTGACTCTTTCCAGAATCATATAATTATGCAAAATTAAAAATAATAGTATGACCGTAAAAGAAATATGATCGAATCCTGAGAAAACAGACAAGTTACGAAAAAAGAATCATGTAACTTTTTGAGCTCCTTACATATCAAATTATTACGCAAAAAATGTTTGTGGTTTATAGCCTTAGAAATTAAATGTATAGTGTCTGACTAGTGAATAAAGGTGTGTACTCATGTTACAAAACATCGCTAACAGGTTGAATAGAGCCTTTAGTGTAAGTATAAAGGATTAAATGTAAGAAGGTAGTTGTCATTTGTTAGTACCTACTAAACAATACACAACCTTAGCTTTATACTTTGAAGTTATGGTGAGACTTTATATCGTAGAAGAATGAAGTTATTTGTTTATGGCCAGTTTCTGAAGTTTTTTCAATTTCGATGTTAATAATTGGTTCCAATAATTGTTTCTTGTAAGCCAATTAAATCAAAGTTGTTCTTATTCATAGGTACTAAAGAATATACTTATAATGAGTAAAGTTTGTTTATTACTTATAACTATTAATTTGTAATTACAAGATTATTTTAAAATGTGTATCGTCTACTAATATTAAAACTTGATAAAAGTACCTGCAATTCTATTTATTAAAAAGTTATTTTATTAAAGTACCAAAATGCCCATGACTTTCAAGTTTCGAGAATTAAAAAAAAACTAAACTGCAAACAATTTGATTGAGGCGCATTAAGAACACGCGTCGAAAAAATAAATCAAAATCCTTCTCACGACGCCCACCATTAATAAAACTCTTTAAAATATATTTAATAACATCAAAAGGCGAGAGCACAAAGCTGGGTCCATAAAGGCCGCATTTATTATAGCGACAATATATCGAATACAAAAAGATAGTGTGACAAAGACGCGTACTTTTTTAATAATATTGTCATTTCTCAGCAGCAGTGGACTCTTTCAAAAAGCCATAACGCAATAATTTATATCTCTATAGTGCCAGGTGGGCACGGGTTAAGTTTTTGTAATATGTACCCCGATTCTAGTATCAAAGAGTAATGTGGCTTCATTCGTACCTCCTTGATCGATCTAGAACGTTTCCTATAAAAGTACAGAATGATATTTGCAAGGAATTTCAAAAACGCCTATATAGACCGTCAAGTTTTTTTGCACGTGAAGACTTTTGGAACGAATGTAATTTATAGTAACGCCTTGTAGAGTGTCACGTTAAAGGCAGCTGCTGCTACGGTCCAAGTTGAGACACTCACTTAGGCATATCCCCATTAAAATGTCACCCAAGTACCACAAGATTTTTATATAATAACGTTTGGCGTTCACAAGTACTTTTTTGCTGTTTAGATTGACAGGTGGGTTGATCGGTGGATCTCGATTCTCGATCCAGTCCGTTTCCGAAGCAGCATTAGTGTTGCACGAAAAAGTAGAATTATGGTACAGTTTTGACATTTGATATAATTATTCCGGTAGATTTTATTTAAATCTAGGGTGCGTTAAAATAGTAACACGGAGAAATGTGATCGATTAATTAGATGCGGGAAGTTTTCCTGTTTTTAATTAGTCAGTGATTGTAGCAATTAAAATAATTTAATTAGAGCTAATTGTACTAGAAATGTATTGGGTTTTTAGTTTTTTAATATCCTCTTCACTTAAAGGATCACCATTCACACAATTTTGTTATCGTCTAGTAGTTTTCACCATAGATTCGTAATTTTTGGGAGCTCTATACCAAAACGACGTACGAAGTAAGGTTTTTGGTTTCTTCATCAAAATTAACAACGCGAATGGGGCTGTTTAATTATAAATTATAATTTATTCCAAATTATATATCGTGTTTTCATGGTCTTCACAATATCACGTTAACGAAAAAAATTAGTACTAATTTATTTGATTTGTCTAAAAACACCTTCACATCTTCAACTCTATATTAGGAGTCAGTATTACAAGTTGTAAAATCCAGCGATGATATGATTACTGATGCGATCAGGCTCAGTTTTTGCTCGTTCAATATTAATACGAAGATGTCATGTTACATGTATAGTTCGAGTTTGTCTAGACTCTAGATATTCCTGGTTGTTAGGTGCACCATAATATCTTCCTAATATGGGATAATTTGTAAAGATGTTAAGACCGAACTCAGAGAGATTTGATGACTTATTTGATCTTATTTAAATAATAAAGGTTTTGAGTGTTTGAGCTCTACACACTTTTTGTCAAACTGCAATCCAATCTCTCCGAGTGCTAAAACAATGTGAAAAGAAAGAATAAAAGCACGCCACTATATTTAGAATACATATTATAGATCTTCTAGAGCTATTAGCACAAATTAGATGTTATGTTATGTTAATCTGGAATAATTATTTATCTCCGTCTTTCTTTTAGACTCTATTTTTTAGGGTTCCGTAGCCAAATGGAAAAAAACGGAACACTTATAGATTCGTCATATCTGTCTGTCTGTCTGTCTGTCTGTCTGTCTGTCTGTCTGTCTGTCTGTCTGTCTGTCTGTCTGTCCGTCCGTATGTCACAGCCACTTTTCTCCGAAACTACAACTATTGAAACTTGGTAAGTAGATGTAGTTTGTTAACCGCATTAAGATTTTGATACAAAAATTGAAAAATTATTAAAAATTTTATAGGTACAACTGAAACAAAAAAAATTTTTTTTTCATCTAACCTATGCGTGTGGGGTATCTATGGATAGGTCTTTAAAAATCATATTGAGGTTTCTAATATCATTTTTTCTAACCTGAATAGTTTGCGAGAGAGACTCTTCCAAAGTGGTAAAATGTGTGTCCCCCTCTAACTTCTAAAGTAATTCATTTCTAGAGTAAAAAATTCTAAAAAAAATATACGATGTACATTACTATAAAAACTACCAACGAAAATTGGTTTGAACGAGATCTAACAAGTAGTTTTTTTTATATGTCATAAATAGTAAACCTTTCATTAAATCAACTGAAATATAAAAATAAATCAAAAACCTTTTAATTTCATAGAAATAAACCTTAGTGCTGCTGCGGAACCCTTCATGGGCGAGTCCAACTCGCACTTGGCCGATTTTTTTATTGTTCAAAATCTAATCAAATATAGTTTCTTATGTCAATGAATCAAATACAAATATCTTTATTGCAAGAACGTTGTTGACATAAAGGTCAAATCAAACAATAACTGAACAAAAAAGATAATACATAATACTACAAACTACATATTATGTAGTTTTGTTATTCGTTGGTATTATTAGTGGTAGGTATTCATAGAATTTTAGTGCGGAGTGTGGTCACCCTATTAAAAGAGGTTTTTACTTATTTGGCGAACTAGTTGTATAAATATCATAATAATTTTAACATTTTTTTTATGTAACAGAGGCCTACCTACCGCTGTGAGTCTTAGTATGTTACATAAACAGTAATAATTGATGTTACAAGACTTCTAGCAGGTAGGAATTTGAAATATTGTCTCATTTTTATCTGCCTCTGATCGACATTATTCCTCATATTAGTTTCAAAATATTTCTATTAAATAATATATTCTATTGTAGGTATGTTTGTCCAAGTTTGACGACCTTTTCGACTAAATTGGAGAAGTATCTGCACGTCTATGATTATGGAGGTCTGGGGTTCTAAATTCTAATCCCGCCGATGGAATAAAATGATTTTAATGTTCCTGGGTCGACGATGCATATAAATTAATAAAAATCTTAAATATATTAAGTATATTTAAAGGGGAATTCGGACAAACTCCTTAAGTTTGCCTTAAGTATTGAACATGTCTCACCAGTCATGTTGTATATAGGTACAGTGAAAAATTTACCACGGGACTAGTCTGAAAGTAAAAAGCGTCTATAAAAACCTAAATTATTATCTTTACAAACTAACTTTTTAATGACACTACTAAACAAAACCAACAAACAATAAAATATTATTCCAAATTCAAAATGAGGTGATATTTTTTTTAAAATGGCGGTATGGGGTATGAGGGTTTCGCACAAAAACACTGTTTATGTCCGTCAGACGGGGGTGACACTGGAGCCACAATAAACTAAATGAAATATAGATACCGGGACAAATAATTAATTCATACAGGTAGCAAGGTATTTGATGTGTTTAGCAGAGAAATTGTTTACGGTAGGTACTTGTTAGTTGTTGATAAATATTTAGTTTTTCAGGAGTGATTTTGGGATCTTTAGACAAAATATTTATGATTGATTGTTTCAGATTAGTATCAAAGGTATCATTATACATATCTCTTATATTTCAATACCCTTGCACCTTACCCCTTCGACTAATTTTACCGTAAGACCTTAATTTATACCTCTACTATCTTAACTAAGTTGCCATTGCTGATAATAACTGTTGTAATAAGAACTTTTTAGTTCGTATTTGTAATCCAAAAATATGTTTGAAGTTAATGATGTTTTATTAAAGATGGCATACATTCATACAAATTGGTCATCAGATTTTGTTCCTATACGACATATACGTACTTACCTCTGTCATATCTATAGGTTACCATAGTTACAACAATGAATGCGACAGATAATACGTAACGAATGGTATAGAAAAGGATAACTATATGTTTTGACAGGCGCATCGGCGCGTCGATAATTTTGAAAAATATCCAAACAAAAAATTAATTTCCAGATGTTTTCATGTACTTACCTGTGGTACGTAACTGTTTCATCCTTTTTTTACTTAAGTATCATACTTTTTACATTTTCTGAAAACGCAGCTTGGCATTTTAAGTCAAAAACTTCACAACTCGTCACTCACTCGCTGCCAACATGCAACTAATTCAAATTACACTAATTAGGTTGAATTGGCCGCTATGACTGTACACGCTAGTGCGATATCTACCTTTTTTTTAATAATATAATATCATAGTTTGAAGTATAACATCAATGATATAGAATAATGTCTTAGTACAATAAAATTTTTCCTAAACTCAACACGTTATTTTTCCTTGAATTCAACAATAACTACAGCACAAAGGGACACACTGTTCCTTAATACTTTGCTCTCATAACCCGAGTCTGATAGGTTATTGGACACGACCGTCGAGAGATCAGCCTCAGCCAGAATCTTATGAGATAATCTTATGATGAACCAACATTTAACCAAACTTGGAAACGACATTTTAGTACAACGTAGGAGCCAATTTTAACCTCTAGAATCTACTAGAATCTAGATAGAGCTGCTCTATCTAGAAATTTAACCAGAATTCAGAATTCTATATTGTCTCCACAATAAATCCCACAATTCTCGTATCCCGCAGGTGGATGTATCATCTATTTCTAAATTTGTATGGATTTGGCCAGGGTTCGACGTCATGCAAGTCAGCCAATTCAATACTTTAGAAATGCATCTACGCGTCTCATTGCTGTCTGAATTGACCCTAAGTCTTAATCACTACACAATTTTAAAGCTATATCTAGAAACCTAATCAGAATTCAGAACTCTAGTTCTCTACAATAAATCCCACAATTCCCGTATCCCGCAGGTACATCCCGTCACCTCTGGTTCCCTGGTTCCCGCTTCCCGGAACCGCATGAAGATGTCACTGCGCCCCTCCTCGTCTCTCACCCCCCACTGTGCCGGTAGCGCGCGGGCGGTCGCCTTAATTAATTTCAACTTACCTGACGCGACGTATTATTATTATTTAAAGGTAAATATGGTAGTTTAGTTTTCAAACTTTTTTTTTCATTTTATTTTAAACCTTTGGGGCTATCTGTCTGGCATAGGTACTGGAAAAGTAACATGACGACAAAGACGGCTGTGTAAATATCTTAGTAAGGGAAAGTTACATGCAAGTTGATCAGTGACCTATTTACATAGATAAAAAAAAGTTTTCTAAAAGTCTACATAGACTATAAGTAAAATTCAGAAGTCAGAACCTAACAGTCCTGACTCCTGGGTTAAAATTAGCCCTCTTCCCTGGGTTAAAATATGTACTTGTATATACTATAATACGTTGTAAAAACTTTGAAATTAAGAAATATTTTTTCAAATAATGTTGTTAAAATTCAAAATAATGTTCAAAAATAATGAAACATATAATTATTGATTTCATCACGATTCACGCATGACTTTGACTTCTGAACTACGCATAAATTGTGTGGTATACAAAATATTTGATTAAAACAAAAAGATGACGAGCTACAAGACTTTAATGCGACATTAAGCTAAGACCAAACACACGTTATCATAAGCGAGCGTTGAACGTAAGCGCAAGTAGAAATCTTCCAGCAACTCCCAATCACGATATTATGTTAAATTGTTTTCGCATACTTAGTAGGTATAAAATAGAATAAGCAATAGAATAAATTAAATAAGTAACAAAATGTATTAATGATAAGTAATAAGTTCTAGTTACATTTAGGGACGTAGAAGTTGTGCTGTTTCTATTCGAATTATTGATTAAAGTAAGAAGTTGTTTATTTCTATCAAAAACGTCTCCAGAAATCTCTTGAAATTTCTTTAAGTGCTTAAAAACCGGCCAAGTGCGTGTCGGGCCACGTGCAATATAGGGTTCCGTAGTACCGCTAGTTTTTTAAATTTTTGTATGGTCAATGAATGTACATTTTTAACGTGTTTTATACTACTAACAACATCATCTTAGTTATTTTCAAAGGAATTTGAACGAAAAGTTCGTTTATACTTCGCCAATACATTTTTTTAGTTGATCGACTATTACTCAATAACTTATGAAGTCTTCCTAGCCGTGATAGTTTTCCTTTAAAATTCAGCATATTTCCTACTCCCGTTAATTTTTTCACATTTCCAGAAGCAACCGTTTAACTGGTAGAAGGGGGGGGACACTGGACTCTAACGATTTTTTCCACTTTAAAATTAATATTTCACAAACGGATCCCTAAATAGGACAATGATCTATGAATACTCATAATATTTTTTAAAAACCTATCCAATGACACCCTACACGATGGAGTGAACGCGAAAAAAATAATTCATCCCCGTTTGATGTGCAGGGAAGGTACCATAAAAAATATTTTTTAAGATTTCATGTACCATTTTGTCGTCATAATTAATATGCGTATTCATGCCAAATTATAGCTTTGTAGGTCCTATAGTCTCTGAGCAAAACCGCGGACAGACAGACATACGGACAGACAGACGGACGGACAGACTGAAACTATAAGGGTTCCTTGTTGACTACGGAATCCTAAAAAGGAGCTACGGCATGACGAGGATTGATATTAATAAACCTCCATGTCTAATACGGGGTGTAACAAAACTAAGTGATAATCCTTTAGGGTTTGTATGTGTTCCTTGTAGAGAGTTCACTGTGAAAGTAGCAGCGCCGAAAAACCAAAAAAGTGAAAAAATAATTGCTCTTTCAACGCAGCTTCTTTTGCAGTGATCTCTATACACGGGGCTTATACACAACCTAAAGTATTATCACTTAGTTTTGTTACACCTTGTACACATATAAAACAAGTTAGGTTCACACTACTTAATAGCTGGGCACCAAAAAATCCTAACTAAGTAGTTCCTTTTATTCTATCGCTCCGCTCAACGCTCAGTTTATCTCGGTGCTCACAAATATGTATAACTAACAATATTTATCATAATGGTGTAATGAAATTATGAAACGATATCTATCTAAACGTAATGTTAGTTTAAATTACAAATTAAAACATTTTTTGTTTCGGAGAGACAATTAAGATAAGGATCGGCTTCCGAACTCAGAGTAGTCGACGTAAATATGACTACCTATCCAACAGAGATTTAACTTATTTTATTATATATTTTATATTTCGAACAAAAGCAAGTTAACCTGACATGTCTATATATGTAGTTGTTTAAGTATTGCTATAAATTATTTTATAAGTAACAATTTCTTAGTTTCATTGTCATAATTTGAGCGTTTCAAAGCGCACGGAAGTGCGCAGGCCTAGTTCCAGCAGGCCGCGCGCATGCCGTGCACTATTTACACTAACCGTTTCGACGCACTTTTGACCCCCCTGTAGCTCAGTGTCTATTGCAAGTGCAAAGATAAAATTATGCCTACGTAATTATATACTAGTACTTACGCAGTATACCAAATTTCATAGATATAGCTTTGGTAGATCCTGAAATATGTCCCTGTAAAAATAGCTAATTTTGGCACTCACTCACTCACTCACTCACTGACCGGTAATCAAAACCTCTAGGCCACTTCCAATTGTCCTAGCGTTATGAAATTTGGCACACAGGTCGTGTGTTTTATATAGATTAACAAAAAATTAAGAAATTGTAGAAATCGGTCAAGCGTGAGTCGGCACATCTACGAACTTTAGAGGCTACTTCCAAATGTCCTAGCGTTATGAAATTTGGCACACAGGTCGTGTGTTATAATATTATGTAGATTATCAAATTATTTTTAACAAAAAATTAAAACAGACTACCAAGGTAAAAACAATAGTAATATGAACTAAAAAGTATTAAATAACTCTTACTCTTTAATAGTGCCTTTTTCAGAATTCGTTTAAATCTCAACTATTTCTGTACATACTACAGTCTTCATTATTTTGAAATCGGTACCAGCTAATTTATTCTTGAGTTCAGTAATGTCAGAACTTAGAATATCTGAAACTTTTGGGACTGGTACCGACTTCAAAGTAATGAAGACTGTAGTATGTACAGAAATAGTTGAGATTTAGACGAATTCTGAAAAAGGCACTATTAAAGAGTAAGAGTTATTTAATACTTTTTAGTTCATATTACTATTGTTTTTATATTGAAAGTCGGTTTTAATTTTAGAAATCGGTCAAGCGTGAGTCGGTTCATCTACGAACTTTAGAGGCTACTTCCAAATGTCCTAGCGTTATGAAATTTGGCACACAGGTCGTGTGTTATAATAATTATGTAGATTAAGAAAAAAATAGAAATTTTAGAAATCGGTCAAGCGTGAGTCGGCTCATCTACGAACTTTAGAGGCCCTTCCAAATTGTTCTAGTGTTATGAAATTTGGCGCACAGGTCGTATGTTATATGTAGATTAACAAAAATTAAGAAATTTTAGAAATCAGTCAAGCGTGAGTCTGCTCAGCTACGAACTTAAGAGGCGATTCCAAATATCCTAGCGTTATGTAATTTGGCACACAGGTCGTGTGTTATATTTATATTAACAAAAAATTAAGAACTTTAAGAAATCGGTCAAGCGTGAGTCGGCTCATCTACGAACTTGAGATAAAAATTCTTATGTACTAGTGATACAATGAGAATACGATAAAGAGGGTGGGAGGAGGAGAGGGGGGGTATAAAATATTGTCATGTATAAATTAATATAATGCACACTGTATAGCTTAATAAATAAATACTGTTTATTTAAATTTGGCTTCTATTGATAGTTTAACAAATACCACTAGCGGCATCTATCGAAACTATTGTTTATATCGGGGGTGGCACAAAAAGAAAACATAGGTATGATATCTTCTTGAAAAAAAGTATTGAAATCCCACCAAAAATATACCTATCAAAATAGGGCCTAGTTCCAATAGGCTAATTTTTGGCCTAAAAAAGAGTTGAAATCTAATCCAATGCCAAGTTCAGATACACTTCACCGATCATAATCATCTTCATCAACAACCTGATCCATAATACTTCTAAATTTGAACTTGGCAGGTTTTTGTGCTATACCTACGTAATATAATTAGATAATATTTATAGAATTTAATTAATTTAATAATTTCCTTCAGAAATTTTAAACCATCTTTGCCTTTGATATCACGTTGCAATCAATAAAAGCTAAGAATCTGTAAAAACATAGAAAAAAGGAGAAAATTGTTCATGCTTACATATAATGTGTTAACGCGGACGAAGTCGCGGGTAACAGGTGGTTAACTATATTTCTTTTGAAATTCATTATTACGATAATATCTATCTATAAAGAAATGCTACGCTCTAATAAAATATAAATTATCCTAGGAGCAATATAGACCTAACTACAGAATTTCATAATATAAACTAATTGCAACAGCATAAAAAATAACATCATTTTATCGCGTGTTTATGGCCGTGTAACCGTGGATGGCAATTTTTCATTAGGTTTATCGCGAAATAATCGCCATTAAAGTTCACACAAGTCGAGACGTAAAATTGAAATAGCGCCAACATCACGCCCAGGCGATTAGAAAATCGCGAATCTTTGTGTACGCGTTAAACTCTGACCGAATTATCTTATTGGGGCCTGCGTTCACATCGTTAAATGTCCCATAATGTTTGGTAACATCGCTCGCCGTGACGAATCGGGAACTGGGGTAGGACCCCGAGGTGAGAGGTCGTAATTGTATGCTAAATATGTGGAAATAATTACTGTTGTGAAAGTAAAGTTATGTTTTTGCGTGGTTAAAACTTTGGTACTTGTTCCCGGTTGGGAACACGACGTTGGCTAAACCTTAGATATAGGTACTTGGGTTTTGCGTTACATAATATTTAGAAGTGGCAAATTATGGGCCCTAAATTACGCTTAACCAATAAGAAACAATCGTTGGGATTTGGGAAATCTAAATAAATCAGCTGTAAGAAAATAAGCAAAAGTAACATTAATTTTTTATGCTACTACTTAAAAGATACTACGCAAATCCGAACTAGAAATAAGGAGCAGACGATATCGTTGAAATATTGTCACTGTCTCTCAATTTCTACTTTCTTTATGTTAAGTACGCCATTTGACCACTGTTCGGGTGCCACAATAGCACAATACGAGCACCAAAATACATTAATCCGGCAAATCTTTACTTTGAATCTTTGTTCAGAAAAAAGTGAAAAAAAAAGTTTTACAACCTTCCTTTTGTGAGTAAAATGGCAAGTAAATCACGCTTTTGTACTCGCTTGTAGACAAAAGGATCAAACTAAGCGCCAAGGGTTTTTGCATGCGCCAAATACTTTCGTTGCTAGCTGATGCGAGCAAAAATAAATATAAATAATACCACTTCACAATCGATTAGAATAGAAATAATCCAATTAGGAACAATTTCAAAAGTTTGGTAGAATTGTAACGTTCTCCTATTGTAAACACTAAACTTAGGTAACGGACGAAGCAACTATTATTTAGGTATCATTAGTAACTTCATTCCAATACATAGAAATAGTAAGTTCTACAAATTTTATACTTAGCCAATATAGTACAAAATTTTACCAAGGTACATTATTGCTTACAAGTTGCAACTTTATTTTCCGATGTTAAAATCCAAATTAAAATTTCATTCTAAAACTTATTATAAATACTTATATAGTAGCATAAAGTATCCACTGTATAAACTATCTAATCGTTTTTATAAAATGTAAGTAAACAAAATTAAATTACATTATATCAAATGCGACATTAATTTTAACAGCGGCGTTACTAAAATGCTATAAAATTTTATATTAAAAGTAACATTATTGATTCTACTAACAGCTAGGAGCATCTCGGTCGTGCTTCCGAGAACCCATTCCACTGTGGCCACGGTCACCGAATTCCTGACCAGTATAGCACTATTACATTTAAATAATTAATGGTTTTTGGCTTCTATAATTACGTGACACTTGATTTTTTACAGCTAGTGATAGTTAAATACTTAGTATGGATATAAAAATTCAAAACAATCAACTATCGATAATAGTAATTGATTGTACAAAAGCAAAGTAAAAAAAAAAAACAACAAAATTTAATAATCATCCGCTTTTAGCACCTATAGTCGAGTAAAATATTTTCAAATTTTTTTTGTTAGTTTTTGGGACTGATACGGGTGCCATATTTTGAAAACCTTTTATTGCGCTTATCTCTCAAATTATTAACAACTTCAACATAATTTACTAGTTAACAGCTCCTATAACATAACAAAGCACACGTACATTGTACATTGTATAACGTCGCTAGCTACCAATCCTTTTCACTTATACCCAGTAGGCACTCTAGGGACAACAGATACGATCATTCCTATATTTCATATCAAACACCTTGACCACTATATTACAATGAATATCCATCAATATTGCTCTTTAACAGTGTGGTGTACAAAAGGCACAATAAATTCATACTGTGACACATTGGTCACGCAATTAATACACAATGGTGCTCCCAGGAAGCTTTGTATGCATATTCGAAACCAATAAATATTGCGATCATGAGAAAATTTGTCGTTGACTCCGTTACTACGTTATTAGATTGCATAGAGTATAGAGTGAACATTAATTACCGTACGCATTAAGTAAATTATCAAATATTATCTGTCTTACTTCTAGAATTAGATCCACATCCAGAAATTATATTGTTACTGCCTAAGTGCCTACTGGATTGACTATAAATTAAGAGGTTACTTAGGTCGACGTATACCAGTCTGAGTTTCCTAACCATATTGATTAATTATGTTCTTTCTCCAGTTCTTTGTACCTAATTATTAAAAGAGATGGAATGATATTTTGACAAACGCTTAGTCTAAACTGCATTTTTAAACTGCGTTTTTAATTCAAGTTTCAATTGTCAATGCCTATATTCATTTGATCAAGTTACAATTTTTTAATTTACTTACATTTATATCGAATTAAGAGGTCTTAAGTCGCAAATCGTAAAAACTTTTCTTTCAAATTGGCACATTGGATCCATTATCTGGCACTATATAAAATTAATATTTGTGAAGAATAGAGATATTAACTTAACATTAACCGATCGTTAGCCTGTCATGCCTGTACCTGGCTATTCATATAACTGTCAAAATATTTCTCCCCAACTTTTTTTTAAATTTCGTGAATTTGTACGAATTCTGCCACACAATGCTGACATCTTCATTCATAAAGGCGATATTTGTCATTGTCCATTAGAGTATATTGTTGGAAAACATAGAAGTTTGCCAAGTAGATGTTGATCAGTTTATGGCGAGTTATTATAGCTATTGTGTGGCGTGGCCTTTATGTTTATTGACTAAATAAAATTGTTTGCGCTACCAGTTGCGAACAAGTCAAACTAATGCGTTTTTCAATAACTTTAAATAAGTGCTATAATAATTATAAAGCCAGGTAATTCTATACAGCAGCCCGAAATAAAAAAATGGGCGTACAATATTGTGACTCCCAGGCACAATATGATTAATATCGTGAAATATAATTCCTAAATTCTTTACATATTATAACTAAAAATTATTATCTAATATCTAAGGATGTAATGTAATAATAACTTTACGACTCAGTATAAATAATATTTTATTTGTGTTAGGTACTATAGAGCGTCGAAAAGATCATAAATATGAATAAATTGTCGTAATAAGTCTAATTTTAGAGTTTCCTATAAACAATTCACATCAAAAAATTCACTTCTCTGTAGAGCCTTTGTAGAGCCAAAATTTTTGTATATATCCGTTCCAAGTTCGTCCATAGGTGCGAGAGAACAACACAGCATAAAATAAAAATCGCATTGTAATCCCGTATTGGCGTAGATAAGGAGGGATTGTGACAAGGCAAGAATTATGTGCTCCAGAGGGCAATTTTTCTTCCCCGGGATTTATTCCCGTAATTTATTGGGGATCCTGTATCTGCAGCCTTGATTCGGCCTACGAGGTATGTTAGTTTAAATATTATATTTTCAGGTTGGTGACGTGTACGAGTACCTTTGTACTTTGGTAGTATAATAATATAATATAATAATAATATCTATGGACGCTTAACACCACGTCAGTCTGGCCCCGTGGTAAGTACCTGAAGGACTTGTGTTACAGGTACCAGACAACGTAAATATATTTAATACTTATATACTTTACATATATTTAAGATCATACACATATTTAATACACAGCCATGACCCAGGAACTTTATAAACTTTTTGTTCCGTCGGCGGGATTCGAACCCGCGACCTCTGGCTTGAGCTACCAACGCGCTCACCACTGCGCCACGGAGGTCGACAGTATAATATCATACTCGTAATAATCATAGCATACAAACATTCTGCTTAATAAAGCATCCAATTTTAACAATATTTTTACAAAAAATTTGATTACAACAGACAATATTATAGGTCTACCAGAATCTGATGGCAATTTTTGACAGCAAATTTTCAAAAAATATCCTAAATCATTGGATAAATTTTTATATTTGCATGTTTAATACACAGATTAGCTGCTAAAAGAAAAGGATCAAAATGTTTTATTTCAATTACCCCGGTATTGCTAGAGACTAGAGTCAATTTATTTTCTCACTTTTTGCCATCAGATTCTGGTACACCTATATAACAAAGAGCGATTTTTTTTTCCACTGTGTTAAATTTTTATTACTTACTTAATTAACTTTTATTACATTTTATTATGGTTATTAATTATTTTACCAAATATCTTTAAAACTGATCTTTGGTAAAAACACACATTAATAAAAATATGATAAAAGTTATGTCAATGGTTTTTACCACTAATTTAAGGTTCTGCAAAGTTTCAAAGATTCAAAGACTTTATTAGCATCCAAGTATAGTATACAACATAAAAACTCAGCAGTCAGCACCTTGCAAAGGCGGTTGCTTATAAAATAGTAAGTTAACAAATATTTTGGATTGTATATTTCTTTCCTGTAACATAATATTTTCTGCCGTATTTTCTATACGGCAGTAACGATGAAGAACGTACAATCACTTTGCTACTGGTGCTTGACCATAATAATATCTTGAACATAATATTATTATTTAATATCGTTTGTCCTTTTAATAGAAAAATGAAGATTGTCGTTGTCAAAATCCTGAGCTAATAAGATAATATATTTTTTTATTCCTATTTAAAGGATACAAGTACTTGTAATTTATCTGATATATTGTAATTTATCTGATATAATATTAGTTTATTCGTAATATTTTATTTAAGTTACCTACTACGTATTGCAATATGAATTACGTAAACAATCGTATGGGAGTCCAATAAGATTTGTTGTACTATTTTTATGTTTACAAAACAAATGAGTTGCTATTTATCTGATTGCGAATTGCGATATAATTTATGAGTTAACTTTACAACCCACAGACTTAGATTGTGAGGAAATTAAAGATGTACAACATCCTTTCATCAAATTCGTTGTTGTTTACTGTCTTTAATTTATTTTATTACACCAATCTATACAAGCAAAATTGAATTTATAATTTTGTTAGTCTCGCTTAAACTCGAAGACGGTTGAACCGATTGGGCTAATTTTAGTCTTGAAATACATATTTGTGGAAGTCCAGTGAAGGTTTATATTAGGAGGGAAGTTTCCTAGGATGCTAATCCCTATCATATTGTTTTCTCTTTCAGAAATCGGTTAAAGATTGTAAAATCAAAGATACGTGGGACATAAATAATATATACCCTTTCGTCAAGTTTCTGATTAGTTCTTCCGAATATTACTCAAGCATTAATTTTAATCCCGATTGAACCAAGTGGGCTTTAATTGTATGAAATTAGAGCAAAATCCAAATTAATATCGCATTTTTTCTTCTTTTAATTTAACAGTTAATATATGGTCTGTAAAACCACAATGATCACGTGTAGATCGATACCGATGCTGGTTTATCTCTAATCTCACAGCTCTAGCACGCCGCAATTTGACACGCAAAAATTCAACCGAACGTGTCTATGAATCGTCGACCGGAGTGCTCCTACTGTCGAGTACACCCCTCGACCGCAGTCGTAAATTTAGGGTTTCATAAAACCAGATCCGAGATAAGACACACTGTAGGATCGAATGCGAACCTTCGAAATAGACAATAAAAGTAATGTCGCATCTGCGTCGATGCGAATTTGTCGTGTTTACATAAAATACCCGCCGATAGAGATCGGGATTCGCGAAATTGTCGAAAAAGGAACGTCAGCGCACTGGCCGCAATATGAGCCGATAAAAAAAGTTTAACTGTCAAGACTCAAGAGGCCCACAAAGGCATTATGATTTTAACGAGTTTTGGAATTGTTCCTGTATTATAAGGCGTCTATTATGCATTGAGTATTTGGGCGCCATTGTGGCTCGGTATTGACAAATAACTCAGATTTTGTGTAACAATAATGAAGGATTAGTAAAGTAGAGCGAGAGTTTTTGTGAGTCTGACAGAGATGGCGCCACGATACTATTATTGCGTTAATCCCGAAGGCGGTATGTGTTCTGTTGTGTTATTGTGGGTATTGAAAGTAAATCAAGTGTGAGAAAAACTATATCCAATGTTCGATTTCAATAATTCAGTAGCTAGTAATGAGCAAAAAATATAAGGCTGCGTCAGCCGTCACACACATGTAGATAGTCTTATAATATAAAACATACATGTTTATTGCAAAAAAATACAAATTTGTACTTTTTAAATAATTACCTAGGCCACCTATTCCCGTCGTTAAAAATATATAAAGAGTTAATTAACTTACAGTTAATAAGAAAAGTGCGTGCGAAGGCAAAGCGATCAATTAGTTTCTCTACTTCCGCTAGAAAATGCTTTCAGCCTGAAACGAAAAGGTTAACGTTATACTTTGCCTCTTAATTAACTACAATATAATTTATTTTATTATGGCCATTAGCAAAAATAAAGGACTAAAGTAGCAGACCGTACCTAACTGCTAAATATATTTATAAACTTCCTTTTAATAGTTATGCCTATAGTTAAAACTTTTATTAAAAACAAACAATATTTTTTAATTTTATCTGTTTTTATTTGCTACGTCTGATTGTTATTATCAACACAAACAAGAGATTTATCCATACGATATTCAATTTGATAAAATATAACACTGATAATTTAATTTTTTGCTTAAAACACTTTCTCACAAACAATTATAAAATTAATTGAAAACTAAACATATTACAATATAAGTAACATCCTACATCTTTCAATAGGTATTTAAAGACGAGTTACGGAGGCTGGTGAATATCGGAGACATATATTTAAAGCCAGTAGATAGGGGTGCAATAATTTTGACAATGACTAGCGGTAGCGGGCGTAGGCGCGGGGCGGGGGGAGGGAATCTGGGCACTAAATCACGCTACGAATAAAATTTATGGCGCCGAGATAAAAACTCGCAGCTTTTCTCTTTTCTTCCCCCGCCGCGGCGGCCCCCGGAAAATCCATAGGGATTTTTCCAAGTGTTCGACCGACGTGTGTGGGGCCGAAGCGATTTTGTTTTATGCTTATTGCCAGTTCCGTTGTTTTGTTTAACTTGCACAGATAAGATGGAATGGATTTCGTGGAATTTGGTGAGGTATTATACTATAGAGTATTTTCAATTTTGGTTGGATTGTCTATTTTGAAAGCTGTCCATATATCTTAAATGATGCTTGCGTTTAGTTTTGTTTAATAATAAAGTAGATTTTGTCGATCTGGTAGAAAATATGTAGGATAGATCATAGGATACTACAGTTTTTAATGATTCAAATTAATTCGTTCCCCTTATATTTTGACCACTACGAGCTGGACTCAAAAGCAGGTGTGCTAGACATAAAAGCGCCAACATAAACCTGAGTCCCCCACAAAAACTTTACATTGATGTCATAGCGATTGTCTTACTTATCTACACTCAATCAGTGTTTACATTATTGCGCCGGCGTGAGCCCCGTCAAAATAATGTCCTTATTAGACGACAAAACGTTTCCACAGAACCATAAGCAAAAAATGACAAAAACATCCACGTCAAAGATTACTTAGAGCGAGGCCATCTGGGGATATTGAGACCATCTCACACGAGATAGCTTATCGGCCCATCTCGACTCGGATTTTGTGAAGAAAAAGCGAAAGAAAAGGACCCTATGAATAGGAGAGCCGGAGACTCCAGCGCCACAATCGCATTAGGTCGGCTGTCGAACTCCACGATGATTTGAATTTCTATTGTTTATGGTGGCAGACATGTGTCAAAGTTCGATTGGAATTCAAATTCGGCTTCTTTGTTATGTATTTTTTGTCGAGTTGTAAACACAGTACGGTGATGTTCCAATTTGGTTACCGGTCCCGCTCGGATCTATGACTTCTCATAATAAGATGATATTTCTGACATTGGTATGTTTGAATAATCACAAATCATACTCCGAGCCGCTCGGTTCGTTTTCCTTTTCCGTTTAAATGTACAGTACTTAATTAGTATTATGTAGTCCGAGCGCTCGATGCGAACAATTAAGTATATTCGAGCCGGCAGCTAGGGAACGGGACAAAGCGGCCACCATTTTGTTCTGACACTTTTCAAAATTAGAACGTGACGGTTGCAAACGCTGGCAGCCAGAGACAATGACATGAAAAGGAAAAATATAAGCGGCCCTGTTTTAAACAGAGGCACTACAACATTTATATTTAACGGCAACGTTCACGGGATCGTGGTGTCGTTTAACACGGCAGGAATGGTTTGAAGGTCGAGAATCGCGTGAGTTTGCGGCGTTGGTTGGGCCATTGTGGTGTTCCGTCGTGTTAATTTAAAAGTGCGTTCTTGAACCCTTTCAGAGGCATTGTATCTTTGTGCGCTTTGTAAGGGAGATGGTTTATCTGGCTCGCGGGGTACATAAGTGGTGTTTTTTCATTCCGTAATGCTTTTACATTTCAAAGGGGTTAAATGTTATTCAGTCTGGCTGCCCGTGTGAGTGGGTGTCGCGAACGTTGAGAACTCATTTGCCTATGTTTTCAATACGAATTACAGACTTTATACTGGTATTTTGCAGCTGAAAGAACTTGTTTATATTTAAGCTGTTTTGAGCAAATGACTTAGCCCTTCATTTTATTTGAATAACTTTTATTAGCAAGTAGCCGTCCCTATTTAGTCCTTAGCTACATCGTTACTCATATTATAATTGTTATATGTTTGTAACCATTTATTTTAAGCATCTTGACATTATAAATGTAAAAGTGTATTGGCCTCTCTGTATGTTACCAGTTTTTCTCGCTCAACTGAGTAGGTACATCTTTAATGTCATAATCATAAGCAATAGATTATACTATAGATACGTCTATACAAATTTACATTAAAAATAAAATAAAAATAGCCTTTATTCTACCACCATACATAGAATATTATTGCTACATTAATAATTATAATTACATTAGAATATTGTTACATTTATAATAATATTGGAATCACACATTAAAAAAATTGTTTTTTAACTGTTACTGGTATCACAATAATTACCTACTTTTAAATATTTTAAATTGTAAATTTTAAAAATCGTATTTTTCAATTACAGTTTTAATAATAATAATAATATTAATATTAGCCAAGCAATATCTTAATAGTAATTTCCTTAAACCTAAGATGTGGAACTTGGAAGTCGTCTCTTTGGCGTACGCCTCCCCCAGTCTTCTCCAGATATCTCTGTCTCTCGCCTTCATTCTCCAATCTAATCCACATTTTTCCTTGAATATATCCTCCCATATTTTTCTTGGTCTCCCTTTTTCTCTGTCTTTCTCTCGGTTGCCAATTGCCATTCTGTTATTTCATCAGTCCATTTTCCATTATCCATTCTAATTATTGTAATTCAATCAATTATTATAGTGTTATAGCTCTTTTAGGAATGTAGTTAGATAAAATTTGTTATCCCCCTATATGTGACGGACTCCTACTTTACTAATCAATTTAAGTCAGCAATGTTTCAATTGAAACAAGCTTAAAAAATTCAATCCACATTTGTTTTTTTTTTGCATACAATTTTAAGAAGTAATTTTTACATTAAACAGTTTAATCACTTAAAAATGGCGAACGAAAAAGATGCAACTCATAAAAGAACTAATTATGCACGGGTGGATATATACAGGTATTATAGGTATCTAATAGGGAGCTTTTCCATGCCTTTCCAATTAAGTTTTCTTTAATTTATAACGTTAACTTAATTAAATTCTTAAGTACCTAAGGGGTAACTTATTGTACTCAGTTATGTTTATCGAATACTTTTTGTAATCAAATAAGAAATAAGTTAAATCTTTTAAAGCTTTACCTAAAATGTCTTTGTGTGTTAATGAAACTTGCTCTATATAAGTAGGAAGGCTAATATTATTTAAAGGCGATCAGTGTTTTTTTTGGAAATAAGTAACTAAAATTTTAAGTTCTCTACATCTAAAAAATCTAAAAAATCTACATATTTTGATTTAGAGATCTAGTAGGTATTTTTAGATGTAGGTAGAGTTCAGAGTTACATTAAAATTAACAATATCTCAAAGTAGGGTAAATGACTAGTAGATTGGACAGTACTAATCATTGGAAAAAGCACAAAAACACCATATTTATTAATGTTGCTTTAAAAACTGACTGTTCTTCTTAAAAAACAGGCGTTTTTTTACTTTAAAAACAGGAAACTTTTAAAGCAACAATAATAAATATTGTGTTTTTGTGCTCTTTCCAATGATTGGTACTGTCCAATCTACTAGTCATTTACCTTAGTTAAATATATTAATTATTGTACCTCATATAAAATTTCATTTCATTATAGAAGAACATTTTGTAATACAGGGATGTAAATTAATGTTTATTGTTTAGTAATACTTTACATAGTTTGCTTTGCTTTTATATTTATTGCAGATATTTAATTACTCTCTTATAACTTTTATGATAACTAAGTGTCATCTCTGTAACTAAAAACCAACATGTTATAGGTTTCATGAAATGCAGTGTTCACAAGTAGAGCCAAGATGAAAATGTAAAAGTGATCCATACAACGTTTTAACTTTCAACCTTATATGCTTATGTTGAAAATGCGATAAGATTTATGTTAAAGGTAATAACTTAAAAGTGCATCATAAGCTAAGCTGTAACAGCAATTCATAATAAAATACAAAAATGCGTCCATTGTGCGCGTCGTCCGCCATCCATCAACCGCGGCGCGGGACTGACGCACACAACTGCACGCGCCCGCCCAAAAAGAGAAAAAGAAAATTTTATAAGGGAACACTCCCATCGGCGCGATAGTCACGCCTCTACTCGCCGCCCGCGCCGCGTCTCCACCAATGACAGCTTGCGGTGCATCGGAGGAGCCGACGATAGCCGAGATCGCCCGAGCCCGCCCGAGCGCGCGCTCACAACAAAAAGTCATACGACTAGTTTAGTGTCGGGTCGCGTCCCAACGACGCCGCTTCACGAGTGCCGGGCCGCACTCCGCCGCGCAGGCGCACCACTCAGCTCCACCAAAACATATATAACCCCAACCGTGAGCCGTGATATATCATAAACATATACGCAAAATGTACGTTACGGGATGGAGCGAGTGATTTCTGTGTGTACACCTATCTGCTCTACATTTGAAGTGATTAAAAGTGATAGTGAACGATTAAGTGATAACATACTGTTGAGGACAATCGAGGTAAAGTGCGCTTAATTATATCAAGGTAATAGATAATAATAGCCTAATGTTAGAGATAGTGAAATAATTCAGCCTACTTAGTTAAGTTTTAGTTATTATTATCATAAACTGTAATTATTTTAGAAACATATCACTAAGGTGGGCGCAAGTAACTAATGAACTTAATAAACCGAATTCATACCAGTAACAAGACTCTACAATTATTATTATGTCCAGTAAAATATTTTTAAACAATAAAAAAAAATACTTACACATTTTTTTTTTCATAATTAATATTTTCTTTATATCATAACAGACATAATAAACACATAGTATATTTACAGTTTTATTTAATGATAGTAGCAATATTTAAAGTCATGTGGTCACTGTGAGTCCGACGGTACACGTCGGAATTTTACGAGCTGGAGTCCATACTTTACGGAGGTAATAACGTGGTAATAACTATATTTTACTGATGATAGTGCACTGGCAACAAGTATCAATACTTCATAAAAACATATTTATGCATAATAAAGTGAAATTTATGCACATTTAGGGACATTTAGTAAAATAATAAACAAAAATATTACTGACTGTTCTGACTTGTAGAGTTTTTCTTTCAGCATTGATACACGTATAAAATATCTATTATATATTTTCAAATACATGAAAATTATGAAATTAAAAGTTATACTACAAGTATCTTATCAAATTACACTAGTCAAATAAGAATATTTACAACTTTAAAAATATTTTAAATATTGTCCGTACAAAAGACTTAAACGTGCTCTTGTTTTGAAAAATAGTTTTTCTTTTATTATGATACTCTTTTATCTTATTTGATTTTTATTTAATTTTATGGACATGTAGTAATAACTACTAATAAAACTATAAGCTTTAATATTTCTCTTTTGATAAAAGGAAAGAAAAATTCCACATTTTCTTTTGTTATGAATTACCTAACGGGTAAATTCTAATAAAAATTGAAAAGATACTTAGCTGTAACTGATAATATAATATCAATTTAATCATTGCTGTCCTTATAGGACTGTTAACTTATTTTTACCATCATATATTATGATATAGGTATGTTCTGTCCAAAGGCTAGCTAATTACGATAGGCCTTGCTGTACAAAATTAAATCTGATATTAGATTTATGACAATACAAAAGTGCAAAGATAAGTAAATCAATTGCCTATAGACGAGCTATTAATAGGTATTACCAAAATAAACCAACTACCACAAAAACATTATAATCGTTAGTATGTTGGACTTTACATAAGGAAAAACATTAGCAACATTTTGCATAAAAATGCATTGTGTGTTAGTGTTTAAAATTCTCATTGTGTATATTATATAATATATCGGATGTATATGCGGTATCTGCTTAAATCAATGTCAATGTCGTACCGAACGATCCTGTATTTCGTTTTTGGACGGCAGCCATGACAGTTGAGTTCGAAATTTGAATGCGGTCCGAGATGCGAACGTTATCGATAAAACTATCGATAAGCATATACCTATTGTTTCCGCCGGACATGCGTAGTATCCTGTTGAAAATTATTGCCAGGATAAAAAAGAAGCGTAATGTGGGTTGAAAAATCGCCATGGCGACGACTTCGGTTTTAAATCTTTTTTATAGCGTGTCCTAAAATCGCCTTAATAATTTGAAGCAGGTACGCTGTCACCACGTTCATTATAAACGATAATTCACACGCTATTACCTAAAATAAAATAAAATGTCGGACGTAAAATTCTCGGAAATAATGGCGCGGTCGGTAATCAATAAAAAGAGAATCATATCGTAATAAATTATTCAATCGTTCGTTTTAAAGGCATCGATCAAATCGTTCGGTGGAAGTAAGGCGGACTGACGCTTGTTACTGTTGCACGATATTGATTTTGGGTTCTCTACTTGTTTTTTTTATTTTACATCTACATTAATAGGTTTAAGCTTACGTTGCGTATTTACTAGGTTATTGAATTTTGGATACAAGAAATATTGGTTTTTAGTGCTGAGAATATCGGATTTTTTATTATTTAGAATAATTATTATTGTAATGAATTAAAATAAGTAGGCCTGAAACCTTATTTATTATAAAATCTTTGTAAAGCCATAGACATAGGAATAAGCTAAATATCTACATAACCTACAACTACAACATAAGGTTCATAACCTACAACTATAAAATCCTTACAAAAATTTTACCGTCTTTAAAAGTTAAAAATATTATCTACTTTGATAGGTTATATTTATTATGATACAAGGATACCCGTATCTAACAATGAACATAAAATTTGTTCCATTAGAATTATCTTAATTAATATTATGTTCAATGCATTTTTTTTTCCTAATTTATATTATTCGTAAGGACGTTATGGCGTAAATAATTTTATTACTTAATTTTTTTTAAGGAATATAGTCAATTCAAATTTTTAACCAGCTAGCATAGGCCAAATTAACGATTCGTTCTAAAATTATATTATTGCACTTACTACTTACCTAAGTCTGTTTTCTGTCTGTAAGATAACGCTTTAACCGCTGATTTAAGGACATTTGGAATTGCTTCCCGGGAAAGGACTTAGAATAGTTTTCTTTTCCAAAAATGTACAGTTACCGCGCTATAAACAAAAAGGAAAGCTATGTCATATAAACAAACGATTTATAGTTTTGTATAAATATTATGTTTTTTAATATTTATGATACTTAAAAACATAATAAAATACAACAAAACATCTATGTACTTTTAGGCAAGTTTTTCATAAAAATCTAAATCCAAATATTTATTTCTTTGAACCACCAAAGACGTATTGGCCAGTAATAAAGTTAAGAGTTTGTAACGTCGTGCTTATCTTGATAAAGAAGTGATGCTGTCGGATTTTTTTTTCTTTTTTCTTTAGTCCGAGTAGAACCTAAACGACCGGAGGCCGAGGAGTCAATTAAGTTAATTGAAAGTTGGTCTAATATCGAAACTAAACGAGTTACTAACATATTAAAATTTCATTACTAACTTGTTAACGAATTTGTTTTCATCATCATCAAACGCATAGTGTAACAAAACATAGTGATAAATGATAATGCTTTAGGATGTGTATGAGTCGCTTATACAGGGTGTAACAAAAACTAGTGATAATACTTTAGGATGTGTACGTGTTCCCTGTAGAGAGTTCACTGTGAAAGTAGCAGCGCTGAAAGACCAAAAAATTTTTTCACTTTTGTATGGGGAAACTCGTGACGCTCGGGCCCTGGCCCATATAAAAGTGAAAAAAAAATTTGGTCTTTCAGCGCTGCTACTTTCACAGTGAACTCTCTACAAGGAATACGTACACATCCTAAAGTATTATCACTTGTTTTTGTTACACCCTGTATATAGGTAGAGTTCACTATATAGAGTACTTACTTATAAAAGTTGCAGCGCTGAAAGAGTATTTTATTTGAAATTTTTGTATGGGCAAATGACGCTGGGAGTTGGGACTCTAGCCAATAATAATCACAAAATATTTTACTCGCTCAGCGCTGCTACTTTCACAGTGAACTAACAGTGGACACACCCTGTATAAGATAAAGTCTTAAATTTCTTTGTATCATTATAGTTAACTAGATGTTAGGCGGATATAATTGCACTTCATCCGCGTATCAGTTATCCTTATCAGTTATCACATATTATAGGAACCATACTTTTTCAATACAATCTATTATATTTCCTTCCTTGCAACTTGAAATAACCAAATTTTATTAAATCGATTTTGATAAAATTTAGTAAAGAAAACATATGGCATATTAAGCTGGATTTAACACAAACAGATGCATTATGAATTCCTAAACAAGTAGGTACCGATGGATTATTTTTAAACGAAACAAGTAAAATTTTAGCTTGACTTTTCCTGATGTGAAAAAAAATTGGCGTAATTTACATAAGTTTAGAAGCTATTTTTGTATTCATAATTTTATTGTACTTATAACACTCAAGAGTTTCCTGGTTTCAAGTAATTTATGTTGTAGAAACAAAGCACTTGTGAATTTGTAACGAGCTCCTTCTAAAATTTTGATTTCTTTATCGCGAAATTAAATTATAATCTACATTCATTGCCTATTAATTTAAATACTTTCATGAAAACTTAAATTTATATTTAAAAATTCTTCCGTGAAACGGCTGGACCGATTTTAATTTGTGTGCTTCCCGGGTAGGAAAATCGGCCAGTATAAATTTTTTAGCCTAAATAATGACAAAGGAATATTTCTACAGCTATAATTTTATAGAATATTTTTAAAAGGATTAAAAAATGCATGGTTAGAATTGCATTTATAAAACCATCGCCTAAGTAAGTGTTATATTGATTGCTATAATAGGAGAATATTGTAGCCTCAATAAATACATACATTAAAACAAATATATTACAGTCTTGATATTATATGAATCAATCGCTTATAGATTTTAATTCTCGATATGTTCACAACACTATTATAAATCTACTACCTAGCTCTTAATACAGCCGTTTCTTTAAAGGTGCTTCATCACCTACGTGTAATGTAACATTATAGATTCGTTTTTGAGCATTACATTACAAAAATACCTACCTGACCGACGAGCATTCATGTGTAATATAACATTAAAGATTCGACATTGAGCATTAAATTATAATACTACCACCCTAACTGACGAGCATTCGTGTATAATGTAACATTTGACTTTGGGCATTCCATAGCTAGTTGATTCCATAAAGGTGATCCCTCACCAGGAGCATTCACGTGTAATATAACATTATAAATTCGTTTTAGAGCATTACATTACAAAAATACCTTCCTGATCGACGAGCATTCACGTGTAATATAATATTCGACTTCACTAAATTAAAATACTACCTCCCTGACTGACGAGCATTCGCGTGTAATGTAACATTCGACTTTAAGCATTCCATAGCTAGTTGATTCCTTAATGTCAGATCGATGTTAGAGATCAACTACGATAACTTGGCGCGCCCCTCCAAATGACTGTTTCAATGTGTGTAGTCACATCCTTATGAAAGAGTTTGTATGTAGTAAGTATTCAACCAATCACAGTACACGTAATTTTTCACTTAATGTCACCTATTGTTGGTCAACTAATCATAACTAGCCTACCGCGCAAGACAACGCACTTCAAAGGTTTTGACAACGCACTTCAAAAGTTTTGAATTTTGGAGGGGCGCGCCATGTTATCGTAGTTGATCTCTAATAGTAATTGTATCAAGATATTACACACCGTATTATTGTAAGGTGTAAATTGTATTGTAATGCTCGGCTCTCCGCCCTCACTGATGTAATGCTCGACTCTGTAACGTTACATTACAAGCGAATGCTCCCTCCCGGTGAGGGAGCACCTTATAACTAATAAAGGGAATAAATTAGGGCTGGCTTGTATTAATCGATATCGATATGTTTGTCCTGCTCACTGCATATACAGATGGCATATTATATCAGCGCTTATCAGCATATCTAGTTGGAAGCAATCAGCTGTGATTTATAATGTGAAATGTGCTACTGCGTACCGATCATGATTCGATTCTATCGATTAATTTTAATTAACATACAGAATTTAATGTGTTTGACTCAGTTGGAAGATCATGTTAGGCTTATTTTGTATAATAGGCGCCGTTTATGAAATGATTATTATCCATACGAATATTACAAATGCGAAAGTTTGCCTGTTACCTCTTAAATTGCTGAACCGATTTTGGTGAAAATTGGTATAGAGATAGTTTGAGTCCCGGAAAAATACATGATATATCTACTTTTCATCCCTGAAAAATGTACGGTCCATTCACGATAAACAAGTTCCTGCGCAACAGAGTCATCATATAGTTAAAAAAATGTACTTTAGTCGGTGACTATTATCAGTAACAGTAAATATGTATTAAGTACTGATTAAATGTTTCGTTTGTCTGAATCTAAGTCGTCCATGGACTTTTTACCATATGCATCTGATTTATACAATTTATTTGTACTAAGGAATATTTTTACAAGTTCATCTATAGTTTTTTCGTTCATAACGGATTAGGATTTTTGACAGATTTATACATTGAACTGTGGATTAAACGCTAGTTGCATATAAGGGAGCATACCCATACTACGTGACCCATTTAGGGGGGGAGGGGGTCTTCAAAATACTACGCTCGGTCACACGAGGGGGGAGGGGGTCTAGAGTTTTGTCACGTAGTCAATTTCGCCGAGAGAAACGTCATACGATTTTTTTTCTCGAAATTTAACTAACTTGACACTGGCATTTACTTATGGTTATATTTTATAGCCAACAGCCATTAAAAAAAACAGGCACTATTGTCACTTTTCAGGCACTATGAAGTTTAGGGAAGCTGTCAAGCTTGGTGATCATTTATAATTATTATAATAAAAAGGCGAAAGTTTATTTGCATGTATGGATGTATGGATGTTTGTTACCAGTGCCGTAAATAGGGTGGTGCCACCGGTGCCCAGGCACAGGGCGCAGACTCTAGGGGGCGCAAAAACGGCCAGACCAGGCAGACTCTTATTTTTTCGATTTTATCCCGATGCACGGTGAGTTCCCGCTGCACCCCAGATATGTTTCCCAATTTATTAAAAAAATATCCACAGCCGAACATAATATTATTATAACCTCCTCCTTTTTGGAAGTCGGTAAAAAACAAGGGTGCAGTTATAGAAACTCGCACAGGGCGCAAAAAACGCTATTTACGGCACTGTTTGTTACTCTTTCACGCAAAACCTACTGAATGGATTTGAATGAAACTTTACAATGTATAGCTTATACATCAAAATAACACATAGGCTACAATTTTAACCGACTTTCAAAATGGGGGAGGTGTTATGTTCGTTTTTTGTGTTCAACGATTATTGTGACGTACTTTGTGAACCGATTGCCAAAATTTTTATTTTGCTGAATAGGGTATTTGGTACAACATGTGGTGACTTCGGTTTCGTGAGAAGTGTTCTAAGCATATGCTACCAACAAGTAAGATTTTGCACCGAGGTATACCATGGTTCGGAAGGTGCTGAGAGAACTCCTGATTCTTTATAGATACAAGTTTGGGAGTTTCGGCGTTGTTTTAAGAACGGAAAGCATATTATGCTACTATGCAAATTACATTCATCTTAATCATCTTCATCACTGACATATTATACCTATTATGACCCTATTATTGGTGCTTTTCGTAGTCTTTTAGATCGAGACTCGAGTTTGTCAAGCAATTTTTTAAAATCTATACTAATATTATAAACCTGAAGTTTGTTTGCCTGAACGCACTAATCTCAAGAAGTACTGGTCCGATTTTAAAAAATCTTACAGTTTTAGATTTATCGAGCTATATAGGTCATTTATTGAGGAAGGCCGAAGCGAGGTCTATATATTATCACGCTAACACTAATAGGACCGAAGAAACAGAGGAAAATGTGGAAAAACGGGGAAAATTATTAGAAAGAGTCTATCTCACGAACTACTGGAGCAATTTTTATGTTATTTGGCACAGATATAGAGTAGACCACGTAAAAGGACTTCCGTACGTAAAGTTCCTAATTTACGTACGTAAAGTTTACTTCAGGACGTAAAATTCCTAATTTACGCGGGCGAAGCCGCGCGGGACATCTAGTTTACTATATTTGGTGTTCGATTACAATTTGAACTACAGTCGTGACTAAAATAGCTAGTATGCACCATCGAGGAAAATGGAAATTGATTCCTAGGTAGTTGACAGATCAACGTCATGTAGTCGAATCATGTCAATTCAATGTTTGTCGGTTAGGTTTAACTTTGAACGCGACCAAATAACTGAGGTCCGCCATTAATTGCCTAGAAATTAATTTATCTGATTGTTCTATTGTAATTTTAGACTATTATTATATATTATATTATTATACATAAATCTAAGTGATAATACTTTAGGATGTGTATGTGTTCCTTACATAGAGTTCACTGCGAAAGTAGCAGCGCTGAAAGATCAAAATTTGTTTCAACACGTTACATTGGGGCGCTTACCTACCCATAGAAAAGTGAAAAAAATTTTGCTCATTCAGCGCTGCTACTTTCACAGTAAACTCACTATAAGGAACACGTACACATCCTAAAGTATTACCACTTAGTTTTGTTACACCTTGTATAGTATATTTTTTATTCCCATATTTAAGTAGTAATAATTATTAAATAAACATGCAAATAGTCTTTTGTAATAAATATCTTAACAAACACAAAATATATGAGTCAAATTATTTTCATTTGCGATCTACTCTTTCTACTTACAAAATGATTAAAAATTATTCTTATCAATACCACGTGAACAATTGATGGGGGGGTCATGGTATATACTACGCTTGGTCACCAGGGGGAGGGGGGGGGGTCTAAAAATCTTATTAAGTAGGTCACGTAGTATGGGTATGCTCCCTAACTTGAGAATTAGGTACTTACTGAAGTAGTTGATGGTTCTTTTCTAGGTAAAGTACCTTGTACTCAGCTTTGTACAAAAATGCACCCTAATTAAGTTAAATTAGACTTAATTTATTTAGATTTTAATCACCGGGAAAATACTAAACAAAGAATTAATTTAGACTTTAAATTCAAGTGGTAATTAGTGTCCGATCAATTAAAAATTCGCTTTGTTTGTGATATCTTATCGCGAAATTATAAGGAGTGGAAAAATAAGGGGCCTACCGCGATAGCGATACAAATCTAATTTTTAGTTGATCGTCTGATATCAGTGTAATCGCTCGTCAAACAATAAAATATTAAATCAAGGTAAGCTAAATATAACCTTTATTTTCAAATATAATTATATTTTATTGCAAAACTCAATCAAATAGGACTCTATTAATTCTTAGAGCATAAAAAAATAGAGTTTATAGTCCACAGAATTATTACATATTTTATTTAATGTTAAACAATAAGTAATAACCCATTTAATGCAATTATTTGTAATATTCTGAGTTCTAATAATATATTATTACAAGCTGTTGCCCGCGACTTCGTCCGCGTTAGCATAGTATAATAACGGAGATGGGTTTAATGTTCCTAACTTAAGAAATGACGGACTTTCATTCAAACTTTCAACCCCTATTTCACCTCCTTCGGGGTAAAATTTTCAAGATTCCTTCCTTAGTGGGTGTCTACTTAATAAAACAACCCTACTCACCAAATTTCGTGGCTGTAACTTTAACAGTTTTTGCTCAGCGATGATGAATCAGTCAGTCTTTATTTTAGAACTAGCTGTTGCCCGCGACTTCGTCCGCTTGGACTTCAGTTTATAGCGCGCGGTGTCAACAAAATTGGTGTCAAATTCAAAAGCTATAAAGTAAATCAAAATACCCAAAAACAGCTGTACAGTGTGCACATAATATTTCATTTTTTAAAATTAAGTAAACTTTATTTACATTTTAACTTTATTTAAATTTAAAGCTTATTTAGCCCCCCCATTACACAACTTTAGCATGAGCTTTATACATAAACTATTTATCATTGGTAGGTTTAAGGTTATGTCACTGCATAGCTGATAAAGTACTGAGTAGTGAGTAGTGACTTATTCAATAACGTGTATATCAATCGAAAGAATCGGAGAGCATAACATATTATGGTGCCACGTCTTATAGAAAGACTTATTAGCAAGCGATAGCGAGTTGTAGGCGACTCTTAGCGCCATCTGTTATGAATTTTTGGTACTAACTTAATTTGAACAAATTTACGCATTTTCACCCCCTTACAACCCCTTTTTCCAGTTAAAAAGTAGCCTATGTCCTTTCTCAGGCCTTAGACTATATGTGTACAAAATTTCATTATAATCGGTTCAGTAGTTTTGGCGTGAAAGCGAGACAGACAGACAGAGATACTTTCGCATTTATAATATTAGTATAGATTTTATAAGTATAGATTAGAGTCACCGCATTGTATCACATCAATAAATGTTCCTAAGATAGATACGAAAAAGTTGTTGATGCTGTATCAACAACTTTTTCGTATCTATCTTAGGAACATTTATTGAAACAGTTTTTAACATTGTAGGTAACAAAATCCGGCTAACTTTTTTCCATATAGGATAATTAGGGGTTAAGGGAATACAATAATTATAAATTTCCTCTTGAATCACTTTACCTATTATCAAAGTGGTATCAAAATCCGTTACATTATACATAGTTTTTAAGAAGCTACTTTGTTCGAAACGCAATCTGCATAGAGCCTCTTAAGGCTAGAAACCAGTTCATCAAGCGGATCACTCAAGTGACCGACTCATTCTTTTGTATTTAAAACACATAATCAGAGATTTGGAAAACATTTTTAAATAGTTTTTTCCTTGTGTACGTTTAGACGTAGACAATAATTGTTTTTGTAATCTAATGCTGTAACATAACGGTTATCGGTTAGTATTCGTGCCGGTCTCTACTCATAAATTGAGAAGTAAAATCATAATTTAATCCTTCGATCGGGGATTCTCGGAAATGCTATTGTATTCTATCGTTGTCGAGATCACCGGTGCTCGTACGGGCTTGATGGATTAATATTGAGGTACTAACCTTTTTCGTTGTAGTGCATGTGAAAAAAAAAAGAAAATTACTTACTATAGTTAAAAACATAAAAACTGTGTTTTTTTAAAAGTCCGTTCTTACTTTTATTTGTTGCTTTATATTTTAATTCTAATTACATATTATGGTCTAAATTTAATTTTCAGTGTTTTATTCTTCATTTTTTTTCATTGTTTTAATATTATATCCCGCATAGTATCATTGAATGAATACAGAATACTTACGTTTAACTGTAGCTTCTCCTAAGGTTTTATTGTCATTATCAATATGCACCTCTCTTATTTTTAATGTAGGGACTTATCTATTAAAAGCTTAAAAGTCTACATAAAATAATCAAATAAGCAGGCCTTAATAATAAAATACCAAGATAGTGAATCGATAGTGATACTTCAAGCAATATCAAGTCGGATTTTCCGGTAGCCAAAACCTTGCCCAATTTGGCTTGTTGCCAATTTGGCTGTGACGTCATACCGCTAAGCCTAGCCCATCGACCGCTAGACTTAGCTCACAGTCTGGACTCTACATAATATTGCTTGTACAGTTTGATACTTTATTGCTTATAATGGTTAAGGTATAGATAGGAAGAATTTTAATGGAGTAAAATATGTAATTGTTTATCTATACTCTAATATCTTACATAAATTATCGTTACACAATGTTAGCGTAATTCTCCGAAACGGCTTTACTGATTTTTACCAAATATTATATGCATTATCAGTAGGTCTGAGAATCGGCTACTGGCTACTTTCTATATTGATAAGTTCATTTGTTAAATAAATAATAGTAAATTATTACAACTCGAGACTGACGGCGACCATTGTTTGTGCGACGGGATAGCGAATGCCGAATAGCGATGGACGTTGCCATGGTGCCATACTTATATTTTAGTCACTTCAATAAAATAATATGGGCGAAATAATATGGCAAAACAACATTTGCCGGGGCAGCTAGTAATATTATAAATGCGAAAATGTGTCTGTCTGTTACCTCTTCACGCCTAAACCGCTGAACCGATTTTGCTGCAATTTGGTATGGAGATACTTTGAGTCCCGGGAAAGGACACAGAATACTTTTTATCCAGGAAAAATGTAGAGTTCCCACGCGATAACGAATTTTGTCGCAACTTAGTTGCGGGCGTCATCTAGTAGACTATAATACGTCCACGTACAGTAGACCTCTATTATTTTCATTCCACATAAAAATCTAATAACTTTACTTTTTATAAAATTTTGTTTCCTGTTGAAAATATCTATGATTTCATATTATCACTTATCGATAGATTCAAATCATAAGATTATTGTAAACAATTCACACTTGAACATTGATATAGTAGATAAAACGGCGCTAAAATGTTAGAAATCACTTTAGGTAATCCATACTAATATCATCCGCAAGTATGCCTGTTTATACCCTCTTCATGCTCAAACCACTTAGCATATTTAGATGAAATTTGGTATGACAGTATTTTGAGTTCCGGGAAAGAACACATATTTAAATTAGTTTTATAGTAGAAAACGGAGTAAAAGATGTCGTTGATAACGAAGTTGCAGTTAATATTTAGTTAGAAGATAAAGCTACTGTTTAATTGATTCTTTAGAACCCTACATTATACTATAGATTAACTAGCTGTCCCGGCAAACGTTGCTTTGCCATTTAAATATAAAGTATGTCGCCATGGCAACGATCGCTATCCCGTCGCACAAACAATGGTCGCCGTCAGTCTCAGGTTGTAATAATTTCGGGGGATCACCGCCCACAACATAGGCCCCGAGGAGAAAGGCTCCCCTGATGCCCGGGGAGCCTCTCGGTGAAGGCAGGCGGCGGCAAGAGCTGCCGCAGCGAATTGTGGTGCCGGAAGCGGCAAGCGCTGCGGAGGACGCGGTAGAATGCGTCGCGATGCCGCTCCTCCGCGTGTAGCGTTGACGAGGGCATGGGGCATGGGGCATGGGGTTTTGGTCTGTAAATCTCTGTAGGGAGTCCGACATACCCCTGCCCCTTCCCCCGCGGGGGCGGGGGATGCGTAATGAATTTCCCCTCCTAAAAAAATTATTAAATTATAAATTAAAATATTATTTGTAACAAATATAACGTTTATCTCTCTGTGTGTGTAAATAAAAAAATATATATTTTGTTAGTCTTGCTAAAACTCGAGAACGGCTGAACCGATTTGTCTAATTTTAGTCTTGAAATATGAATATTTGAATTAGAAGAAAATTGATACTTAGTTCAACGGGCCATCTAGTTATAACTAATACATATTCATAAATTATTGAATTATTTATATTGTTCGAGTAAACAAAACTCGTAAATCACACCTGAAATTATAAAACATATTGAGTTTTGATTTATTGAACAGTTATTGATATTTATTTGGAGCATGAACTGTGATAATCTAATCGCGGCCAATTCCTTGACGTATCTTATCTAAATACATATTAATAGTGTATTCAATGTTAAATGTTAGATCCGCTAGGATCCATTGGGCTTTATTCATGGAAATTATGGATAAATTGATTTTTTAAAATTCTATGATAGATTTCTATCATAGAATTAAAAAAAAACGTAACGTGTGATTAAAATAATAGGTTTTAATTTAAATTGAAAGGAAATAAAGCAGATAGAGCGAAAAGATATCAAGAAATCTTTTGTGAAATTTGAAATAGTTAAAGATTATAGAATCTGTCAGTTGATACGTTGGAATTCCTCTATTTATAGATATATCACCACTGTAGTTTCACATGAAAAACAAAACAAATAATAAAATAATATATTCTCCAAAGTTTTTTTTGTTTCAATTAGGAGAGATGGATGTTACTGATGTGTAGATACAAATGTAGATATTAGTATTTTGGAACAATAAAAATCAGTGCTCGATGTGCCAACACGACTTAATGCTCGTGTTATCGCGCGTATCGAGTGCCCGCGCACTATCACATCGTAAAATTGGTAGGTACCGTATCGGTATCACACACGTTTGCGATAGCGGCCGCTTATCTTAATTGATTGTCTATTTTTTGACACGCCGACTTACTACCGATCGCGCTTTGAAATCGCCAACTAAATTCTCGTCTCCTTTCAGATTCGTGCGGCATGAGAGCAGCCCCGTCGCGAGCTTAGCGTTTTGGCCTGCGTTTCCGCGGGACAGATGCGGGCAGGGAGGACTTAAAGTGCGTGCGGACAAACGACATGCATGGTTTGTGAGGTCGGCGCCGCGGTCATGGACATGAGCGGAGAGGGCGGCGGCGCGGGCGCGGCGGGCGGGCTGCAGCAGCGCTGGTACGACAGCCGCGTCAACGGCAGCCCCGCGGCCGCCGACGTCGGCTCCGACGCCAACGGCGACGGGTTCTTCCACTCGCCGCTGGAGGGCGGCCACCACAGCCGCGCCCGCTACTACCACCAGCAGATGCACGGGCCCTACTCGGCCGCGGTCGGCTCCCACGGTGAGTGTCTCCTCGTCGTATCGATCACCCCGCCGCGGTAATGGCCGCATCGCTCAGCGCCGGCCCCTCGTAAATAACCGCCGTTTAAACGCGCCGGCAAAGACCGGAGTGACACTCGCGGTAATTAAACATATTAAGACTTAAATATTCCGCAAAATGACGGCGTTCGAGCGAATCGGCGGTATCTTATCGCGGATCGGCCGATATCTCTCGAGACCGCGGCGATTAATTCGAAGGACCGGCGGAGTTTCGTAGGGCTGAGGTAAACATCAAAAATGGGCCTCGACCGCAAAACAAAAAAATGTCCTGGGCGTTTTGTTTTTCGGGTTTAATTTTATTACGGCCATAAAGTTTTCCGTGGGGACAGGTGGCTCGTCCTCGCCGGGGACAAGGGGGCATTAGGGCTAGATCGGCATGCGGCGGGATGATATTTATTGCCGAGTGTGTCAGTTCCCCGAATCGGCATCGACGGGGCCGTCCGCGCCGTAACGTGGCGGAGTTTATGTGCACGGGCGCAGCCTTATCATGTTTCGTCCGCACTCTGATTGCATCTGCATCTGATACGTTCATTTGTCGAACGGCAGCCCCGAACACCACCGAGCAGTATAAAAATTGTGTTCAACATTAATTTTCACTTATCATGCCCATTAATGTAAGAGATATCAGTGTTCACTTATGAGCATTCATAAAATGTTGTACTGTTTAAAAATGCAACATTTTTGACACTATAATTCGGTAATGGGTACGCAATTATAATATTAATCTCTAGCCTAGCTATTTAGCTAGTTTTAGTATTTACTAAAATATAGTTTATGCCTAATGCTAGATTACTAACTAGAAGCTCTTCGCGCATAATTAACAGGCGGCTGGCTAGTTTATATATTAAATTGAAGACGTCAACAAAGTTAACTGTTAAAGACCATTAAATAATGTTGAGGATACTCTTTAGCCTTTACGACCGTTAAGCTCGAGGAGCGGCCATATTTTCTCATTTGTTTTTTGCATTAAAATTTTTATCCGCAAATATAAAAACTAAAAATCCGCTTTATTCGTGCGACATTCCTTTTTAAATTATTTACGTCAAGGCTGTAATAAAATTTATATTTAATTATCATCTGCACACATTTTATTCGAATCAAAATGGTCTTCGAGATTGATTATTATAATTTAAAGATTTTGTGAGATTATTTACATTTGCACAGATGCAGAATTGCAATAAATATCCACGTTCATTAACAAAGAAGTTGATTGATTTATTATTCAAACAGAATTTATCTGTAGAGTATGAAGATTAATCTTATCTATTTTATCTCTGTCGCTAATGCTTACACTGACCAAAAATAAACTTAATTAAACACGCCTATTCATAATTAATTTAAGTGGAATCCAGTTGCTTATTTATTAATTATCAAATTATTGATTTATTACCTACCTAAATATTTATACCTATTTCTTCGTATCTGACTTATTATAATTATGTATTTATTTACTTTTCTACTGAGCTCTGACTATTGAAACCTGATTATAAACCCAACGGCTTCTTCTATTCTCAATCCAGGTATCAGTTTGCTCCTAATGAATTAAACAGTAATCGATAACTGAAGAAGTTGTGAATTTCTTCTTGAAAGAAGAATTAACAGTTCTTCAGTTAACAGCTGTTATATTCAAAAGAAAATGACTACGTTCTCAAAATATCATTTATTATGGCGCTTATTGCACTTTTACATATTTAATAAGCTTTGGCGTCACTGTGTTAAACGGTTATAAAAATTATAATAATTTAACGATAATGTTATTCGAACTTCGATATTCGAAGAAAAAAATCCCGCTAAAATATAAAATTTGGTCTCGAGTTTTCTAGCAGATGTTTTTTATTTTTATGTCTATTTATGTTTGTGTGTCGTTAAAGGGTTCCTTAATAAATTATGCTTGAGTGTCAACGGCGCGGGGACCCAAAAAAAAGAATGCAGACCTTAGGTATAATAGGTTCTGTAACCTGAGACGGTGGACTTATTTGACACATTATACTTAGATACCTTGATTGATGGTATGAGCAAAAACACTTTATTAATAACACGCTCACTCGATCCCTTTTAGGTGGGTACAAGTAACAAGCAGCAAATGTTTGAACTTATAAGATGTCGCTTGAGAGAAAAAGATATATTTATTATTATCTACTTAGTTTGTTTTATAACTATTTTTATGTCGTATTATAATTACCTATCTAGCAAACCTGCTAAATATAAAACTGTTTTACAGAACAAAATAACTCGAATAATATTTTAATCAAATCGATTTCAAATGTAGAGGCTTATTAAACAAAATCGGTATTCCGTATTGTATAATACGATAAGAGTATTTTTATTGTTGTTTTTCCTCGTTACTGCATAAGGTGTAATATCTTATCAGTGAGATTGTTATCGAACTTATAAGTATCAGCACATGACGACTGTTCTACGCATACATGTAGATGACGCATTTACTTTCAAAATATTTTGCTACAACAACAATATTTTGTTCACAATTATTTTAAAGGTTTGGTGATTCGCCTCCTGCTTACTTACATCATCTTAATCCTTCAGGCCCCGCGCGAGCACTGGTGATCGCGACAACAATAGAATACAATAGCAATTCCTGGAAATTCCGACTGAAGTATTAATTCATTTATAAAAAATTGCATAAACTTTTATGTACTCCTACACCTACACTTAATAAAAAAGCAAGCCATTCAACTCAGCTATTCATAACAGACTTTTCAATTTAATAGAATTTACTCAAGTTTTCGCAGATCAATTTGGACTTTTCGTGATTTGCGTTTTTTAAGTTTTCAATTAATCCCGGCTGAGGTAAGTAAACGAAAGCGGCCAGATTCATCACTACTCCAATTAAATCCGCTATGTTCTTTTTCTGTCCGTCCGTCTCGATTCACTCACAGCCCGTCAGGGCTTTTATTTTTCCGTCCCTCGTTTTTGTGAAAATACCCTCCGTCTGCATATAATTAACTGGCATTAATTGCGATAATAACGTGTGTTAGCTAACAATAGTGCAAAAAGCGTTGCGTGCATTCGCACATGTGTGTCGAAAAGTGCGTGTTTCGAAAAGGTGTGCGTACGCGGCACAGATTGGCGCAATTAGCGGGGGGCGGGGCCTGCGCCGGCGCATCGACACCCCTCCCCCCGCCCCGCGCCTCCACCGCGCGCACGCACACACGCACCGCGGTGTTGCCATCAAACATTAATTATTTCCCCCATTCTTCGCAAACATTAGCTCGCAATTGCGGTTGTGAAAATATAAAGTAAATTACTTTAATTCGTAGGTAGATGCAATATCACTCGTCATTACTGCATCTCCAATTATATGCTTTGCGCACGTTTTCGTAAGATGCCGAGCTATAAAAATAAAGTAATTAGATTTAAAGGAGAAATTAAATTAAAATTTTTGATGGATATCGAATTTATTTTAATGTTAATTGCGAGTGTTTACAGCGGAGGAAATATTTTAAAGCGGAGAATATTAATGAATATTATTTATGGTAGCGGTGAACTTTTCCGTGTGGGCAACCAAAATATATAGTTTGGGTAAGCGCCCTAGGAAACAGAGCGGAACGTGTTGAGGAAATAAGTTGAGTGGCAATTTATTCGTGAGCCAACCTGAGACGAACGAATATTGAACCCTTTGTAAACATGAGATTTTATAATATAACGTACATGCACGTATAATTTACATTTTACTTACATAAATTTAATTAAAAAGTTAGTTAGGTACTTGTCTCAACGCAGTTTGGATTCAAACTGGATCATAGAGGCTTACTAGAATGTAACGTTAGTTAATGTTCATTAACAAATATCACCTAAAACATCGTTGTTATTTAATTTAAGATAAATACATATTCTGTCATTGCTTACGAAGGAAGAAGATAACCAGAAACTATTTTTATGCAAAATAATTCAGATTATTTTTATTGAAACTTATTGCTATTTTTCACTGCTCTACATATTTATGATGTTTCCTGATGATGAAAGTATATCAATTGATTACATAAATTCCGTGAGATTATAATTTTAATGCCTATTATGTTTTTTAGGAATATTTATACATGCATATTGCATACCTCACAACAAATATCATCTAAACCATCGTTGTTATTTATGAGAAATATTCTGTCATTGCTTACGAATGAAGAAGATAACCTGAAACTAATTTTATGCAAAATAATTCAGATATTTTTATTGAAATTTATTGCTATTTTTCACTGCTCTACATATTTATGATGTTTCCTGAAAAGTAGATCAATTGATTACATAAATTTTGTGACATTACCATTTTAATGCCTATTATGTTTTTAAGAATATTTATGCAATATGCATACCTCACGAGTCACATATATTATTCTTTGATATAAAACGGCAGTAACATAACAGAAAAATGTGTGTATATTCTAAAATGTTAATATAAATATTTCGTATATTATTCTATTAATTGTTTTTGAAGGTATGTTTATTCCAAAGATTCTAGACGAGGCCTCAGGCCCCAAACTTTGCCTTGAATCTCAAGCTAGCTCCGTCTCAGGCTATCCTACCTCTGGTACCTTTAATTTTAGGCTGCCATTTTTCCTAGCAGTCTCTGACATCTCCATACGAGGCAGCCTGAGAATATAAAAAAGTTTGAAGTACCAAAAAGTAGTCTCAACTTTCAACCTATCTAAGTTATATCATGATCAAAAAACTTACCGTTTTGGTTATAACTTTTCTACCAACTGGTAAACATAAAAAATTATGTCATATTACCATTTACCTACGTCATTCTAGAGCTTGCTCTACCAGACCTTAAACATTTGAATATAAACATTAAACCTAATCAAGAGTAATTAAGATTTTCTAATTAGCATTAATTTTGAAAATAATCACGAATACTAAAGTGACCATTATTCATTAACCCTTTACCCGTCAAATATTAACTGCCAGCAATTATAACGACGTGGTTTTCGTATGAAATGAATATTTCTTTAATTATTTCGCTTAATTAATTTCACGTAAGTTGGGGTTGGTTAAGGTTAGTTAAATGTGGTGACTACACTTTAACTGAAGTAGCTAGTTGATAAGAAACGACTGTACCTACTATGTTCAACATTTTTTAATTTATAAACTGTCTTTGCTACGAGTATGACAGCTTAGAAGTTTACAGCCTAGTTGTAGAGTTGAAACAGCTTGAAGAAGCTGGATGTAGATTAGTAAACAATACCTATTATAAGGGACAAAAGGGAAAAAATAGCAAAAATCCGTAGAAGACAGTGGTTTTTTTGGACACAAAGATTTCACATTAGCTGAGAAGAACCGTTGAAACAAACTCATCAGTAAATGTACGAGTATTCCAATTTAATGACATTGAAAGATCGCATGTAAAGAAAGTCGCATGTCGGTTGTGACGTGAAAGAAACGATGTAGCGGTCACAATTAGAAAAATCGATCGAGACGCGAGGTCGGCGCGTTACTGCTGCGGTTCAAACTTTGAACTTTATCGCGTTGCTTGACCTGATTTCAGCTTAGAGGGTTAATATGTGCTAAAGCTGTTAGAGGGTTAATACATAGGCTGCACTAAAAATATCGGGAATGGAATACTTCCACTATTCCTGTCATATTAAAATCTTTTTAATTGAAAACTCCATGGTTTTAAAAATCGAATAGGTACCATTTATTTATTTAAAAAAAGATTCTCGGTCTTGTCACAAGGTCTTGTCAAACTTGTTTAGTCGTTGAGAAAATGGAATTGACTCGAGAAAATTATAGAGCGATGATTTATTATGACTTTCGAACAGTGTGTTGATCGGATGATTTCTGCATTTGGTGATGAAGCCCCATCCAAAACCACAATTTATCGCTGGTTTGCTGAATTTCAACGTGGACGTGTCAGGCTCAGTGATGATCCCCGTCAAGGTCGTCCAAAAACTGCAATCACCCAAGAAAACGTTGTTGCTGTGCGTAAGCTGGTTGAGGAAGATCGACATGTGACATACCGCAAAATTCAGGCAACTTTAGACATTGGCGTGAGTCAAATACAAATAATATTGCATGAACAATTAGGTTTAAAAAAGTTGTTTTCCCGATGGATACCGCATTTGCTCTGTGAAGAGCAAAAAGCGGCTCGCGTTACTTGGTGCGTCAGAACTCTCGAAAGTTTCCACGCAGGATCCTCAAATGCTGTATACAACATTGTATCAGGTGACGAATTCTGGATATATGCGTACGAACCCGAAACTAAAAACCAGTCACGAGTTTGGGTGTTCGAAAATGAGTTAAAGCCAACAAAAATTGTTCGTTCACGGAGTGTTGCAAAAAAATGGTGGCCACGTTTGTCTCCGAAACCGGCCGTATTGCGACTATTCCTCTTGAGGGACAAAGAAGGGTTAATGCAGAATGGTATGCTAGCATTTGTTTGCCACAGGTAGTATCTGAACTTCGTAAAGAGAACTGCAACCGCCGCATCATCCTCCATCACGACAATGCAAGTTCTCACACCGCGCACAGAACAAAAGAGTTTTTAGAGCAAGAAAACATAGAATTATTAGACCATCCGCCGTACAGCCCCGACTTAAGCCCTAATGATTTCTATACTTTCCCTAAAATAAAGAATAAATTGCGTGGTCAGAGATTTTCATCACCTGAAGAAGCTGTGAACGTCTACAAAACGGCCATTTTGGAGACCCCAACTTCGAATGGAATGGTTGCTTCAATGATTGGTTCCATCGTATGGAAAAATGTGTCAAATTTCGCGGAGAATACTTCGAAAAGCAATAAACACATTTTTAAATAGTACTGTTGTGTCACCTCCTTGATTCCCGAAATTTTCAGTGCCGCCCTCGTATGTGCTAAAACTGTTAGGGGGTTAAAATGTGCTGGTTGACACAGTAGTAGATACTTAAATATTACTGGATACCACTAGATCAGAGTGCTTAGCCAAAATACATTCTTCAAGTGTCATGGCGCTTGCGACGCACTATGTCAAATCCCATACATTTTTGACATTCACTTCGCTATCGAAATTGGCCAGCGCACTTTGACTAAGCACTCAGTGTTGTCAAGTCCAGCATCCAGTATCAGGCGCCTGCTACTGTATTAATGTAAAGCAGCACATAATATTAAGCCATTGGAAGGATTATCTATATTAATCGCATAATATTATTATTATCAAAGGTAGTATCAAAAACATAAGATTATCTTTTATCCGATGTCAATCAACTTGGTATCATGTAGTACCAATTTTGATCTTTTATTTTATTTATTGTTATAAAACAAGAATAAATCTAGGTTTTAATGATAAAAATATGTTTTATACTACTTACATTACCAGTGTTTTTGTAAAACAATTACAAATGCTTCCTTAAAAAACTCAACAAAAACCATAAACAACAAAACAATTAACACAGCGAGGCTTTCTAATAAATACTTACACGCACTAAGATCGCATTATAACCATTAAACATATTCGTTCTCATTAAAAACTAATTAATATAGTTGCTGACGTCATGACAGCACAGTTTTTGTGCCGATAAAAAGTATTGTTCAGACGAAAAAGCTCTTATATTATATGCGGTTTGATTTAAAGATTTATATTTAACTAGCTTATCAGCTGCGGTTGCAATGTGGATCTTAAGGGCCTTCCCTACGGAGAATTTGTAATTTACCGTATTTAGTGCCTTATAAACTCATAATTTGAAATCTACAGAGTTATAATAAAAATACAGCAATAATCTTCAGTATCTCAACATTCCTTTCCACGTTTTAAATTTTCTATTTTCGATTATTACACATGATATCAGCTTCCAAAGTAAAGCCAATTTATTAAAATTCAAGCGTACATTCAGCATCTCCTTAGTATTTACAAATTACTTTTATTTGAAACACACGCCAATAGATCGACAATATCATAAACTACATATTCCCTGTTTTAAATTTTTTTAGGTCAATTTTGAACTAAGATAAGTAAAAAAAAATAGGGTTTTGGTGCGATCACAGTAACGCGGCAAATGTATGGCCAAGGTCGTTTGCTCGGGGGACGGCCTTAAGTAATTTTATTTATTGCTGAAAACTGTATATTTAAATCTATTGAGGACTTCAAAAGATCAGATCTGAAGCGACTTAAATGTACTGTGTACAATCAGAGAAATTTATTCATATACTTACACTTGTCGGACCTACATTACTTGGTTGGGTTAATGTACCTAAATGTTAGTTATAGTTTGTCCGCTGGGCTTCTCTGTTCTCATATCCGACCAAATTACGTAGGTCCGCAATTTGTCTATGAATCACTTTCTCTAAGAGTACAATGTAGAGATACATACTACATATTTGTACCATCGAAGAAATTGATTCCTAGGCAGTTGACAGACCAACGTCATTAGGTCGGATCATGTCAATTCAATGTTAATTATTGTGATCCTGTCGGCTGGGTTTGACGCGCGACCAAACTACGTATAGGCTTCCCCATCTGCCTAGGAATCAATTTCTCTGATAGTACAATATCAAGGACGATACTATGATAAAAAAACTTTATCTAGTATTTAAAAAGCAAAGATGTAATAAATCAAAACAACGTCATCTACTTAAAAATAGATTTTAATGAACTTGCCCTCATTAAAATGATTTTCATAATAAAACCAAGATGGCGGCATTCAAAACAAAGTGTAGTGTTAACCTACGTTAACCGTTTTGAAAGCGGCGACTCGCTTGAATAATGACTTCCCCGAAACCTGTAATAAACTGCCCATTAGAATGAGAAATGACAATTATTTTATGTATAAAGGGTTAGTATTTTAGGTCATGGTGTCGAAAATTATTTAGATTTGGCTCTTTACTTGTCAAACGTCAACCATTTTAAGGTTTGTGGACTACCACAATAGTAAAAATATTTTTAACAAACTTTACTAATTTTGATAAAATTGAAAACAGAATCAAAAAATATTACCTATTTAACATCTCAGAATAATTTGCACACATTTTGCAGATTATTTTAATCTAAACATACAATGATACGCACATTTTTATACCTAAATTGAACAAGAACAAAATTAATAATCTTAATTAAATACAACTTATTTATTACTAGATGACGCCTGCAACTCCGTTGCGCCAAAATTTGTTTATCGCACGGGAACCGTACATTTTTCCGGGATGAAAACTATCCTATGTCCTTTCTCGGGACTCAAAGTATCTCCATGCCAAATTTCAGCAAAATCAGTTCAGCCGTTTGAGCGTGAAGAGGTAACAGACAGACAGACAGACAGACAGACACACTTTCGCATTTATAATATTAGTATGGAAGTATGGATGGTAATACAGCATATTATCTTATATATTAAATTCTCGTGTCACAATGTTAGTCCGCGAACTCCTCCGAAACGGCTTTACTGATTTTTACCAGATTTTATATGCATATTCAGTAGGTCTGAGAATCGGCTACTGGGTACTTTATATATTGATAAGTGCATTTGTTGAATAAATAATAGTAAATTACTACAACCTGAGACTGACGGACTGACTATAGCGATCGACGTTACCATGGCGACATATTTATTTAGTCACTAATATAAAATAATATGGGCGAAATACCTACTTTATATTATGGCAAAGCAACGTTTGCTGGGACAGCTAGTCTTTATATAAAAATGACTCCCCATTTCCCTTGGTTACCGCATCACACGTGAACGGCTACACTGATTTTGATGAAATTTGGCACAGATGTGGATGGTGTAGATTACGAAGCATAAGCTATTTAGTATTTTATATCGCGGGAAAAGATTTATTATATTATTTATTATATTTTATATCGCTTTCCTTTGGCCACATAATTTAGCACGCACAAAGCCGCGGGGAAGAGCCAGTACTGTATAAACCATACTTGATTTGGCGACCTTCCAAGGCGTCCGCAAATTACCAAGAGCGGCAGTCGCGCCAGGAATCCAGAATATTCCTCAACTCCTACATGTTTAACACCTCGAAGAAATCAAGGATTTATGTTTTCATTAAAACATTTAGGGCAGAGGGCGTCGTTGCCGCCAGAAGGCTATTTCGCAGCACATTATGTACAATGAATGATTTCCTGTAGATGATTTATGCGCCGTTGTTTTGCGCTAGCTACTGGAAACTCTTGCGTAATACGGACATAACTTTACAATTGTAAAGTCGTCAAAAATAATGTAGCTTTGTTGCTTTTCTTAATATATGAATAGCTAAGGGGAATCTCATTTAATGAGATTAGTATACAAGTTTTTAGAACACTTCTTAATACTTTAAATCATCCTTAATGGGTGCAAAGACCTTTAAACGCTTCATTCTTATTGATTTTTTGACTAGACATTTCATTTGTAGAAAACTCAAACAGCCACTTAAGTTAAGCTTGGTTAAAAGTTAAAGCCCTATTCGCTATATTATTGTTCTAGACTTTTAAGTCTTAAATGCTGTACCTAGTAGCTAAAACGTTATTTAATGTGACTCGCTTATAATTTATTGTAATCAAGTCATATTATTGGCATTATTGTTCTCGGAGTTGGGCTCTACATCATACACCGTCACGACAAAACCATTAACAGTTATGTACTCGTTTATCTTTGAATTATTTTAAACTTAAAACTTTATTAGCGTCGTTAACTTTTATATAAGCTACTAATTTATAACGCCTATAAAGGTTAGACAGTGTTTCAACGCAATCGTACGAGCATTCTGTTAATTAGTACGTAGAGTAGAAAAATGGTATTATTATTCAGTATTAAGACTAATGGTGATTTTGAATAAAGGATTCACCAGTAAGAGCAGTAAAGTACGAAATGTAATTGCGGACTAATTATGAGTACCATAAACTGCTAAACATTAATATTCCCTGACTGTGCTTATAGTGGATTCCAATAAAAAGGCCCAGCATAAGTTTGATTCCCACTAGAACCTGTTTGAGGCAGGGATCGCAATACGCAAGAATGTAATGCCGGGGACCGAGCATCGTTACAATACGTTATTAGAACGCTGTTAACAGTACAATTTGGTGACAAGATTATCGTTTATTGCATCCGACGAAAAATGAGTGCTAATTCACTTTGTACCATCTAATATTGTATCTACCAGGTTTTTACAAATTAAAGTTCTAATTCGTTTTCTTAGAACCGTGAATTTTCAAGTGTCTCCATTTCGAATTTTATTAAAATCGGTTCAGCAGTTTAAGAATGAATGAATTAGGTACATACAAATAGATGACACACTTTTATATTCTAAATATTGGTACCGATATACAGACAGGAACAATCCTTTCCAAAATTAAGTCTTTCATGTTCTTTGCTGACGTCAATAATTTAAATACTAGATTTACGCTTAGACTAAACTCAACAAGAACTAAGTAGTAAATTACGACCATCGAAAAACTATCCAGGCAAAAAACTTTAATAGTTTTATTATGTATCAAGTACCATATAATGAATATTTTAATTAGCGTTTCTTGGAAAATAGGGCTTGCCAGCAGGTGGCCCGCTCATCCGGTCGAAAAATAACTTTTAAATAGTTAAATCTTTTCGAAGCAGAAAGGTATGTTCAGTAAAATAATTTAGCATGATAACTTCTTAAGTTGCTCGTATTATTACGAGTAGGTGACGTTTATAGAAGTTGAGGAAGGTATGTTTAGTAAGGAGAGTTATTATAATATGTAAAGTCAGGAAAAACGATAATTTAGCAGATTGCTACATAATTTTTGCCGTTTAACGTGAATGTGGCGTTTGTGAGTAGACTTAATAGCACTGGGTTTTCAGTCAAATTACTTTCTTTAGTTTTTGCTAAAATTAACTACCCGAAATGTATGGGATTTGACATAATACGTAATTGTAAGCCACCCAAATACTATAAAAATAAAATAAAATAAACGCAAGCACCATGCTTTGTCAAATCGCATACATTTTGATACCCTATCATCGTACTCAAAACTGTAGAACGCTTTTTGATCTAAGACCCTGGTTATTATCCTGTGGGCTGTAAAGTAATTAAATTACGACTTTTAAAGTTACGGCAGTTCTCAAAGCATTTAGTTTATTCGTATGTACTGAATTCATTAAAATACAGATCTTTTGTAAACAAAAACATAATGCATCAAAGCTAAGTAATTATGACATAAAAAAGTCTATAAGTAATAAATAATTACGGTAATAACTCTATAAGGTGCGAGCTGGAGTAAAAAACTGATACATTTTCAACTAGAACCGCCGTAATCCATCAAAAATGATTGAAATGTTATCAAATGGATACTTTATAACACTGATTATATACGCTGCATCAGATAACGGATTGTATTAATGCCAATAAATGCCATTTAGAGATTAATATTATGTGCTAATTTCATTATAAAATGATAAAAAATAGTGTTTCAGGTTCTGTAAAGACCATAGAGAGAAATTCGGGCATTGACCCTAGCTTGTCTCTTTCGCACGCGGAAAATATTGGTAAGTATCTCGTTTTCACGCACAGATTACCAACTTACTAATATAATACATATTATACCAATATTTTTGTGCGCGTGTGATAAGGCCAAGTAGCTAAAGATCAAAGGTCGAATTTCTTTCTAACAGACAACATCCTTCTGGATTTTTTAAAAATTTATGCAAAATTAGGCCTTGTGAAATTTATAGTTTTATATATTTTTATTTTTTAGGTCTAAAATCTTACGTTGAAACCAGTTTGACACTATATCTACATACAGTAAGTTAAATATAGATAAGTAGGAAGCTAATAGTAGCTAACATAAGTGGGTTTACTGTTTTCGTTATCAATATTGAGTAAATGTTATAGACTAGTCAGTAGTAACATTAGTAAAAATATGTAGTGTAATGTATTATATACCGGTTCAAGTATTACATTAGGTATCTAGATTAATATTTGAGCAACTTTGTTGGCACAAATTTTTCTCTACGAAAATCAGGAGCCCGATTTTCATACTTCTAATTTGATTTCGTTTTCAAGAGAGAGTTGGATCCTGGCTTCTGCAGGTGCTTCTCAAAAGCTATCTTATAATATGTTTCACAATTTTCGTGAAAACAAGAAAAGGTCAGTAAATGACCTTTTCTTATTTTCACGAAAAGAAAAGGTCAGTAAATGACCTTTTCTTATTTTCACGAAAATAAGAAAAGATTATTTAACAGGTAGAATATTAAGTTAATTTGCAATGTTTGTCTGCTTGTTACCTCTTCACACCAGCCGCTGGATCTATTTTGATAGAATTTATTGTTGGTACAATTGCAGAATGAAACATCAAGTTATTTAATATTGACTAGTCAATAGATTACTGACACACTCAGTCAAATCTCAAACTCGATGGAGGAGCGAGCTTAACTCGATACCAGATTAACTTAGTTGTTGACGATACAGTTAAAAATAAAGTACCGTGTGCTCAGGGAGGGATTTCAACATTTAAGATAATTTAAATTATAATTTAATAATAATTCAAAGAAAATAATGTAATTAAAATTTGAACACTCGATTATTAATAATTATGGCATTTAAATTTAATGTTTCAAAAATATTTTATAAAAATTTCAGTAGAAATAAAATGACTGCCGAACCGTGATATAATAATGTATTATCAAGAGGGCACTGGACAACTGTCTACAAATGTTTAAGAATAAAATAATATATTGGACAGACAAAATATTTAAATTAATTCAATACAGATTCTGTTTAAAATATTTTAAAATAAAGAATTGTCAAATAGGAAAAAAGATTAAATTAATAGTAAAATATGTTACATAAGTATTATGTGCATTAGTATGTAAGTCAAAACAGGCATCTTAAAAATATGTGATTCAATACAGACAAGACATTTTTTCTGTTTTCCTTAAAATGATAAAAGTTAATAAGGCGTATCTTAGTACCTAGTAATAATATATTTTATGCTTAGTTTTTTTCTGTTCATAATTTTTTTTAATGATGACGTGACCATTTTCTTATAAATATTCAGAACAACAGGTTCGAAAGTGAGAAGAATAACTACTACATAACATACTACAAATAATTGAATTACCCTCAATTATTTTTATAGGCTTTCACCGAGTCCGTCCCTGTTGGTATTTTTCTGTACCGTAATGCACAAGTCACGCGCGCTTATGTAAGCAGGCTGCCGCGCCGGCCGTCATTATAGGCATTATTGGTACTAGGTCCTAGCCATTGTCAAGATTGTGGGGTCAGACAGCAACCAGGCAATTTCGCAACCTAACCCATCGAAATACAATACAGTGGAACGATAACTTTTCAAACCCCTCAAATAAGGCTTCAGTTCGATACTATCATTAATTTATTTGGTTACCAAACTCGGGCTGTTGTAAAATTTTCGTTTCCCTAGGCAGCTAGCTCTCAATAAATGTACGCCTCTGTGTTTATTTTGTGGAACCATTTCTTTGACTCAATTACTCTTCCATTATATAGTATTTCGATGGCCTAACCCTATAAATTGTAAAACAATTTCACGTCGCGGCTCACGTTCATGATAATAATTATGGTGAGGCTTCCGATGACATTTGGCTTAAAGGTTGTATCATCGGTGTTATATTGTGATGTTCTGAATTCTAACCTTGTACCTACATTCAAGTTCAACACACAGCATACAGGTACTATCGAGTAGTCTTAGTAGAAACTTGTTGGTACCTATAATCAGGCATCAGTTGGTACTACTAATATATATTCTGTGGCATCAGCAAGTATTTAGCCTTTCACAGTATTAATAAGAAAGGATTTAGTATCTTCTTATTTGTTTTATCTAGTGGCGAAAGCCAGCTCTTCTGAGAGCAGCTATAGGTACCCTAGATTAGTTGTGATAGATATTTTTTTAAAACGGACAAAATATGGCCCATCACTGCAACTTCTGTGACAGGAACAGCATGATCAACAGCGGTAGCTAACCACGAAATCTGTTGTCATAGACAGGGACATATTGATTGAACATCAAAATGTAACGAAGCCGCTAGGATTTTTATTTTATTAAATAAGGGGGCAAACGAGCAAACGGGTCACCTGATGGTAAGCAACTACCGTCGCCCATGGACATTCGCAACATTAGAAGAGCTGCAGGTGCGTTGCCGGCCTTTTAAGAGGGAATACGCTCTTATCTTGAAGGTTTGCAGGTCGTATAGGTCCGGAAATACTGCTGGTGACAGTTCGTTCCAGAGTTTTACAGTGCGCGGCAGAAAGTTACGCGAAAAACGCACTGTGGAGGACTGCCACTCATCAAGGTGATGAGGATGGTATGTTTTTCGCATGGGATGATGGCGAAAAATTGCAGGTGGTATGATTCCGAACAACTCCTTAGAGCACTTCCCGTGATACAACCGATAGAGGATGCAGAGTGAAGCTACATCTCGGCGTAATTCTAAGGGGTCCAAGCTGTTTGAAACACTGTAGTTAACTTAACGTTGTATGTAGTTAAGTTAATGTTGTAGAAAACCAAGACTCGTCCCATTTTATCTATAATATTTAGTATTATAAACAAAAAATGTATACTATCTTCGCGGCAGCACTTTGTACATCTTAGCCACAAAAGCTAACCATCCGTGGATTCAAAGTTTTTGTGCCGATCGGTTAAGTGTCGGATAATAGATGGAATCTAAGCGCGGGCTTGATCCACGGGTAATCCAATCCAATTCAGTCCAAATACTGACCACATCGATGTTTAGGTATCCCGTTCCACGAGGTATCGGATTTCCCAAATTCTTGAATACATTAAATTTTTATTTATGTAATGTATGCAAGTCCTGATTTAAAATTTTAATTCGAGTGTTAACGTTTTGTTTACACGTTTAACAGAACTACAACTTTTATGCCGTCCTCTTATAGTACTTATCACTAGAGACCAGATTATATGCAACATAAAAAGCTTGTTATATGCATGCAAATATGCATGAAAATTGGCAGAATATGCAAAATTAAATGACAATATGAAAATTCAAAATCTGCATACAATTAGTAAATTATTTTTTGATAGGCGATGTACCTATTGTACCTATTGTACAGCAACATTATAATATGACATTAAAATTATTTAAATTTTTTGTAAACGTAAGCAATCAAATATTTTTCTAAATTTTCAGTTGTAAGTTGTGTCTGCGATTATTTAGAATATTTTTGTAAATAGAAGAGGTTCGCTCCACATTCGCTGAGGTAACTGGGCAGAATTTGAACTTGGGTGCTATGTTAGCACTCACAGTTTCTGGCAAAAGTTCTGCCGTCCTATTAATTTGTAGTTGGCAAGCGTGACGTTCTTCTTTGTCTTTCACTTTAATATCGTAACTGTCAAAATAAAAGACGTGCACAACAACTGACTGCATTCGAAATGCAGTAAAAAGTCACAACTATTACTCAATAGCCCTTATGTTTTGTAACTGTTATTGTTATTAAATTTGGTCGCATTTCGGAACGCAGGGTTAGTGAAAAATGTTGTAAATGTACCGATGATATGCATCATAACTAGACCTTTGGTATAAAATATGCTATTACCGCTGAGAATGACTAAAATATGCAAATGCATATATGCAAATATGCAAATGCATATAATCCGGTCTCTACTTATCACTCTACCCAAGAACATAAAATGTATAGTGCATGACTTGGTATGTTTTTATAAAATGTTTGCTTGTAACTTCTGTTTTTCAAATTGATAACTTAAATAAATATGCCTATTGTCTATATTTATTATAATAATATATAAGTATGACTTTAGAAAATGTGCGCAATGAAGGCGTTACAAACTCGTGTCGCGAATTCGAGCTTTGCACTATATAATTCACTTGGCATGGCTGCTGATTCATCTAGCATGTTTGCTATTATAAGTCCTAAATCATCATATTATTGATCACAAGCAGAATTTTATAGTGTAAGAGCGATTAAAGAATCCATATCCACCTTAGATCTAATATAACTCTATCTATCTTTATAGTTTAAGAGGCAACGTCATGTTTTAATCATCTACCGTTTGAGTCCACAAGAACTGTCGAGTGAACTGTACTGGAAGTAGTGTGCGGCTCGGCAAAGAGTCGGTACGTTTGATCAAATCACATCTGTACCACGACTATGTGACGTGGACCGCTGCCTGGTTTTTATTTACCTTTTTTTTCGTGTTTGTTATTGCCAGTGGCATTTTTTACGTGACCTGTATTTACGCGGTTCCAGAAGGGAGGTATATGACCCCAAAAAATGTAGGTAACCACTATGCGAGTCTTTTATTTCCCCACAATGTCACGTGACCCTCCGAAAATTGGCAATTACTATGTAAGAACCAGTCCACACGGCGCGTTGCGTCAGCGTTGCGTCGACACAGCGCTGCCGTTGCGTTCTTTTACATAAAATTATCCAAGATGTTAACACGGCGCGCTGCGTCGTCGCAACGCACACATGACGGACAGCAGCCCCCGAGACGAAGCGGGAGCCCCCTCTCGTAATAACGCTGTGTCGTAATAACGCTGCGCTATGCAGCGCCTGTGTGGCCAACTATGCGTCAAAATATTGGCGTTGCGACGACGCGACGCCACGCAACGCAACGCGCCGTGTGGACTGGCTCTTAGTCGTTTATTTCCGCATAATATGTATTATACTGTATACATCCCCTCAAAGCTTGTAAGTTGTAACTTGTAACCCCTTTCTCAATATTGTAGGCTGCGACATAATTTTATTATTATGATTTCTAGATACCAAGTCTAAACTGTTCTTACTCAAACACTTGCAGTTTGTCAGGTCATATAGACTATAGTTACGTCCAATCTAGAGGCACTTTATAGTGTAGACTGTAGAGTGTAGAGTAAGCTACAAATTATATAAACCTTTTCTTTCTTCTAATTCTTCGAAAAGATAGATTCATAGATAACTTGTCTGAAACGCATTCAATCAAAATTTTTTTCGTCGAACTGTCGAATTCCAATCCATTTCCTCTTCGGAAATAAAAGTGCATACAATGAGAAATATTAAAATGCAATAACAATAAAATTCGTGTCCGGACATTAGGCATGGTAAAATATTCCTCGAACGACGCTTAATGAGAAGTGATGGGTTCGTAAGAAAAAACACAATACGGGGGTTAGGTCCGTTTATATGCAGTGCGCGTCCACTTAAAATTACATGTCCTGTATGCAAAGGACAGGAGACCGGGACCACCGATGCATTATCGATATTTGATTATCGATTTTATGATAGATTAGCAGCTGATTTTGGGCACGAGTAGCTATAGGTTTGTAGTGGGGGAAGTGGATTTAGAACTGTTCAGAGTTCAGACAGGTCATTAAACTACCATTGTCCTTTACTAAGCAATTGAAGACAGCAAAGATATATTAAAGAATGACAATATAAACCTGTCACAAGACATTTGCAAACGTCCAAATATTAATACGCGAATTACTCATATCGCAGCGTGGAGCAATTTTATTATGTTTAACACGTTTTTTACCGGCTGACTACGATTTGACTAATCATAGTCAGACACCCACGTCGCTACATTATACATAGCGGTTAATCGCATTAACTTTAATACTATTCTAACACCTTTAAGGATGTCTGCTGCATAATCAGATGGGCTAGATACTTTGCAACTTACTTATTTTAAAGTACCTAGTTACTCTAGTAGTAGAGTGATTAATCTCTCCTTTGTATTTGCAAAGGAATGTGGTCTCTATTGTTGCAGTAGGAGATTGGGGTAGGTAAGCCTCAAGTTTCGCCTTTCGAATCAATCTACCAAAACTTTGATAAAAAATCAGAATTTTCTGCAGTAATAACTTGCCCTGTGCCGTATGAAAGTATCAAAATCTCAGGGATCTCTGCAATAAGACCACAATTTTCATACCTCAAATCAGTCAAATATACGTGCTTCACAAGCGAGACCTGCGAATTTAATGTCCAAGAATTGGTCTTCAATATCTAAATCTCCATCATAGCATTGGCAATATAACCCGGATTAATGCTAGTTGTTATTCCCGACGTCGTCCGCCGTAGCCGTGATAATAAGAATCGTAATAAATGCTCCAATCGCGTCGCTGCGGCCGCCCGCACGATGCATTACCATTCCGGACGCGGAGGCATCGTAAAACATTTTTAACACAACGACTATAACACTACTGTTTTATATTGTTAGATTATTTATTGGGTTTTAACAGGGCTAAGTTCGATGTAGGTAGTGGACAATTTTGGTGGTCGTTGTTGTTAGTCATATCGAGTGTTAAAATTTGTTATCTAAAACTTAATCATGGTAATCGTCGATGATTTTATGACGATTTCAAAGTGTTAGGGTCACACTGCACGATGAAAATTGCAAGTAGCGTCAGCCTTTTAGACATTTTTGATTCTGTTTGTATCCGTCCAACTTGATTAATTTCAGTGTAAACTGACCCCAAGTAATAGAAATCCTTTTTCTTCTTCTCCTTTCGGCCCCACCTTCGTAATCATTGGGTCAAGTACTTCGCACGACAACAATGATCAGCTGTGAAGGCCGGAGAACGGCATTAGTGCGGTTAATACTAATTCATAAGCTGTGTTTATGCTAATTTCATAGCAAAACTACAAACAAATTGATTATTGTTTACTTGATTATTGACCAATCGGTGGTTAATTTTTAAAAAGAGAATGTTGGAAAATCTGAAACTGTTGCAGAAGTAAAAAAAAATTGAATTTCGAAAAAAAAAATCATTTCATTGTTTACAATTTTCTGCGTAAGTGCGTGGGCAAACGAATGAGCTTTGTTCAATGAAGCACATTGGCTAATTTATATAAAATATTAAGGAATTTATTGAAGAATTAATCTATTTCAAATAGCTAGTTTTATTGGCTAGTTGATGAATGGGGAAATGTCAGCGATGAACCTAGACAAGGAATATTTACATATTATACGATAATTAGATAACATAAATTCTCGACTTTTATGTGTAACGAAATATGAAAAGTCACAATGTAATAAATTAACATAAATGTATGACCTGTTAACATAATAAAGATATCGATATCTCATCATAGAGAACTAGAAAGCCTGGTTCATGATTATTTGACACCTCGTTAACAATTGGAAGCGAACACATGTTTTAACAAGTCGGTTAAGAATACGCAGCGAAATAACAATAAATTAAAATTAATTCGGCGTGCGAGCCGCGAGATCCGATACCAGATATCGACGCCTACATAATATATCATTCGGCGAGGAATGTAGCTCTTATGGCGCAGGACATAGAGGCCATGAGCATGTAGACAATAAATGGGAGGGGATGAGGCATATTTTAGGAGTAACACGCGTTTTGCATGCGGATGGGATTTGGCGGGCAAATATTATGGCAGACTGGATGGCTCCGACCTTGAACGGATACATTCCCGTACGAAGCCTTCGAGTATTCGATTCGAAATTCAAAATGTTGTTCTGATTTTTCTTTTTGCGTTTTTATTGCAAACGTTTTTCAAGAACAAATCGAAATAAAAAATGGAATTTTAAAAGATCAAGTTTAAAAAAAAAAAAAACCATTGGACGTTTCGTGGGAGCTTTCAATATGTTTGAAATTGAAACATAATATTTATTATTGCACATTAGTGCCTCAAATTATTGTTTTTGTAAGGCAACCTGACATTAAGGTAAAGGTTGAAAGCCCATTTGCCTAAATGATTAAAAAGCTTGTAAGAATTTTATATCAGGTCAACACCGCGCCGTGAAGTTTTCATCCCGAAAATAAAAAGCTATAGTCTTATGATGTATCTTGTATGTCAGATATTTCTGTATAATATGAAACAAACTTGTTCGTATTTTTATTATAATTTAAACAAAACTGCTACTTTTATTTCGCACCTTTTCATCTGAATATTCAAAGTCTTAGACATTTTTAATTATTATTCTTAATGTTTACGACATCTCGTAACAAGATAAGGATCATTTATTTTGACCTTAAAGCTTATGATAAAGAATTATGTATTTTATTTCGTCACCTAATAATTAATATTAATATAATATATAATATATTATAACGAGAGAAACATAATGTATAAGTTAATTATAATGTTAATTCGAACATCCTTCGGAGTTCAGCAAATTAAAAAAAAGGTAACAAAGGTATACGGTATACTACGGTATAACCTACGGTATACCTTACGGGGTATACCTTCAAATAAATGAGAAGAAAAATACACATTCCATTTTATGCTAGAAGCCACAAACAGACAAAAATTCAAATTTTGTGTCAACAATTTTTTACATTAATTTTCATCTGGGTTTTCCCAGATCATAATGGCCGTTAAATTTTTTGCATTGTTTTGTAACATCATTAAATTAAACAAACAGTGATTTTGTAAAACCGTTACAAAGTAATACTATAGCAGTGCACTGCGGAGTGCGGTGCGGTGATAAGATCAGTGCATCTGCTGTAGGGCTGGGGTTCGGTTCCGTTGCCGCTGTGAGAACATTCTGCTATTGGTTTATAATTTTATTAAGCACAAATTCATTGTAATCTTCATATAGTGTTGCTTAAATTAATATATTTTCATACTTTGAAGACTGTGAAAAAATCTACGAAAATAATATAGAAAAGAATACTTTTTAACCAACTTAAAAAAGTTTTGAACAAGAAATAGACTGATGTTTTTAACCGACTTCCAAAAAGGTGGAGGTTGTATGTTCAGCTGTGGATTTTTTTTTGCAAATATGTAGTTGCATAATTTTTAAGCCTTGAAATATTTTCTTGGCATGTTTAATTATATTATTAATAAAAGTAAATGACCACCATAAAATGTACATTTACCGTTTAGTTGGGAATCGTAAAATGAATGAATATTTAAATTATAATTATGATATGACGTGTATATTGCGTAGTTCAACGGAAGTTTTATAATTTGCATAAATTTATACACATTTTACACATTGGGCACTTACGCAATAACGCATGTTAAAATTGTACTATGAAAATTAAAGTATATAAATTGTATTTTAAAAGCTGTAATATCTTGTTTTACTTTCCCGGAAGTTATTGGTATAGCAGTCAAAAGTTAACGGGCTTTAAGATACTTTCGTTAAGCACAATAGCAGTACTAAAATGTTTAGGTTGTAGTATTAGAATAATAATCAAGACGTGAGTGGAAGAATAAGGTAAGTAACATGAAAAAACTTCCCGTTTTTTTGCTTAAATGGAGCCTTTAGGGCCGGAAAAATTATTTGAAATAGAAAAACTGTGGATTACTTGTGTAGACTGTGGATTACATATATTAACTAGATAACATATATTAACTAGATGTAACTGTGGATTACATATATTAACTAGGTTATGAAGTAGATAAGTTACAAGTTTTATTACAATAATTAGGGAAAAAATGAGTTATTGTCCGTATGTTACGAAATGTTACTTGTTCGATTCTTCCACTCACGTCTTCAATTAAGAAATATAAGACGCCCGGAACTACGTCGCGCCAAAATTCGTTTATCGTGCGACAACCATACCTTTTTCGGGGTTAAAAAGTATCCTAGTATGTCTTTTCCAGACATTAAAAGTATCCCCATACCCAACCAAATCTTCAGTGGTTTGGGCGTGTCGAGGTAACAAATAGATAGACAGACAAATTAAGTATGGATTTGTCTAAAACTTTAAAGTTGTTAATAATGTAGAGTTCACACTTCACTCTATAACACAAGGGCTGCTGTCAAAATATAAAGTAAAAGCAGACTCAAATTTGTGCTTGGCGAGACGCGACAGAACTCCTAAATAATAATAACCCTCCTGGCACAGTCGGATAACTACACCCCATAATGACGGGCACAGTCATGGTAGCAGGTATGGAGATGGTGCGATAGCCGCTATCGTGACATCGCTGGGGTGCCCGCCGCCCGGTGTCGCGTCACCTTCATTACTGCAGCTTAATCTACTTTATTGAAACTTGGACAAATAATATGCTTTATACTAGATGTCTGCTTCTACGTAGGCAAAAAAATACATACAGCTGAACATAATATTACCTCCTCCTTTTTGGAAAGGCGGTTAAAAAGTAGCCTCTATCTTTCCCCATAGCTTGCTCTACAGAGCCAGAGCCAGCCTGCCTATCGACCCAGCGTTTTTGGGTATTTTTGATTCAAATATACTTTTATATACTTTTGTAGAGCCTAGTGCCAACATAGCTCCATTATGTCACTTTCAGATTTGTTTGCCAATTAAAAGCCATTTTGTCCGATAGTTAAAATCTGGTGCAGTAGCTCCTACTGCAAATTTATATCAAATGTTTGGTTTGAACCTAAATAAAGGCTAATGATGGATATACTTAATATAAGCCAAAGGACTTTGGTTTTGGTTCGCAATTTACATAGCATAAATTATAAAAAAATCTGTTAACAGCAAAACGAATATTTTCTTGCAAGTTGGTCAACTTGCAAGAAAATATTTGTTTTCTTGTAAGTTGACCAACTTGCAAGCAACTTTCAGCAATTTTTTATCACGCATCGCAATTTATACACATCCTTATATTCGTTAGCGGATGAAGCTGTAAATTCTTGGCTGCTGACACTTTTCATAATACTCAGCACCGTTGTAAAATGAATTCTATTTCCCCGTGTTTGGGTCTCATATCCGTTGAGCTACTTTAATGTATTTTCGATCGATTTAAGATCTGTATTCGATGTGAATGTGATTTGAATATTGATGTTCTATAGGCGAAGAGTGCTACGACCAATGTCGACTCAGTGATTAACATAACAACACTTAACTATGCCTCTTAGCATCATCAATTCACATTTTAACTCCAATACATGGAACTATGTATTATGCATGTACGAATAGTATTAAAAGAGAGGAAAAACATGTATCAGAGAATTCTAATTCAAATTTGCAAACCAAGTAAGTACAAACTTAGTACCTTGGCTTTGAAAGCCAAGGTACTAAGGTACTAAGCTTGACTCAAAAGAATGATATAAGCAAGAAAAATAACTGTTGAAAGATATGATCTAGAGTTTCGTTTTAGAAGCCTAAAATTACTTTGATGGTGTACGATCACAGAAATTGAGTCATTAACAGATGGCAGACCAACATTATTTGATCAGGTCATACTAAGCCCAGCCTACAGATCCTAGGTACCTAAAAGTCATATTATTAACATACCTATGAATCAATCACTACAATAGAAAAAAAATCGGGCAAAAGTTGCGTAAAAGTACTAAGTTTTTAGCTTCTCTATAAAATTATAAGCAATATTATAATCTGTACTTTACAAGTTTAGTAGTTACTTTAGAGTTTATACAAACATTGTATGTTCAGCAAATTCAACCACATTTGAAACAATTTATTTGTTTCTCCATAATCCGCCCGGCTGTAGATTACAATCTGAGATGTATGATACGCAGCACCTGGATAGGGCATGCGGGTACCAAAATGTTTTGTTTGGTGGAAATGTTACGTTTTATTGAAGCTTTCTCTGAAAGGTCGTGTTAAATAAATGTTTTTTTAATATATATAAATATTTTAGGAATTTGGAGATTCTGTGTCATAGAGTTTTATAATAACTGTGAGAAAAATTAACTCCATTACGTCAATCTTAAAAGGCCGGCAACGTACCTGCAGCTCTTCTGATGTTGCGAGTGTCTATGGGCGACGGTAGTTGCTTTCCATCAGGTGACCAGTTTGCTCGTTTGCCCCCTTATTTTATTTTAAAAAAATCTAAGACCTGGGACCACTTTTAACCGCAATTTAAAAGTAGAGTATTTACTTACTACAAGTAATCATACTTTTTGCTTGAATATTTATGGCAAATATGTTTAATATTGTACATAATTATAATTGCCAATTATATTGTTAATATTATTGATACCAATCATTGATTGGTATCAATAACAGTCAAATGAGAAAATACACATTATTTATTACATACTCAAAATTTCATACAAAAAAGCTATACAATGTAAGAGTATTAGCTACACTAATACAAACATTGTATAGTTGCACCTATCGACAAAATCCACATTTATGTAGTCATTATTTAAAAGCCATATACTGATCAACAATATGTTCCGTACCAGTTATTAGCTACCCGCAGCGCGCGACGGGTACCAGTGTAGGTAATTGTACCCTACCCGCTGTACTTGGGGCCAAACGGGTAGGGATGACCCCTCCGCCAATCGTGACCCATCCTACCCCAACATATGCTTACTTTCACTTTTGTAATGATAATTCTAAATCAAATTGAAAGGGGAGTGACGGTGTATTGATAGTCATTTATTTGATGTTATAAAAACTTTAAGTTTTTAGAGCCAACAAGTTTAATACACGGTATTTATATTTTAGAGTTAGAAAAAACGTATATGCTAGACGTATTTTTTTGGATTTTGTTATGTTACATTTCGAAATATTCTACACCTTAGTAAGTTGCCTGTTTTGTATTGGTATAAAGCTCATTGCAAAAATTCAACAGTAAATAACCGCCAAAAATTATAAACCCCACATTTTGTTCCAAATAAAACCGTTTATTCTCGGAACAGAGGAAAGTTATTGCAATTAACGTCATTACGGTAATAAATTAAAATTTATTCAATTGCTCCACTGCGATTTCGTTAATAACTATATTAACACAATAAAATAATATTTGTTTGAGTTTGGAGGCCAAAATGTTTCGTTTATTAATGAACGCGTGAGTTAGTGGACCAAAATTTTAATTGGCCAATTGTGACACAATCGTAATTGTGACCTCGCCATTGTTGCCAGATTAACGCAACTCTCACAGGTATCTCCGTTTATTAAATGTACATTATTTTAATGCACATAATGAAGATGTCGTTTTGAACGACCGAATCTGAATAATTGACGTAAAAATGACCAGCGTCGCTGTAAGTATTATTTACATCACGAACTCTTTCGAAGGCATTTTACTAGCTGTTTGACATTTACAGAACATTTTCTACCAATAACTTTTGGTTTTTAATAAGTCAAATAATAAACTAAGGGCCTGTTTCACCACTTCCTTATAAGTACCGGATATACTATCCACCACTGAACTTGGCAGATAGAGCATGGAGAATCTGTCAAAAAAGTTGTGGATAGCCTATCCGACACTTTATCAGGAGACAGGAAGTGGTGAAACAGCCCCTAAATTGTCTTATTAATTCCCAGGTCGGTCGCTGAGCGGCGGGAGCGGGCAGGTGTGCAGGCCCCACTTCCACACGCCGCTGCACCCGTGGCTGGACTCCAAGGCGCTGGGCAGCGGCGCATGGGGCGGCAGCTTCCAACAGGAGGGGGCCCCCGACAAGCCTCTATCCCCGGCGCAGCACCCCCACCCGCATCCTCTCTTCTCATTCCCCCCCACCCCTCCCAAAGACTCCACGCCCGATTCGGTAGCGGCGGCCGCGTTAGGCCAACAGGACTACCAAGCAGCAGTGGCGCACGCGACGGCCATGAGCGTCGCCTTCATGCAGCAGCAGCAGGAGCTGCCCCTTTGCGGCGACGTCAAGCCGATGATGGGCGCGCAGAAGCAACGCGAAGGTGCGCAGCCGGACTCGTGTCCCCAGGAGAGTCAGCCCTCCGGGGAGTACAACGCGCAGTACAATGGCGACTACTACGGCTACCAGGGCAAGGGGTATAACGGGCAGCAGCAGAATAAGCCCCGGCCGAACAAGACGCGAACTAGCGCCGGTGAGTGGCGCACTATACACCGCTCTCGCTCGCACTCACTCTGACGCGCTTATCTGACCACTCAATACTAGTTGTCAGAATTTTTTGTCAGTCAGATTTTTTCTGACCGCTGAATACTTTAGGTGTCAGATTTTGATAATTGTCATACGTACAATATAAATCAACTCGTGCAAAATATCTTAATCTGTTAAAGCTAGTGTTACCTGAGTTATCAATGGTTATTATTGGCTATATTTCTTAATTATTTATTCACGACAACCCATAAAATCAATATTAATATGTAAGTGCATAAAACACCTCCTATTTATATCGACTTAAGCAACCAGGTGCAGACATTATCTTTTGCATACATTAATTCAAAATTGACATAATGTTGTTTTAATTAACTTAAGTCTGTTATGCAACTTTATTAACTAATGATAGAGTAAAAAATTGCCTTTTTATCTATGAACGTGTGAACTGTCAATAACAAATTAATATATTCATAACTTTAACAAGGTGTTTACATTTATTTTATTTTTAAAATAATAAATGTGGTCAGATAAGCGCGGTCGCACTGGGGTTAGGTCATGATGAAAACGCTTAATAACTTTATCTGGTGATGGTCACTAACAACTAACTTGTAACATTTTAACTAGCCTTCTAATCGTCAAGTTCCCAAACTTTTAACTGTTGCGTTGAAATCTTTTTAAGATAGCGTCCGGTGCTCCAAAACAATTGATTTACAAGACCCAAATAAGATAAAAGGTAAATAAATTTTAACCCCACTATAATTACGTCGGAAGATAGAGCGGTCTGAGCTTTAGTTACGTGGTGTGAAGTACGTGAGGTTTCCCAACTAATTACCGGCCATTGTCTAAGGAGTTTCTATTTAATTTTTCAAAGTTACCGAAATCTTATAAAATGCTTGTTTACCGTCAAAAAGTGAATTTCATTTGCGTAAAGTTGATTCTATGTAATTACTGTAGAAACTTGGCCCAATTAGTTTGACCACGGTTTGTTTGATCTAATTTACATGTTCGAATATACTTATACGCAGTAACGTGTAATATAATTATCTGGTTGTATCTATACAGGGTGTAACAAAACTAAGTGATAATACTTTCAGCGCTGCTATTTTCACAACGAACTCTTTATAGGGGGACCCATACACACCCTAAAGTATTATCATTTAGTTTTGTAACATCCTGTATATATAGAATTTACCACGAACTTTTACATTAACCGTTGCTGTATATGAACTACAATTTACATCTAAAACGTAATTTGTGTGTTTATAAGGCTGTGTTGTTCAATACGTAGCTCTACCTTCAGTCTCTATATTATGCAGAAAATAGGTCATGAAACTTAGATCAGTTCAAAATCTAGATATTATTCATAAACACGAGGAAAATATCTTATATTTCCCACATATTTGCATATGGTATCCCATAGACTTATATCTATTTCTAACATTCACAATCTCTACATTATAGACAAAACATTTTGCTCCTCTAAAGTGCCTACAGCATTTAATCCCAGCATAATGGCTCCAACGGATATCCGTTATACAATCCTCAATAGACTAAAGTATGGCATATAATTAAAAGTTACATTCGCGTAATATTGTTCTAGCAACCTTTGAAATAAATGTGACCATTGTTCCGCCAGCCGGAGTTTCCACACCGCACACTGGAATATTTTATTTCGTCACACAACAGTAACCGTATTCATAAACTAGGATGTAGTCTGTACGAAATTATGTTAAACTCATAATAACTTTAATTATAATTGCGTATTAATTGTCTCGAAATTCCGTCGCGTCATGGTTTTGAGTCGCTACAGTTATTCTTTAAACTTAATATTATAAATAACGAACAATTTCTAGAATACCTATATTCTAAGTTTTAATTTCTAAATAACCACCAAGTTATCCATACTTCCATACTAATATTATAAATGCGAAAGTGTGTCTGTCTGTTACCTCTTCACGCCGAAACCGCTGAACCGATTGTGCTGAAATTTGGTATAGAGATACTTCAAGTCCTGGGAAATGACAAACGATAATTTTTATCCCGGAGAAATGTACGGTTCCGTCGCGATAAATTTTGGCGCTACGGAGTTGTGAGCATCGTCTAGTGTATAATTAAAAACGTTCCTAGAAAACCTACTAAGTTCCAACTCCTCACTAACTAACACAAAAGATGGCTTCAATGTTTAGCTTTTAAATTAGAAAAGATTTAGAAATCGGACTGTAATTATTTCGAGTGGCGAGCATTAGAACAATCGAGATTAATTTACATTGAATGAAAACCGTTTTATGTAAATTCAATATTTTGAGTGAGCGTTGCGATCTCACGTGGATCTCACCGATCTAATCTCATGGAAATTCTTAGGTAATTAAAGAGGAAGAGAAAAACTCGCGTCGTAATTGCGAGCTGACGAGTTGTCAATGTGTCGGCTTCGCGATTATGATCGCCGTTCTTATAAACTCCATTATAAGACACTTGCAAGTATTATATACTTCGAAACGACTTAATTAAGTTTAATACAGGAATTTCGTGTTAAAAACTTAGTTTAGTTGCAATGATGGGAATAGAAAAGAAAAAAGTCCAAACGTGAGAGGAAACGCTTATCATAAATAATACATTTTATTACTTAATAATACGTTATTAAATACTAGATGACGCTTGGAACTCTGTTGCACAGATAAAAAGTACGTAAAACAGACAAAAATTATCAATTCAAAATGTTTCCCGGGACTCAAAGTATCTCCATACAAAATTTCAACAAAATCGGTTCAGCGGTTTGGGCGTGTACAAGGAACAGTCAACCGATGGACAGATACACACTCTTTCCCATTTATAATATTACAATGGAGTAATGTTTTTTTTAGTAAATTTCGGGAAATTCGTGATAAAACATTTTTCCACAAGGTTAAAATGAGTTCATTATCCGAATAAAAATTACGCACTCCGCACCGTTTGATAACAATTTAACGGTTAAGAATTATTAGGATATAAACAAAATACGCAATAAAAAGAGTGAAATAAACGCTTTTTGCATATATTAGCATTATCATAATAATAAAAGTAATTGTGTACGGCAACGAAAGCGAAACGAAATCACTTTCCAAACGAGCGGAGTCGGCGGCGGTAGCTAGCTACCACAATGTAATTAATGATATGAGTAGAACTATACAAAACCACCTCAACCGCACACACACATTAGTGTGATTTCAGGTAACTTGAAGTAACAACATAATGCAGTGTCACTCTGCAGTCTGTACGCGGCATAAAACATTTCAAGGACACAGGTTATTCTACTGTAATATTTATACTGTGCCACCACCACTGACCGTGGCTAAAATATTCATGTACTGTTTTACATTTTTAATTTTTCTAACTCGGCTTATAATTTATTGGCACGTTTTGTTACAATTTTGAGGCCTACCTTGCACGACTGTATTCTTGCGGCTCGTGTAGACTGCGCGAAACAAATTAAAAAAAAAAAACCGGCCAAGTGCGAGTTGAACTCGCCCATGAAGGGTTCCGCAGCAGCAATAAGGTTTATTTTTATGAAGTTAAAAGGTTTTTGATTTATTTTTATATTTCAGTTGATTTAATGAAAATTAATTTAAGGTTTACCATTTATGACGTATTCTACTTGGAATGGAAGAGTCTCTCTCGCAAACAATTCAGGTTAGAAAAAATGATATTAGAAACCTCAATATGATTTTTGAAGACCTATCCATAGATACCGCACACGCATAGGTTCCTCATAGGTACAACTGAAACTATTTTTTTTTTGTTTCAGTTGTACCTATGAGGACCCCGAAATTTTTTAATAATTTTTTCCATTTTTGTATCAAAATCTTAATGCGGTTCACAGATTACATCTACTTACCAAGTTTCAATAGTAGGTAATCTTATAGTTTCGGAGAAAAATGGCTGTGACATGCGGATGGACAGACAGACAAACAGACATGATGAATCTATAAGGGTTCCGTTTTTGCCATTTGGCTACGGAACCCTAAAAATAAACCAAAGACTATGTCCTAGGTTTTCTTTGAAATTAAAAAATAAATTCTAAATTGAAATCATAAAGCCTGATAGAAAATATTTTAAATATTTTTTTCGCATGAGAAGATAAACAATATTTTGCCGTCAATAAATGGCTTTTTGAGACGGTTTTTAGTAGGTCATTGAATATAAATGCATATTTAAATAATATATTTCACACACAATTTTTAATTTGATAACTATAGACTCATATTTTATTTTGTGTGAATAGAAGCAAAACTCTACGTTCCCTCTTGCTCTATCCTAGATTAAAATTTACTTATTTTAATATTTCCCCAATAATATTATTATGTGCAGCAATCTGAATCAGAATCAGCTGAATTCTAATTCTGAATATGTAGTGGCTGATTCTGATTCTGAATATGTAGAGCAATATAAAGTCAAGACATTCGGTCAAGTGATTAAGCGAATAACAATTTAATATGCAAAAGTTGTATGTTTGTTGTCTTACAAAACGAAATAAGAATGTTAAATTGTAAAACGAGTGATCTTTTGAATATTGAATACATTTGCATTGCTTAGTATTATTTTTATTGTGTCTAACGCGGAAAACACATTCGAAACAGAAAAAATGTACCAAAGTATGGCGACAATAGTAGAACTTAGTATACCGTCTATACTCTATATTATATAATACTTAATTAGATTCTAGTTGAGCTAGTACAAGAGCTACTTGTGTCTTTTATTCGCGCACTTTAATCATACCTGATCCACAGAATATATCCTGATCCTACTATTGCATTTATGTACACAATAGGACTTAATAGCTCTTAAATTTTTCATGGGATATATATAGAATAGGATGGAATATACTTTATTGCGTTCAAGATATTACAAACATAAAATATATAAGAACGCAAAGGCGGCTTTATTGCTATTGAGCAATTTCTTCCAAGCGACCTTTGGTATCTATAGGAGTACAAAAATAATTAACTTAGGGTATACTGTACAGTAAAATAATAAAACAATAAAATATATTTTAAGTATACGAGCAAACAGATCAACTGATGCTAATTTAAATTGGTAGAGTTGCAAGTGCCTTTACTATTTTCTTTAATCGACCTCAGAGGTTCAAGGATTTAGTCAGCAGGATGTAAGTAGGTACCTGCTAGCAAGGCCGGCCCAAAGTCGGTAGGTGCAGCTTCATTTATTAGCATATTTTATCACTTAGTTTATGCAAGTAATAGGATATTACTGTCGCAATAACAGTCAACCTGTTACTTATTAATGTTTAAGTTACTTGGACCTTATAAAAGGCCTTTTGAAGTTAAGCTTTAAGGAGTAAACAAAAAGCATGATTAGATAAACGAAGGTCTAAAAGAAAGATTGCCTGTTTCATAAAATAGTTTGATTCTCAAACTTAGAAGGTTAATATTGTAATAGTACGGGATCCCTAGAACAATTTTGTTTTGTGATTACTAAGAAGCTAATTTTTTGTGAGTAGCTTCATTTTGATAAGACAAACAACATTTTTATTTTCGAAACATCTCGAAAGTGGTAGCTAACAGAGATAGAAAGGATTTCATACTTTGACTTGATGGTCCTAAAATATTGATTGTTTTATTTGTAGTTGTCCTAACAAAACTTGATTTAATATTGTACCCTAAAACGGAACCCTAACCAGCTGATTTCTTGTATATTTGTAGGTTAAAAGTTATATAATTTGAGAGTAACCTTGTCCTACAAATAAAACAATCCATATTTTAGGATCATCAAGTCAAAGTATGAAATCCTTTCTAATTCTATCTCTGTTAGCTACCACTTTCGAGATTTTTCGAAAATAAAAATGTTGTTCGTCTTATCAAAATGTAGCTACTCACAAAAAATTCGCTTGTTAGTAATCACAAATAAATTTGTTCTAGTGCTCCCTCACTATAAGGTCTACCTTATCGCAAAAAAGTTAAACATAACTTTTTTTTGCGCAGAATTTATTTCTCACTGCAGGAATTAACATTTCTTCGGGATAAGAACTATACTATCTTTTCTCAAAATTCGAAACATCTTATACCAAAGTTTTAATCAGCGGTTGGGCTTAAAGAATAGACAATATACCCTAAAATATGATATGTGTAGAAATAGCGGGCAGCGAGGATATAATATATTCTCGCTCCCTCCCTATCTTGGGTACCTTGGGTATATACCCAAGGTAGGGATGATTGGCATTTGTTGGTCTACGTTTAGCAGTTGTCGGCGGTGATGATGCTGACGAGTGTAGAAATAAAGATGGCACCCTGAGTATAGATAGTTTATTTAATAGTTGGCCTACGTTAAGCGGTGATGGTGATGAGTTTAAAACTATAGATGATCTTGCCCCATCTAAGTATAGATAGTTAATGAATGAAGTGCAATATTCAAATCAGCACCGCATATAAAACGGCGGATGTTGGCTATTCCATTGTCGACCTGACCTCGACGAGTGGAGGAAGCTAAAGTGCAGTGTATTTCAAAGGAGCAAGGACAATTAACGCCGTTTTCATAAAAGCTATATCATCATAAAATATTTTTAAACTATCAATTGCCAGTGTATTGGATTTTTTCATTTTTGGGAGGATTTGAGCGGATAATTGAATTATATTATACTTTGTAGTTAAAAATATATTTTTATGACATAATATAAATTAATTTTCAATTGACAAATCTATCTTTGGAACTTGGAAGCCATGAATGATTTTATTATTTGAAAGTGTCCAGCCATGGTCCATGGACCATGACTCATGAGCTTACCACGTTATACTTGCACTTATTTTTTCTGTTTTCCTTTTAAACGGTCGTTGCAGTTGTACTGTCGTTCACAACAGTGTTTAATGTTATAATAAACCTTTGTAGGTCCTTCACCTGAACATATGTAACATTATAATTACATGCACTCGACTTTAACTGTACTTTAACTCGGTGATTTTATTTCACTTTTTGTACTGCATTTTAATGTCTTTGTCTTAAGACAACTTTCTAAACGGTTCACATTAAATGGCATTTAATTTGATATACAACCTACGCGCTAAGTTTTCATGTACTTTATCTCAAACGACTAAGGTTTAAATTCCTATGAATTGTTACGCGAAAAAACATGCAACTCACGTATTGCAGAGATGTTTTGTGGAAAGTTGCACAAGCAATTAGAAGTTATGCTCCTAATAAATCTTACGTGAATCCAAAACTAATTTGGTAATTAAGGTCCTTATTGTGTGTTGCATTGATGCTAAAGTTGTGTGCATGGTATAATGAGATGTGGGCCGGTGGTCGTCCGTACGCCACGGACGGTCGACTAGCAGGAATGACGCCAGTACTTATCTCATCATTTTAGCGAATCTTTTTTTTTCTTGTAAATATTGCAAAGTAAACATGACTCTTTTTGATTTGTTACAAATTGTAAGTCAATAAAATATTTTAAGGAGAATCAAAGACGCAATTTTTGATTTATAATAATTACAATGTTATAATTGATGTTGAATGTAGAGCTTCAAAATTTTATTCCATTCATGTCAATTAACTTAGTTATCTTTTTTTGGTCGTTATAAGTTATTAATCAAAAAAGATAATTACAAAGTAGAGACGTCATGTGAAAATAAAAATTAGTGAATTCTTTAAATTAACTCATAGCAAAAGCAATGCTTTTTTTGCTCGGTCTATCAAAACGTGCGTAACAGCGTAAGGGTATTATAACAAAGCGAGCAATTTCTATTGTATCTGGATTTTAATATATTATATGCCTTCTAAATGACTATGTTAAAATTTTAATTAAAAATTCCACTAAACTTCCACATGCTATGATTTCATAAACTACAAAATTAACTAATTAACAAACAATTTATATTTTATATGCAAATGAAAAAGTATACTTAATAATAAACGCTACAAATTTTAAAGTATAATGTAACAACGCTTACAAATTTTTATAAACATTAAAATATGAAATAATTAAGTAATAATTAATAGAACAATAAATAAATCATAATTACAAAACAATAGCTCGCGGCGTCTTCAAAGTGGCTGATAGTTCTTAGATGAATATTTTTTATTATTTATTGACCTCGTAAGTTTTAATAATGATACACAAATTGTAATATACAATTTAAAATATATTAATTGCATTGCGGTTACTAACAAGTTTTTCTCACGCCCTAATTAGGGTTCCGTAGCCAAAATGGCAAAAAACGGAACCCTTATAGATTCGTCATGTCTGTCTGTCTGTCTGTCTGTCTGTCTGTCTGTCTGTCTGTCCGTCCGTCCGTATGTCACATACACTTTTCTCCGAAACTATAAAAGCTATACTATTGAAACTTGGTAAGTAGATGTAGTCTGTGAACCGCATTAAAATTTTGATATAAAAATGGAAAAATTATTAAAAATTTTAGGGTAGGTACAAATGAAACAAAAAAAAATTTTTTTCATCTGGCCTATGCGTGTGGGGTATCTATGGATAGGTCTTCAAAAATCATATTGTGGTTTCTAATATTAGTTTTTTCTAACCTGAATAGTTTGCGAGAGAGACTCTTCCAAAGTGGCAAAATGTGTGTCCCCTCCCCTCTAACTTCTAAAGTATAATGCATGATAATTCTAAAAAAAAAATATATGATGTACATTACTATAAAAACTACCAACGAAAATTGGTTTGAACGAGATCTAGCCAGTAGTTTTTTTTATACGTCATAAATGATAAACCTTAATTTAACTTTCATTATATCAAAAATGAAATATTAAAATAAATCAAAAACCTTATAATTTCATAGAAATAATTCATATTGCTGCTGCGGAACCCTTCATGGGCGAGTCCAACTCGCACTTGGCCGGTTTTTTATGTTAAATCCGCCTTAAAACGTTAAAAAGAGTCATATACTCACAGCTTTGGAGTATGTAAAGTATTGATGAAGTAGTTTGACAATCAAGTTAATTTTTCATAAATGTATGAGTCAAACTACGCTAACTCACGTCACGAATGTAGTGTAGTTTTAAGCACGTGTGTGCGTAGGGCTCGCGCTCAGTTGAGACACGACAATCATAATTAAGACATAGTAGGTACTGCAATACATAGTGATGGACTCACACGATCCACGAACAAATACCTATTAGCAATAGTCTGTCTTAAGACTACCGTTTATCAAGTAAGTGCGTTAAAGTAGCAGAAACAAAATATGTGTTTATCGTATCAGGATCCTTCTTATCGTGAGGCCTGTGCTCAGTAACGGAGTGATGATGATGTTAAACAATCTATGGTAGCTATACACGCTATGCACATTGGTAGCTATACACTAGCTCGTCACGGTGCGTGGTCGTGGTGTTGTACATTTGCATACGACTTAAGGCTGTCCCCCGAGCAAACGACCTTGACCATACATTTGCCGCGTTGCCGAGATCGCACCAAAACCCAATTTTTTTACTTATCTTAGTTCAAAATTGACCCGAAAAAAATTAAAATGGGGAATATGTAGTTTATGATAATGTCGTTCTATTGGCGTGTGTTTGAAATAAAAGTAATTTGTAAATACTAAGGAGATGCCGAATGTATGCTTAAATTTTAATAAATTGGTTTCACTTTGGAAACTCATGAGTATAATAAACAAAAATAGAAAATTTAAAACGGTGAAAGAAATGTTGATATACTATTTTTTTATTTGATTGATTTACTATTTTTTATTGATTATTGCTGTGTTTTTATTATAACTTTGTAGCTTTCAAATTATGAGTTTATAAGGCTTGAAATACGGTAAATCTCCGTAGGTAAGCCCTTAAACGGAACTGTGATTAATTCATTACAAACGTGCTGCAGCCCTGCTGCTGCATCGTGTTCCGCCATTTATAGACCTCATAACTACTAAACTCACACCGGCCACCTGTTTTTGTTGCTAAATTGACACAACTTCTTAAGTTTTTGCGCTAAAGTTATCTTGTCTCTTTGTCTGAAAGTTGGGTTAGTTATCCTTGGGTTAAGACATGTTGTTTCTTTAATTTTCTGTGTTTGGGAATGAAAAGGTATACTTAGTTAATAGAGGGTTAAGTATAATTGCATTTGACGAAGTCTCAACGATCAAATTTTATGGAAGTGACATGGTGTTTTTGGAATAAAAAATTAGTGTTTACTGTTTAATGAATGTTTGTAACTCTAAAATAATTAAAAAAAAATACTAGCTTACCAAAGTTTACCTATAAACGTACTAGTGGCTAACTGTCTATACAATAGGACAATAATGATTGCTCAATAACCTACATAAAATTGTAGAACTACAACGTTAACTTGCGAGTGACTAATAAATTGAGACTGTTCCATTACAATCGGTTACACCATTTGGCTTTTATGTGGTTTGCTCATAAAATAAAATATACGAGTAAAGCAAAAAATTATAATGATAGTTTCATAGTTTTAAGCTAAGTTACTAAGAAATTAAAAAAAAATTACAAAACATTCTCTTATCTATAATTTTATTCAAGCCGTAATAAAAAGTTACACGATTGTGTGTTGACAACTTTATGTTAATATACACTGTAAAATGAAGATTATTATTTGATAATAGCCGTGTATTTTATTAAAAAGGCAATAAAACGGTAGGAGTTAATGCGGCTGTGTTAGATTTGTCAGTTTGTTTTATATAAGCAATAGCGTTCATAGCAAAGTGCTAGTTTACTTATTTATGAACTTAACTTACATAGCCTGAAAGCAGAGGTAAATTTAGAAAATAAAGCTTTAGCTACTAATATGGAGAGCTCATTTTGGTTTGGCGCGATGTTTGTGAAGTGCGACTAATGTAATAGAGCCATTATGCAGACGCGGCGTAACGACTTAATTCGTGAACAGTCATTGTCATTCATTTTCGATTTTAATTACTTCCTCGCTAACCATAATTGTAACCCACTACCTAGTTAAGATTCCGAAATGCTGTCAAACAAAATAAAACTATTGGCTTCCATTAAAAATCTATTTGCATACGAGAGTGTAATTAGCTTAATAACAGCCTCCGTGGCGCAACAGAGAATAACTTTTACGAAATAATTTGATGGTGTGTATGCAAAATACGTTCCATGGTGATGGTCGAGCGAGCGAGGCGAGCTAACCCTTTTGGCTCGATCGGCAAAGCTCGGCTCGGCTCGGTAAAGTTCGGGTCGGTTCGGTAAACTCGGCTTCGGTTACGGCTCGACGTGGTCCGTCACGGTGCGCGCCGGCGAATTAGTCCTTCATTTAAATTACATTACCCCGCTCTCTATTAGATTTATAAGCTAACTCTGTTCTACGCCGCCTAACGGGACGTTTTCGTTTGTTTACCGATGCGTTTAGCTGGAAAAGCGTCGTTAACCTTTTATAAAACAAGCAGTTTCATAAATAAAAACAAAAAAAAATGTGTTTATGTTTTGTTGCATTTAAAAGTCGTCGTCCATCCACTATACGTTATCAGAAGTTCCCATCGGCGATCGATTTTCAGGTGGAGGGCCCCGCAGGTCCGGGGGAGGCCGTGTGAAAACTCCGCGCTCTCGAGGCTAGAGGGTACTCGGCGGGCTCTCCAATATAAAAACCGCCCACTCGGCTACGTAAATATGGCAGATGAAAATCTTTTATCGCGGTCACGTAGCGCGGCCGCGTCACGAGCGCACGTCACTCCGGCCATAAAGAGCGCGCCGCATTCTAATTTCGTACGAACGCTGGAATTTTTCGCTCGAGCATCTGCACCGCGGCGGGATAGGTTTATCTCTAGCCGGCCGCGGCGTGCGCACTAAATGATATCTTTATTTCGCGTCGCGACCACGTCCAGGCCCGCAGATCGCAGATAGCGAGCAGGAAAGAATTAAGCCGTAACTCGTTATGCGGATCAAACGGTCCAGCTTTAATAAGCTAGCTATGGGCATTTTCCACTCGAGGCTAAATCACAGCTTACTAAATACCACGTAAACTAAATCTCTACTTTCACAATCGTATAGAGACGTTACTATTGTACTCCCCGGCGAGCTACAAAGCCGCTTCGTAATATCCTGTTATTTTTTCTTAATAATCGTTATTGGTGTTTATTTATTAGAAACGTCGATACAAATTACAGGCTTCACATCGAAGTACAAAAAATAAAGGGTTAGCCCAAAAAGTGAGTCGTCGGCTCGATCGCAATAACTTTTCGATAAAGTCCGGGCGATTTAATTGCCGGTTGTGATCTGGTTTTTACATAAAAAAGATGAACGGCCTGAGCGCCTAAAGCATAAGCGACGTCGTCCCGATCGATATTTTTTCTATTCGCCGACCACTTTCACCATTCGTGTTTGATCCGCTTTAACCCTATTTATTTAGTGCTACACGCCATAATGGCTGCTTAGTAGCCGTCTCAAGGTTTCCGAAAGTGTTTCAACGGCTAATTAGAATTTACGTGTACGTAACACCAATCCTTGCTCCTAATTCCGATAACTTTGTTTTCGTTAATTTATCGAGTCTCAAAAATAAAAGCTAAGACTATCACAAAAAAGGTATTGAGGATTATAAAGAAAGGTCGCTGACGTACACGAGATGGGTTTTTAAATCGATCTCGGTAAATCATCGATTCGGTAATCGAGTTTAGAGGTAGATTGTGGGCGGCTTCGCGCTTCCCATATGTGAGGCACAAATTGAAAATTTACTCGGATACAGATTTTGTATAAATTGCGTCTGTAATCGATAGTGTAATTATCAACTATAACAACACTATCGCGACTGAAGTGTCAATATTCCTCCGGAGGGCTACTCTCTAAGGGACGACTAATTATTGCATGTCTAAGTAAATGGAGCATGTTCTTAGCCCTTACTGTAGTTTTGGAGGTTGCTTTCTTTGAATATTATGTACGGTAATACGATTACTAGTGAAAATTAGCATGTGGGTAATATTTTATTACTTCCTTTCCGCTCTGTTTGGTGTTGTTACTCTGCTAACGTTTTCGCAATCATTTTTTACTATAATTACTTATGCAGACATTTTTAATACTTTAGTTTATTATTTTTTTTTTTTTTATTATTATAACTTTTTAATTTGCTTTTTATTTAACTATTTTAGGTTATATTTTACAAAAATTAATACTCTATTCTCTAACAATATAAGGTGCCTATAAAATATATTACTAAAATATAAAACAGGGGGAGAATAATAAAAAAAGAAAGACTATATATAAAAAACTAAATCTAAGTCGGAGGCTGCGGGCAATGTACCCAAGAGGCTGGCAGCATTACCTCGCTGTATCGCAAGACTGATACGTTGGCCGAGGTAAGCGCCAGCTCTGGGATCATTAGTTTCCTCAACCAGTCTTTGGGATAACTCCTTGAATAGTAGTTTGGCACCAGGGCCCCACGGGCCCAGGGTCTCAACCCCGAAAGGTACAAAAAAGTAATCACTTCCCAGTGCTTCATACTTTCTTCTTTTGTTTGTCTCCGCTTGTGCCGCCGCAGCTCCCGCCTCTCTCGTTGTGGCCGTCACGTGCGACGCCGCTAGCGTATCCACGCAGGTGGCGTCCCATACGAGAGGCCTCCCACGGCTCCACGGAACGAGCGTCATTCCGTCGGGCCTTTTGCCGTCGTCACGTGCGATACCGTTCGGCTCAAGAGTGGCCGGCACGTTGACGGAGACAAGGGCCCTGCGGATCACGTCGTTCAAGGAAGCATGGCGGGACTGGCGGCCGGCACTGCGTCGACAAGACAGGCCGTGATGACCCTGGCGGTCTACTGCGGCGCCGCAGTGGCAGCGATGGGGTTCGCTGATATTGGCTCCTAGTCGCAAACTGAGTGATAGATTGAATGTATGATTATCTAATAGTGTTCCGGTATTGGATGATGGGTTTGCCTGAAGCCAGTAGCCTGATTCCGGCTCGGCGGACGCTAGGAGACGCGCACGATCTGTGGTGGACGAGGAATTTAGTATGTCTGTTTGTGCCAAATTAATTAGGGGTTCATCCCAATTCTTTTGGATGTTGGGGTTAGCTGGAACGTCACTGGGACAAACACGCTTCCAAGCGTTGATCGCCTCAGCTAGTGACTGAATGCCTATGTTTCCAAAAGAATTGGTGATGATTTTGATGAAAAGAGGATGAATGCTGTGAGCTGAAGAAAGGAAGGCGGGAAGAGACACGCTGGACACACTTCTGAGACCCAAGCCGCCGAAACGAATGGGGAGAGTGGCTTGGGCCCAGGAGGTGTCAGAGATTTGACAGTTAAAAATATTAATTACTGTGTCTTTTAAAATAGAGTCTAAATGGGAAAGAAGGTTGGGACACTCCCATAGAGGGCAGCACCTCAAGACATATGTAAATTGGGGCACAAACAAACAAAAACGAATTATTTGGTAAGCCATATGGGATTTTATTGCGACAAGTTTGCCAGAAGATTCTACGAATTTTTGTTTTTGTTCCGAAACGTAAGGCTCAAAACCGTCATTTAATATGGGGGCACCTAAAAGGCGGAGGGATTCTTTACTGAGAATTTTGATATTAGGGGCCAAATTGTTAAATTCCGATATAATTACGTCGTGCGGCTGTGTGATTGGGCTATTCAAAAAAAGCTCACATTTGGAGAAATTTAAATCCAAATCTATTGCTTTAAATTTCTCTATTAATACCTGCAAATCGTGGAGAACTGTAGCCGGGTCACCACCGAGGGTGCCATCATCCAAATACCAGACGTTAAATTCAGATTGGAGGGATGTAATTGTAGAATGTATGGCAAGGCTGAAAATAGCGGGGCCCAGAGGATCGCCTTGCTGGCAACCAGTAGAGGATAGTAGGCAATCCCTGTTATATAGAAGTGTCGAATTGGCGCCGTAGCTTTGGAGGATGTATTCATATATTTCGGGAATGTGGTTATGGACTTCCTTGAGCAGAGCGCTTCTAGATACGGAGTTGAAGGCATTTTTTACATCAACCTTCACGATCACTTGTCCGGTTTTGGATTTAATATAAGTACGGAGGGCGTGAACGGCGGCTTCACATCCACCCTTACTCCCAAAGCCAAGTTGTACAGGCTGAAAAACATCTCTAAGTTTATTCGTAATGTGCTTACAACAAATTTTCGATGCGATTCTACGGTAGGTGCAACCGACCGCTATGGGACGAATACCACCATCTTTTTTCTTTAATGCGCATAAATTAGCGCCATATAAAATAAACGTGAAATCGTGGTGGACCTTGCCAGATAGCATCAAATTTATTAAGGTCGTCAGGTCCTCTAGAAGCGCTCTGCTGGAGTCTTCAGATGCACTGATTAAGTCCTTCAGGTGCTGGGGACTTAGACCATCGTAACCGCTGGCCGATCCAGTCCTGAAAGACATTATCGCGTTTTTTACATCTTTTATGGAGGCCTCTACGGGTTGCACAGAAGGGCTAGACGAAGGAGGTATGTTCGGTGGGGGGAGTGAGGGATGTTTGTCACGGAGGGCTTCTAGGGTGTGTGCGTTGTATTGGGCTATGCTATCGCTGGAAAAAAGCATGTTGGCAGCACCTTTTAGGTCCCCATCGCTGATCTTAGATTCGATTTTGTGTATCGAGTTGTGTTGTTTACGATGAAGATGCGGGGGTGAGTTATCATGAGAATGAAGGTGTAGAGAGGCATTGATGGTGAGGTTGTTAAAGTTGGAGCAGTTGTTTTTAATGATAGAAGTGAGTGATTTTTTTTTATCTTGGATTGCATGTAGGACATGGAACGGAAAAGTGAGTAGACTTTCCCATCGCTGGCAGCTGTCGGGATGTGAAATGACCTCTCTAATTACAGATGAAAGTTGCTTGGCTACTTGAACCCTAGCACCTTTCGGGATGCGTTTAAGGATGGGTAGTGACAATTTGTAGTTTGAAATTTTTTGCCAGAAAGGAATGTTGCATGACGGGGATGGGGTTGTTGTGGGTGTGCTACTGATATTTGAGCTGTGGCTGTGTGTCTTACCTATGTGAATGTTCAGGCCTTTTACCCCTTTGAAAGACCGGTTGCAAAACTGGCAGCGTATGAAGTTGATCGGTTCGCTCGCAGTCTCCGACATGTAAAGCTTATAAAAGAAATTACTAAACTAAAACAATTTTCAAAGGGCGCGTAATAGTTAGTAAGGAAAACATAAAACCTAAACAAAATAGTAATAAAAAAAAACCTTAAGTATAATATAATAAAGGGCTATACTAAACTACCTTAAAGAATTCATAACAGATAAAAATAATATACTATACTCGAAATACTTAATAATATTAGATATAAGTAGGTACTTTTTCTTCTGCCTCTTGTTTCTTGGTTGCGTGAACCAACGATATTAAAATATACTTCTATAGCGTGAACATATCGAGAGCTGCTGCCGGTTCCAAAGCCGATGCCAGAGCAGTCTACCCGCTGTCTGCGTCTCTTGGATCAACGACTACATCTTCTTTTTATTATTTTTTAATAAGAGTCCCTTTTTATTGCTTACGTAAATAATTTGAATTAAAATGCAGGATAGTAAAAGGAATTGCAGACTTTTTAATGTTTTAGCGTGTATTCTTTTATGTCATGTAAGAATTGAATTTCATTATTAATTTTTTTGAATTTTTTTGTAGTTACTTTAGTATTAAAGTAAGCTATTTCCATCAGTCATAATAATAATTAGTCTAAAAGTTATTACTAGTTAGAGTAACGGTAGATGATTCCTATGCTCCTTGCGTGTAAAAAATCTTGATATTTTGTGAAACTGCATATTATTCCGTGTTCGCTAACCATTTTATTTAGAGTAGGTAGTAAACGCATGCGATGTAGAAAACTGTACTGTAATGGTTCTGAATGTGATTTTCTCTCGTCTTCCGCAGCCTGCCAGGAGACAGGTAATCGGTTTACTTCTAATGGTTATTTTTAATTAATCCATTACTAATAAGCACATTAACAACATTAAAAGGCACATTAATACATACAATTATTATTCAAAACTTAAATTTCGAACGCTTTATCTGTCACTTGATTTTGACAGCTGACGTTTATTTTTTAATTTCCAACTACAGAGGGCCGAGAATGCGTGAACTGCGGAGCTACGAGTACTCCGCTGTGGAGACGCGACGGCACCGGCCACTACCTGTGCAACGCCTGCGGACTCTACTACAAGATGAATGGTCAAAACCGTCCTCTAATCAAGCCAAAGCGAAGATTGGTGAGTGTAAGAATCCGACCAATTTTTTACATAAGTTTTAGTTTGTTGAGATAACGTACTTCAAAGAACATAATAAGATGCGTCTTTTATGCCACAGGATTTAAACGGATGGCATAACATGGTCTTGTAAATTGCTTTATCCAAACAAGCGCTTAGAATTGGTACAATTTAAATAACTTTACTTTATTAACTTTTTCACAATTAACTTTATGCAAAAGTGAAACGCGAGTACGTGTGATATTTAGGACCTGACTGTCGACAGGTCTTAGGTCACATAACATTTATAACACTATTAGTAAGCAAGCACACTTTTCGCCATATAAAGTGTAACGTGAGCTATTAAGAACGCGATCTCGCGTGAACACTAAACTTTTAAATATAAGCTTGTAGTAGCTGTAAGCGATATGAGAAAACTGATTTATGCTGAGCACTCTCTGTATTCGTGACACAATATTACGTTTATACATAGACACTACTCAAATATTTATGGTGGAACCAGAGAGGAAGGAACACTAAAATCGAAATCGTGAGAATAATATTATATTATTTATCATATCAAAGGCAAATATGGTATGATGGAAAAAGAAAGAAAAATTTTGCTGACCCAGTTTTGTCAGGTTATGTTAGTATTACGATTATTTGTACTCATAATTTTATTTATTTATTTATCTAACCTTAAATACTAAGGTTTCGTCTATGGGGATAAGCACGTTCTATCTACTTTTTTTACGAACGATGAAAATCTCGCCACGACAAATGGGTGTCGCCAGCAATAAAAGAGTTGACACAAATTACATTGACACAAAAGAGGCCGTATTCCGAGGAAACTCGAACTAGTTTGTGTATGACCGCCATAAATTTTCGAGTTAGCGTCTAATCTGAGGTCGGGCCGTAGAACAATGTGACACTGGAGCCCGTGCCCGCAATTGTTCAATTTACCTTAATACATAGACGTCGCACATGGTCGGCGACCATTTTGTTTGAGTTATAGTCTGTTTGCGGGTACATAAGTCAAAGCGGCTTAATGCAATAATTGGTGTCTTCCGCTCGGCTTCTTAGGTTTTCCCTAAACTTAATTAACATGTTAAATTGTTAAACCTGACACAAACGTCAGAAGTCTATAATGTACGTTTTTTTCGATATTTTAAAGCCTTCTTAACATGTGTTGTCTGTATGTGACAAGGTTCAGTGCATATTAGGATTTAGGTCCGACTTGTTCTATTATTGACATTTGACACTATTGCAAAATATGTATAATATTATGTTAAATCGTATAATGATAGATTCTTGTATAGCTTAACTTAGCACAAAAGATTTTAAAGTTGCAATTATCCATGGAATTTATCAAGTAGGTACCTAAAAATAGCTAAAAATATTATGTCAATGAAAATTCATAACATTTTAGTCTGTGTAATTCAAAATATTTTGCCAGTCATTCTAACGTTCTGGGGCATTAACTGTTGTACAATTAATGTATGATTACGAAATTAACATAATATAATGAATATTGAAGGGAGTAACATACAACATGTCATGTAAGTTTAAAACTAGAGTATATTTAAGTGAAAATATCATGATAATTTACGTAATACAAGACGTCTATACTTAGTCGAAAATATATAAGTACATACATACTTTTAAGTTAGATACGAGGAGCTAGGTATCTAAACACTTAACTTTACACTTAGGTAATCTAAACACGTTCTTCACGACTTTCAAAATGGAGGAGGTTAAAATATGTTCAGTTGTGACTTGTGGATATATTTTTTTATTTTTTTTTATTTTTGTATGTTCATCATCTAAACAATTAAATGTGACCAAAATTATTATAATAGGATTAGCACGCACCTTTATTTGTAGTTTGTACTAATATGGAACTAATTTTCCTTCTGAACGGAGTGTAAAAACAAATTGAGAAAGAAAATTCTAGAAAACATGACCGTAAAAGAGAAGGTAGCATTTAAGAAAGAGAAAGCGCATGCGAACAATACAATCCTGCGATTGCTCCACAGTCCGCGGTTCGAGAACACGAGCTATAAATTGGTTAGATATTAACTAGAATTATGGAAACAAAAGAGTGGCCGAGCGCACCTGTGAGCTAAGGGCCGGGTCACACTGGTGAAAGCCAAGGTTGTTACTTAAAGTTTATTATTGCGTTCAGCCGATTAATAATAGGTTATTAAATTTTGACAATGGGATACAAAGGCATTAATTTAATAAAATGTGTTTTAAGGATTTTTAACCAATTTTACAATAATTTATGAATGAATAGAAAATAGTCAATATATTGCAAAGAGTCCACACTAACACAATCTAGAGTTTGTAACGAATCTGTTATTTAACTCTATTATTTACCTGAGCAGTGAGCACGTCCTATCTATTATTTGATATTTCCCATAAAATTTCTCTCCATAGGACTGCTAGAAGAAATTTCTGTAAGAGATAAGCGGTATCTATTGTTCGTCCTTATTTCTGTGCTTTTCATGTAAATAATAATTTTTATGTGCAATATATAGTTTTGTTAAATAAATAAATATCCTGTCGTTCTTCATATGAGAGATATAAAATGTGATATTTAAAGCAGGATTAATTTAACCCAGATTCGTATAAGCAGACTGTAGACCTTAGTGTGTCATCTGCTTAGCCAGTATGCAACATCCATAAACAGGGTTGTACAAGGCGATATATTAGCGGTCAGAAAGAACTCGCTAACACGATGCATCAAATATACATGCAACTGAATAACTCGGGTTACTACGTGATTTCTACTTGAAGTAAAATGTACTTTTGTCTATGTGATACTTTTATACACGGCTGTTAATTTGATTGCTGCATTGTCCTACGGTAATATTGTATTTTCGGGATAAAAAGTAGCTGACGCTTAACTCTACATTTGAGGCCAAAATTACCCTTTTCAGAACATTTTATACAACTTTCTATACTTGCAAAACTATACTAAATTCCCCGTTCCAGACCTTCAAGCCTTTTAAACGTTCTTATATTGTACTTGTAAGGTAACGTATTAGGCTGGTTTTATCGCTAAGCGTTTCGGCAGCGCCGTTGGAGTACGCGAGCGCTATAAGACTACTATCCCTATACATCTTACGCATGCTCCAACGGCGCTGCCGAAACGCTTAGCGATAAAACCAGCCGTAGGTATTTAACATTTTCCTACTCAGATAAGTGATATTATTTCTAAACCAAGCTGATATTAAAACTAATATAAACTAATCCCCAAACTCCACAAACTTAAATGCTCTACGCGCGATTTTAAACAGGAGGTCATAGAACTTTCCTATTTGGCATTCACAAGCTCGCGCGGTGCCAAATAAATAACACAATAAGAATAATTGCGGGTACATTATAATATTAATCTAAGTTTTGGTACCATACTCTCTAGTGGTTAAAGGATGTACTGATACTTTTGGTACCACACTGTCTAGTAAGGCGCTTGGCAGACGAAGGGGCGAGGCGGGACGGTCAGTTTCGCCGCGAGCGATAGCACAAAGGGAACCCTATATTACCAACGCACACGGCGGGCAAAAAGACCGCACCGCACCCAGCGGGCACTGGCGGCGCATGTCCGCGGCTGCCGTGGATCACAAAAACAGTTTACATGCGCAGACAGCGTGTGCTGTGTGTACGCGACGCGGGCAGCCGCAGACATCGACGGGCGTACGCGGCGAAATTGTCCGGCCCGCCCCGCTCCGTCGTCTGCACAGCGCCTAAAGGATGAACTAATAGTTTCCGATGGATGATGTAATATGCTAATTAAGATTTATCGTATTTGAATACTCCTTTGGTTGTAAAAATGTTGAAAGGATGTGCCGGCGTTATTTGCATTTGATGCGCTCGGTGTACTAAATGCTTTGCTAAAACAAAGGTAGAATTTATATATATTTCACTATACTAAGTAAAAAATTAAAAAATCATTGTATCTGAAATACAATGATTTTTTAATTTTTCAAATTTAAAAACGTATTTCTCATATTATTTTCAAAATAGGAACCCTGATCGGGCAGCACACATTCAAAGCGTGATTAGAGATAACTTGAAAAGGCAAATCAATGCACTATCATTGAGCGTTGAACTTGTTATATTGTGTTGAGTCAACTACATTTCAACTTTAAATCTATATTAATTCACTCAACACAAAGTCTGTCTGAGATATGAAGCCTGACTTTCTATCCTACTCTATCTCAAATATACTACCTGCTTAAAAATACTTTAATTTACTTGTATTTTTTATACACTACCTGCTTAAAAATACTTTAAATATCCACCTGTAACATAATTAGACGTACGGTAGTGACCGAGGTAACCCATCGATCACCTCGCCCGTCGAATAAATCCTCCTCTGTCGTGCTACACGGCTAAGTTTTTATACCTTTGTTTCTTTCCATATTTAAAATACTAGTTAGTGATCTATAATGATTGTACAAAAGGATTTTGTGTCACTTGGATTTAAAAAAAAAATATCTGTTTTCTTGAGGCTTGAGGAGTCTTAGGAAATATTTGTGAAATGGTGAAATGTAGAGTAAAAATTGTATGTTTTGAATGACTACATATTTTTTTTTGTCTTGGAATGTCTTATATATATGGAGTCCGAGTCCTATACAATAACTGCTAACCGACTTCCAAAAAGAAGGAGGATGTTCGGCTGACAGTGGATATTGTTTTAGAGCACCATTTTTATTTTTTTATATATTTTTTTTCTAAGAATTAACAATCACAGTTTGTCGTGATTTAGAATCAGTCGTGTTTAGGTCGCACACGTCTTGTGGTCATGTTATGACCGCGATATAAATGATTACAGTTAAAGCGCTTTGAATAAGTAAACAGTCCTGGGAATATTGACTCGCTTGTGAATCATCTGCTTAATATACATCGGCACCAAAAACTAGTGGAATGAATAAGTTAGTTTTTATGAAAAACTAGCCCAGCCTTTTGTTGAATCGAAAAACATCTTTTCGGGATAAAACTGTGTCCTTTTACCCATAATCCACATAACGCTGGCCCCGGGCAACAAAGCGGTAAACGCCGGTTACGCCCTTTTTAATGTTATTTGATGGCTTCTCTGAGTACTAGTCTATCACCCCTATTTATTTCATATTTTTTTAAATAACATTTTAGGTATAATAAATGACAACAGCTTTGTGGAATGCCAAATTCTCTTGCGACTAAAACTGTATTCTTGCATTAGGTACTCTATGAAACATAACTAAAAAAACCGGTGAAGATACGATACAGCTAAGTTTTCGCTGTAAGATTCCCCAGAAGAAGGGAGTAATCGGCTGGTACGCTCGAAATCTAAAGCGAAAAATACGTCGTATTATATTCTTACAGCCGTAAATCTCAAGCAGTTTGGTGTTTTTATAAAGTCAATAACCAATATTGCAAATGAAGCAATATCGCTTATTTTTTCAATTATTTCAATAATTTTTTACACTATTACAATTATTTTGATATGGTTAAATAGGTAAAAAAATTAACTTTCATATGACACTTCAAACGCTCGTTTTGGACCACTGTACACTGCACTATAAATAAATTAGCTTATTTTGTCTCTCCTGAACAAAATGATTTTTGATATTACGCCTTTATTGCCCGGGGCCAGCGAATTAAGATTTCAGTAAAATTGGTACAGTTGCATTGGTTTGAACGTGAAGAATTGACAGGCACACTTTGCGAAAATACAGTAGTTAGTAAGGACTTAGGACGATCAGGAAAAGGCACATTGCCAGCAGCCACTGTCATTACACACCTTAGGCCGGTATAAATAGTCAGTACTCAAAATGCATCTCGGTCTCAAGACGCGGTTCGGGCTCTGTGATTGGTTGGCTGTCAAAATTTGGACCAATCACAGAGCCAAACCGCGTCTTGAGATCGGGTCGCATCTTGAGTACTGACTATTTATACGGGCCTTAATGTCACCCATAAGTTTAATTATACACATAAGTGTACTACTTATGTGTAGAAGAGACCTGTGGTTAACAGGAGATTAATGTCACTCATAAGTATAACACAATAAGTAATACCAGAGAAGAATCAAGTGCGTTACTGATTTCTGTTCAATATTGCAGGAATATAAGATTTTATTGAAAGTATAGCTACATAACTGTTTTTAAGTTAACTAGGTTGCAGTTTCTAAAGTTTCTACGGCTTTTAAAATCGTGAGAAAGGAATCCGACGGTTCCGTTGTTTCATACTTTATCGGCAACAAATTATATGCTACTAAACTTCTCACCTAAAAAAACTATAAAATATTTTTTTTTAATTGTAAAAAAAAGTAATAAAGATAAATGTATATGGCGAGACTATAAAAATAATCTTGTGATTCCACCGCTAAGTGACATTCTGGTTCTAGGAAGGGATAAGTAGAGGAAGATATCTATGAAACAAGCTAAATATTTAATAGGATAAACTAGATGACGCCTGCAAGTCCGTTGCGTCAAAACTCAAAACCCGTTTATCGCGTGGGAACCCTATATTTTTTAGGGATAAAAAGTATCCTATGTCCTTTCCAGGGACTTAAAGTATCTCCATACCAAAATTCAGCAAAATCGGTTCAGCGGTTTAGGCGTGAAGAGGTAACACACAGACAGACAGCCATACAAAATAAATTTCGTAGTGTATAATCCTAATTTTATTTAGGTTTCGCTGCCAACGTTGTTGAATGTGTACAGACAAACAATAATAATTATCTTCTTTCAGTGATGTAATTTTCTAGTAAATCTAAAATCGACAACCCTAACTAAGCGAGTAAAATTGATCCACAATAAAAACGGACATAAAACTTTTATATTCAGCGTTTTGTAATGACCATATTTGGATTGTGTTTTAAGCAGCCTATAAAAAGTCTATAATTGCATTAGTTCTACTAAAATTGAGTTCGTTTTATAGTTTGTGATGTTTGAACTTCTAAATAATCCAATCGAATTTATATTAGTAGCATAGACAGAATTGTTTTTATATTAGGTATCTGCTACCGCTCTTATAGGGATGTACCGTCGAAGAATTTCATTAATCATAAGCCGATTGCGGACCTAAGTTATTTAGTCGGATAATTTCAACGCCTTTATAAAGTATGTTATTACGTCACATGATTCCACCTAGTTTTATAGATCGTGTATCTACTACTATTATAGCACAAATCTATTTTATATAAGTTATAAATAATTAATTTTTGATTTTCTTAGGGCCTGTTTCACCACTTCCTGATAAGTACCGGATAGGCTATCCACCACTTAACTTGACAGATAGAGTATGGAGAATCTGTCAAAAAAGTTGTGGATAGCCTCCGGCACTTTATGAGGAAATGGTGAAACAGGCCCTTAGTCTTGCTAAAACTCAAGAACGAATGAACCGATTTCGCAAATTTAGGTGTTGAAATATTCGTAAGAAGTCCAGGGAAGGCTTATCCTAGCTAGCAGATATTCAATTGTTACGCGGCACCCGGGTGCCGCGTAACAATAATTTAATATCTATTGTGTCTGCGATTCCCACAATAGAGGTAATAATTTAGAAATTATGTGATACGTAATTAAGTTCACGGTTTATTTAGTAGTACTATAATTTTTGTGGACCTGTCCGGCAATACTCTCACGCATGGTAACCCCTGTCAATTCCCGGGAAGACTGTCCGTGTAGTGAGTGACGTGAGGTCTCACCGCGGGGGCTCGTGATATTCTCCCACAGCCTACCTGACTCATGTGCCCGCTCCACTCCGATTGAAAATTCAATACGTCTTCATACTTGTGAGCTTGTAGCGTCATTTTATTTAGACGCGTAGAAATCTGATTTCTCTTATTAATAGCTCAAAAAAGAGCTAAATATTAAATTATAAGAGTTATTAACAAATGCTAATTGAGCGAAAAAGTTTTGCTACTTAAATTGCTTGTTAACAAATCGATAATAGACCCATAAATTTAATGTTCCCGAACGTCAATATTTTTATTATACCTGCCAATATCCGATATAGTATTACGAATAATAAAATAATTTCGCGAATAAACAGGTGCAGTCCCATTATAATTCGATAAAATAAATGTACGATAAGTTTTGTTATCTATGATAAATGAAATAGCCTATGACACCGGCTGCCGGGGCCTCACGCTGCGCTCGCGTCTCTTTTATTTCATTTCCATAAACATGGACCCTTTTTTCATCCCACGGCCCGGGGGCCAAAAAAATCCACTTTTGTCAACGCCTTGATTGATACGGTAACGTTCCCTTGTTTTAGCAGTAACCCGGAGTCTTTAGCTCGTTTTTTTACGGACGTTTTTATTCCACGTCGAGCTGGTTTGACATATTATCACTAAATTTTGTACAGAAATTACGTTTCTCGGGAACCTCGGGTGGCGGGGGGTGTTATAAATTTACAATTTTTTCCGTGCAGCACTGCGCATTGTCGTCGGAGTTTTTGTGTTCTCTAGTCTACCTGAGGCGCCAGCATGACATTTACGATCAGGATATCGGGAGTATATTAATGTCGATATTAATAGGCAACATCGCCAGCCATAAATCGACCGGGCCGATCCCGATTCCCGCCGTACATCAAAATACGGGACATATTTTTATTTACCGAGTGTTTTGTGTTTTAATGAGCGTGCGATAATGCGGGAGCTCCTCGGAGGGTCGCGGGTTCGGAGCCGTGTTGATAATCGAATAAGCGATTAATCGGATCGGAACGAGAGCGGTGTCGATTTCACGGTGGAAGCGCGGAGAATCGATAGCCGAGGAACAGGGATCGCATCGCTGCGACCTGCCCGGCTCGTATTGCCGCTATTTAACGGGTATCAATCACATATCGGAGGCTTAAACTGGACAGGTACCTACTAGAAGTACTAAACCTCTGTACAGTTGCCGACAGCTCTAGCTTTGAACCTCAGTCAAGTGTGCTGCCTGATTTAAACGTACTTCATAAACTTGGACTTTAAAAACCACCTACTATAACAACATACATATTTCAATTTTTTTATATATTTATTCATAAAGATCTGCATAATATTGTTACTTTTGTTGTTATTGTTACATATTATGTATATTAAAGCATTCTCTATTTCATAACACTTAACCTAGTTCAGATCTCCTATAGGCCATAATTAATTCAATTCGCTTATTAAAATCATTTATCAAGAAATATAAAGTTACATTGGTAATATCATCGCCACAAAAGCCGCAACGTAGGGCCTTAATTCAAACAAATCGTCTCTCGCTGATGTAATTTATCGGTAGCAGGAGTCCCTGTTTGATTTAAAGCGTCAAATTGCACCTCTTGATAAAATATCTCTTTAGCTCGCCTTAATTTATGGTTCAGAGACACCCGAAAATGGAGTGCATATATTTTGGGGTACAACCTTTTCTTTGTATGAATCCTATGCAAATTATGTTACATACGTAAATCGAAATATGTATATTAATTCAAATCTTACTTCTGGCGCAGGTAAATTAATAATTTTACATTATCTATCTATTCGCCTATGATTATTAAAATTTCGTTTACCCAACGGATAACTTGAATTGGATAATTGAATGCCATTTGGCATTAAGTCCGCCTATGTACCCGCATAGTACAAAAAGTATAAATAAATAATTTACTTTTAAGACCAATACCAAGGCCATATTTTTATCCGCTGTATAAATATTTGCCTTGCCCATCATCATTAGAAGTTACAAAACTTTATAAAGTCTTCACACACTCGAAATACAAATCAATCACATATTGACTTTGGACAGGAAGCAGCCACTGTCATTACGGCAACTGTTCCAAAAGTGCACGACCGAGAGCAATTACAGCTATGGATGGTCAAATTACCACCTTGGTGCTGACAAATGATGTACTGAATAATAACTTGAAGAATACATTCTCTATTAGGCATGTATGTTTTAGGTAGCACTTTCCATGATTTACTTACTTTGTTACACATCCCAGAGGTGACACTAAATTATCTACCAGAAAATAATTTTGCGTGGCAGTGAAGGGATTAACTGCAACCTTTAACTTTATCATGGAGGTATGTCTGGTCTCTGACTTTATTCAGCTAAGCGTATTTTTTGTTTAGCGACACAAGCTACATGTAAAAAAAACCTTTTATTTAATGTAGAGCAAAAGATCGCTATCGAAAGATAAGGACTTAGAAAATCTTAAAAAAGCTGTTTATAATTGAACTATCGTAGAACCCCAAAAATTATCAACTTGGTCTATTTTAGGTTTTTTTTTCGCAACTACCTGTTTTAATGTAAACTTAAAATACAAGAATTAAATTTAAGTGAAGTAAACTAAGTTAAATGTATATTTATCAGGGTTTATCCAAGTCGCATGTGTATTCGCCCACGCCGGCGCGAGACAAGCCACCGGCAGCCTTCCGTATTCCCTACATCATGTACACCCATTGTAATTGGGATCCGATCAATTATTTATTTAAATGTTGAGGTAAATGTTAAAATGAAGTATTAGCATCAATATAAAAATTTGAACTTTCATTTAAATTCATTATCCACAAGATAAGGTTCATTTTCCTTCACGTAGCAGGTTTCGTCGCTTGCAAAGTTTTAGTACACCGTAAAAAATACTCTAACGAGCATAAAATGTTAATACTTAGGGTGGAGTCTTAGATATGCATTTTAATCATCCAGTCAAAATCACTAAGCATCCGATGCTCATATACGTAACACAAAAACCTCGCTCCTTCCGATATGTTTATTTATATATTTTTATTGGTTCGCGAAATGTAAAGGGGGGCGCACACGATACATATGTATCGTGCGATCGCGCCGGATCGGCGTAATTGACGCGTCCGATTTTATCCGCGATAATCGCGCGAGCCCGCGATAGCCTTATAACTCAACCGAATTCGACGTAATGTACCGTATTAACATAATTGCATGGATTCGATTGGATATGCAAATAGTTTAATCAATGATTGATAGTACAATAAAATAGAGCAATAAAATTAGCATTCATATTTACTTAGTTTTTTTGCTGTTGATGTAAAAAACGTAATCGAATTATTATTTATTCATGCAATTAAAATTACAATTGTATTAATTGAATAATTAATCACTTTCAATCGTTACTAACTAGAAAATGGCTTACGCATAATTCAACACGAAGTTTCATTTAATATTGCTTGCGTTACCTCCAGTAAAACGTCTTCAAAGATAAAATAATATACTTAGCGGGAGATTATTTTTCCTCACCTTTCTTTCATTTAACGTTACATTACTTTTACACGAACAAAGTTAGATTTTGTCAAATTTAATTTTAATGAATAATAAACCACCAAAAGGTGATTTAGTGACGTTACAATTATACATATTGCATTATTTTTTTGCAATAAACGCAAATGCTTAATTCGAAGCAATCAATTACATATGTATAAAGTGATCACATTGTCCGGGCGTGTTAAAGACCGGTTGGATGCGGGGTAACGAGCTTTTCGTATACAATAGACCTTTTAGCGTCAGCCGGACAGACGTCAATCGCGGCGACATGCCGGCGGTGTGCGCTCCCCCTTATTACCATGATACAGTTACCCGAGGCTGTAAGAGGCTGTTAAGAAGTTCAGATAGCTGAGCCATAATTAGTATAATTTCGACGATAATGTATGGCATGCGTAATAAATATATGCAAACCAAATTGCTATTATTATCTCGCGTACAAATTATTTATATATAATCATATTTGAATATTATTTTTATCAAGATCTATGTATTGTTTTGTTGGCCATAACTACATTGAAACCCTGCAAAAACATAGTTTTTGTAGGTTTTTGCGGCTAGCCTTACCTTGTATGTAGCACAGCTCAATAATGAATATAATCAGTAGGTTCTAATAATCATACACCAGCAAGTCTTCTCTCGTATGTCAAACGGTAACTTGAATTTCGAGTCGTTACATTGCAAGCGATGAAATAGCGATAAAATTATGAGGAGTATACGACAAACTGTTTTAAAATGAATTGTATATCGTTGGACATCTATTATAACAAAAAAGCGGTCGGGTTCATTGGAAATAAAACGTGGACAGGAGTGACGTGCGCCCGGCGTCACTTAGCAGCGCTGGAATGATGTGACAGGCCTTGCCGATCCGAATTCCTTTAAAAAATTAAAAACAAAACGAGCTTTCCGCTGCTCCATTGTGTTCACGTTTTGGAAAAATTTAAATGATCCGACGCTGGTCGCTTTTTTGAGTCCGAGAATGCGGGGTTCGGCGTTTAAATACATACGGTTTCGCGGTTTAGCGCCATGTTTTTTCCGTTTTCTGCGCGTTCCGCTGCGCCGAATGTGAGACGATGCGGTAGATTTTGTGCGATTAAATCCCCGGGGTGTGACACGAGTGAGTCGTTAGAGCGATTTAAATTCACTTCTAAGGCTTACAAATTGAGTTTTACCGCGTTCGTCCCAGAATGGCGTAAAGTTTTTCGGCGCGGAGGTTTAATTTTCGAAGTTTCTGCGATCTGTGTTTTTTTTATTTTCGAATTCGGGGTTTTCAATTGGAGTTTTCGCGCAGTATTTGGAGTGGCGATATGAATGTATTTATTCTGCGCTGGGCGGCCGGGCTCTCGGGCTAACAATGCTAGGCCTGTCGCGGCCACGCCGACTTAACAGGGCTACCGACCGGCTCTACAGGCCCACGACAATTTACTGCACACTGCTCTGCATCCGATACTATTGTCACGTAATTGCTACGAGGATAACCCAGGTTACAAGGATACGAGATAGCTGAATTGAAGTCGGTCTTTTAATTTTGTCTGATATTGCTTTGATTGCTTAAAACGTGTTATTATAAATCTTATAGCTATATAAGAGATAATGAAAAAAATATTTATGAAGTATTACCAATGTTTATAAAACGTTCATAATTCTTATTTGACGATAAACACTAAAATATAATATCTCAAAACAGAAGATAGAGAAATTAAATTGAAATTATCTCCATTTTGAAAAGCCTCCTTCATGGGTATGTAACAATAACTATTATTTTTAAAACAACAAAATATAATATAAAATATTATTATCGACAACCCTATCGGTTCGGCCGTGAATCAGGGCTGACACAGCGGCCGGTGGTCCGCACGTCAGGCGCGCGTGTGCGGCGCTGTTCAACCCTTCCGATTTACATAAACATTCACTTTTCAAATATATCGACCCAAAAAATAAAACTTTATGATAAATTTCACAAGTCGGAATTATAATGACCGCTCCTCGAACCTTTTGTGTTAAATAGAACAGTTTTGAAGGAGACGTTTATTCTGCGTAATTTGATTGATTAGTCACAGAGGGGTAAGTAATAGGGTTGTCAAAAAAACTTGTAATGCTATTTTATAGAAATAAACTGGAAAGGCTGAGAGGTTTGTGTACAGGCTAAGCGTACCTATTTAAAATCTCATGTAGGTATCTATCTAGTAGATGTACCCATTCTAGCATACAACCATTTTAAAATCAATCGAAAATACCACTCGTGCGATTCAGTCGTGCAATACCTCGTAATTATTGAAAACAGTCAAATCAGAATATACGATATCGAAAACAATAGTAGGGCTTTTCATACGGGGCCCGCCGGCGCGCCGCGGCTTTTTGCTCGTGTCCGCCGTGCTTACCGCGTTTACCATTGTTCTTTAGTCTTATAAATTGGCTGCTCCGGCAGTGACAGGTATATTTGAGTCTTCGGTAATTAGTCGGTATTGTAAGGCCCACCCGACGACGACGTTCTGTGTTTTGTTCTTAATTTGTGTGCCTTAATTACCAATGTCCTTGCATGTATGCGAAGCTTGAATGTCTTTGGAGGAATTTTAACATACGTTCTTTCGACTAATGTAGAAATATAGAGTTTGTAAAGATTTAGAGTTGATGTATAGTTAGTGCGACGTAACGTATAAACTGATTTATTTTTTATTCCTCTGGCCGAAACAAACTAAAGAGTATAGAATGGTGTAGAACCGACAAAAGCTTAACGCTTTGTATTGACGCGGACGTAGCATTGTCTACGCCAAGACATCTACTGGATAAGCACACAGCATCCATCCATCCATCATCTTTTCGAGTCACAAATTCGCTTTTCCAGGTACATCGCGTATAAAAACAAAATGTAATTATTGTAATGCAACCGTTAATTGTTTAACTTTTTATGGTGCCGTTAAATGTAGGCAAAAACGCGTTGATGAAGTTACGGTGTTTCACGCGTGACCGCAAAAACTCTGTTAATAAAACATTAATGTTAATATGTGATTTATGATGTGTTAGCTCAGCTCGTTCAGTTAATTGAACTGATTTATTCAAACTAAGAACTAGTTCAATGCGACATACAGCTATAGAAGTGCCGTTCTCTACACGATTTCTTATAATATAATACTTACATAATATAACTTACATATTAAGATATAGTAATATTTGCCAGATAAAACCTTAAGTATGTATCTTCGTATACTATCATCACCTCTCAACATAATATTTTTAAGATGTAAAAGTCTTAAAGAGATTAAATTCCATTACAATCGGTTCAGCAGTTTGGGCGTGAAGAGCTAACAGACAGACAGACTCTTTCACATTTATAATATTAGTATGAATATCTTCAAAGATCAAGCTCTTCCTCTACTCGAACTAGCGCATGCGCAGAAGCGGCTCAAGTCACTCGTTACCGCGGGTGCCCGTCAAGGAATTAAACCACGAGATGAGCTGTCAGCTAAACGGCGTGACTGACTACTGGACGTCAGAACTGACCCCGGAGGTTACGTAACCAAAAAACGTACGTCATATTAAAGTCGTAGACGATTTTCAACGGTAACCACGAATGGGAGACTTTTTTTGAACGTAGAAGTGTAACTGACTTTTTTATTTGGGAATGAGCGGTAATTTTAGAGTTAACTTTATTTTATTATTTTTGAGCTACGACATTCTAATACTACGGAATATTATAATCCTTAAAATCCTTGACACCAATTTTACTTGTATTAGTATACTGCATGTAGGTCCTTAACTTTAAAACTACAAGACAAGCTTTCGTGAAAAATTGTCGTGTTCAAAACTTTACGACTTTCGAATACTTTTAGGATCGAGTAGTGAACAAACTCATAAAAGTTCAGGTCCGTAATAAAACTAAATGTCTTAAATCAAAACACTAAAACTTCTTTTGTTTTTCGTGATAATTTATTTCATTTACACTTTAACGAAGTCGTTAAAATGCGTCATAATTTAATTTGGCCACTGGCAAACACTGGTAGCGTTCTTTGGTAATCATCGAGTCAAATGCCTATCTTATCAATGATTTCAGCCACTGGTTTTAGAACGGTAGCGGGCTTAGTATCGTCGATTAAAAAAGTGATTTAACAGGTCATATCTTCTGTCACCTGTCCGATTTACCATGCGAGTGTACTGACAGGCTGACGTGACTGTCGGGACGCGGGACAGACGTCGAACGCACCTGAAACGCCCATTAAATGCCTGTCCACTTGACGAACACAATTTTAATGCTACAACTATTTGGAACGAGGCCACTGACGTTTCATTATTTTCCTCAATTCGTTCCTTAATCGTTTATGTGTAAAGCTTTTAATAAGTTTTCCATAATTATGACGTTATTAATAAGAATATTAAAAACTTATATCTACATGTTATCCACTTTATAGTAATATGATTTTTGAGGTAAACACGCACTTTTCGCATATTCAATTTACTTAAATCCATCAGCTAAATCGTTTCAAGTACGATAACGTTTCGTTAAAAATGAACCAATTAAGGGTTCGCCTCGTAAGTTACCGAAAGTTAAAATCTCGCACACCCATTGTAATAACGCGTACGCTCTCAATATTAAAATTTAACAAGGTATTAATTAAAAAAACTAAAGCGAAAAGTTTAAATTTCGAGCGCGGGAATCGTGCGGTCGTTTTTTGATTCGATCCGTTCGGAAACGCCCACCGGTGATTTAAAATTTTGATTTATCGGCGGGAAGCGGCGCGGCTGCGCGTGCGCCGCCGTACTTGTAATTATAGCGACGCAACTGCGAAATGCCAGCACCCTCGACACTCTTTAACTCTTTGAAATGTTATTTGCGATACTCAAGTTGCTGAATGCTATGGAAATCTTAATGTTTTTCATACGACCATCCTGCTAATAGTTAAAGGCAATGTCCGTTTTGCTATTAAAGATAGTGTACAATAACGACAGTAGTCAATCGTCGTTTTTTCGTATAATTAATAACTGTTTATTAGTATAAACTACCATTTTGATATAATTATCATACTAATTTTTTGTGATTCAAGATGACATTTAGGTACAGATAACAGCCTAAATGATGCTTAACACACGCACACACACAACTTATCTCAATAAGTGCTTATAAGATTATATATTTTTAAAATACTTGTGTTCCGTCAAAATGTTGTTAACGACTGCATTGGATGTTGATTTTCTTCGGGGGTCACGAAAAAAAGTTTGTGCTGAATTTGAGATAAGATTTTTGAGATCGTTTGTTTTGATATTTTATGTCATTGTGGTCCAGGTATAAACCTATGTCAAGTCGATATTTTTTGCACCCTGCAGATATTTGGACGTCAGCAATTTTTTATCTTAATAAACATTTCCCGATATGACTGTACGATGAACTGATATTTTATTATTTTCAAATGGCAGAAATTAGCTTTACAACATTGTTTACAAAAGTAAATAATAATTCCGATGAAGCACACCTCAAGAATGAAATATTAAGTACATCTCATACTCTTGCTAAAGCAAGAGTAGAATCAGAGTCATTACAGTTTTGAATCGAAGTGGATTAATAGTTAGCAACGTAATATTCTCTTTAGCATTATTATACTGGGTAGAAAGTAGCATCATTATCTTCACGATAATCTGGTAGCATCTGGTAGCAACATTTTTTTGAGGGTAGCAACATTCTCTTCAGAAAATACTTATCTTGAAGCATTTAGCAATAGTCTATTTAGTAATTGGCTAGTGTAGTACTAACATTTTCTTCAGTAGAATATCGGGTAGCATCATTTTCTTCAGCATAATATCGGGTAGCAACAGTAACTGAAGGCAATTTGTATATAAACAATCGCGGATTAGAGCACCTGCTCTCTTTACGACTTCCTACTTCACAGCTTTCTCACTGCATCCACCTGTCCTTGATTAATGTTGCCAGCCTTCGTCATAAGGTCACGTGCACACGATTAATTTTTTGTCTTAAAACAAGAAAAAAGTGTTGCCATTAGAGTATAATGAATTATGTGACAAATCAAACATATCCATTTAGATTTTGAATAATTACATGGCGATTTAGCAGTATAAAATATAGCATATAAAGATAATTACGAATAATTAATAGCAATATTAACTTCCGCTTAATACCAATAAAGGGTGAGAAATCTTCATAAAATGTACACAATACTTTATAAAAAAAGTGTTGCGCTTTCAAGTAAACTTTTAAATAATAAACTTGACAGCCGATAAAAACTAAAACATCTCTATTTAAAGTGTTATTACATGACTAAATCAGTGTGGGAACAACTCGGCTATAAACAGAAGTAACCATATTCATTATTAAGCAATAAACAGCATAAATAAAGGCAATACAATACACGATAAATAAAATTGCTTAATGAATTATAGGCATAAGTTAAGCTTCCATTCTAATGATTTGAATATCGAATGTTTTTGATATACCGATAAGGTAACTGCGGCATATTTTAGCATACGAAGTAAGAGGTACCTGCAATACTTCTATTGTAATTGTAAGAAAAATATGGGTTTATTTACTAGATAAATAACAGTATTAGATACTTAATCTTATAGTAACATATTACTAATTCGAATAAAATTACGTTCGTAGTATTTTGCGATTTGACATATTATTCAGTAAAACCACAAGACGTTTCCGATAATATTTATCATCATAATCTATACCAAGTGGTCTATAAACAAAACAAAATAGAAAAAAAAATAATGTCTGCATTAAAATAAAGTTTGACTGCCTCTTTTTAGTTAAGACTGTTCTACCTTCCTAGCTTTATCAAAACATGAGTTCTTTTATCTTATTATTGATTTATTTAGCATTATTTCTAGTTAGAAAAACATAAAAAACACAATCAACGTACGTAACCGTGGTCTCGCCTTGTATCTAATTTGAAAACACTCACTGTCCCCTACCCATTCAATGCAAATTCGCACGATATATGCCGTTTACCGACGTTTAGTCGCCTTCGGACATCATTTCCAGTCGGTCTCTGCTATGAATAATGTCCTTTTATGCATTTTATTACTAGACCTACCCACTTGCAAAGTATTATGAAACTTAAGTACATTTAACTAAATAATAAGGTCTTTTTTAAAGCCGCCATTCTTAATATCATATACAGTCTTTCCTTCTATCTTTGGAAAAATGTTATAAAGGTTAACTTAGTTTTGATTCTTGATGCCCTCTCAAAGACCTTATAAACGTGAATATGTAAGGAACATAGACTTATAGACTCTATAGTCTATGTTATCTTATATATAAAATTCTCGTGTCACAATGTCAGTTACCGTACTCCTCCGAAACGGCTTTACTGATTTTTACCAAATTTTATATGCATATTAAGTAGGTCTGAGAATCGGCTACTGGCAGTAGCCAGTAGCCGAAAAAGTATTTTATATTGATAAGTTGCATTTGTTGAATAAATAATAGTAAATTATTACAACTCGAGACTGAGGGTGACCATTGTTTGTGCGACGGGATAGTGATGGACGTTGCCATGGTGCCCTACTTATTTAGTCACTTCATTAAAATAATATGGGAGAAATACTTTATAGGTATGGCATAACAGCGTTTGCCGGGACAGCCAGTTATATATTTATAAGATTATATAGATAACCTTCTCTAGGTTTAGAATCTATAGTTTATACTCTAAACTTTAGAGTATAAACCATTTCTTTCTCGTTCTATCTTTCTCGCTCTGGCTCAGTCACGGCGAGACCAGACGTCTCGTGACTATAGAAGTAAAAGTCATAGAGATTCATCCATTTTACTAATCTGACAGTTCCCGAGGAGCACAAAATTCATGACTTTTGAAATTTGGTCGTTCGAGGCGTGAGGCTGGTGTGATGTACGAGATACCGATTGACAAGTCAATCAGATCCGTATCTCGATTGGTCAACCTCCAGGCAACCGAATATTGTTAGTCTATAAGTTACATTAGATTTTATCGGCACCGATTTGTACGATCATCATTACAATCGCTACCATAACTATGGTCCCGATTAGTTACGCTAAAACGTACGAAATTAAGTTAATGCATGTTTTGTAAATGTAGTAATTTCTTTTAACTTTCACTTATTTGGTAAAAAGCATAAATTGCCTGTTGTAGATAAAGGTTTTTATGTTTGATGACTGTTAAAAAGAAAATCTGAATTAAAATGACCAAGGAAACAAGTATTAAAATCGTTTTCAGAGTAGGTTACAAAATAACATCGTGTCGTCTAAAATCCTTTATTAACTTGTGGCTATATTGTAGGTATATATGACTAATTTTATTGGTATAATAGGTGTTGGCGAATAGCGACCCTTGCTCTATATTAAGATCCCCCGTACAACACTTACAGTATAAAACCGTCATACCTACAGCACTACCACAACCGTAGTACGCTGGTGTGAGTGAACACGATGAAAATCTTTATTTTCACGCTCTATCTCTCCTTATCTAATCGCCCCCGTCAGATAAGGACGGAGCGGCGGAAAAACTGCGGGGCGCGGGGTAAAGGCTACATCGATTCCGCGCTTTCACTGCTAGGGGCCGTGTAAACCTTTAAAAACGGCACTCCGCCACGCGATTGTGATCTATATTCGCGCGCTGTAGGAGTCGAATTTGAATGCGGAGAGTCGACGGGTAAATGGATTGCCTCCCTCCCGGGGGTTCTCGTAGTGGGATCTAGATGGCGTAGATATGCCGATAGGCGGCTGTGTGTGTGTTTTCCGAGTGGAGGTGTGTGAGTTTTCCGGGTGTATGTGTTTCGCTCACGTCGGCGAATATACGAGGGGTCGGCCATCCCTTTTTGTAGTATAATTTTATGTTTCAGCGTAGATAGGCGGATAGATTAAGGAGGAGGCTGCGATTTGATTTGATTAGGAGGTGTTCGGAGGGACGAGACCGCTGGGGGAGATGGAAATATGTTTTTAATGTGGGTGGCTTATTGAATCACTTGCGGACTCCTGTTTCGTGTTAATTAAACGATGTATAATTTCGGTTTCGACTTTAATGGGGTATTGTTTATCGAAATTATTGTAAGTGTGAGGGGACGCTTAATCATTTAAGTTTGTCATTGATATCAAAAGACACCTCTTTAAAATTTTCCTGTCCCTATTCTGAAACTAAACATAATTCTATCCTCTTCACTTTTTATTACAAATCGAAAATCGATAGTAAGTAACTCAAGTTAACAGCGAACAAAACGTCTAACAAAACGGGCATTTATTATAAAAAATCCCAATAAACAAACTTCGAATTGTCCACTCGGTGACGTAATCGTTGATCTAAACAACAAAGACCTTTTATACCCACAATAGCTGTCATTGTCCGGGCTCCTTTGAGTTTACACTACACTGAAACTTAAAGGACTACAATATGTACCGAATTAGTACTCTGTCGGAGATAATCGTGGAATGCAGTTGACAATTTTAATAAACCGTCGAGGACACTTTCGTCGAGGAATGTTTGGACAAAAACAGGTACCTTCGCTATAATGATATAGTCCATGAGGACAGGCCGATAAAGGATCTTTTATTATCTGTTGATTTGATAATAATGATATCAATATATTATGAAATAAATCTAACTCAACACAACATAATAATATATGTTATTCTATTTCTAATAGTGGCGTAGCAACGTAGCTACGCCGTAGAAGGTCTACGATTTTTTTTCTTCTTATCCACATTTTAGTTTTTCTTATTTTCTGAGCATAATAACAATGTTATGTTATGTTTAATGTTATTATGAAATATGTACAGTTATTATAGGTTTCAATTTAGAGACTATAAAATCTGTGCAAACATACGGACTAATTTCTAGACTTTCTAAGTTACTACGTTTCAACACTGCACCTGCAATACCTCTAGCATCTACTAGATGACGCTCGCAACTCCGTTGCGCCAAAAATTCGGTTATCGCGCGAGAACCGTACATTTTTTCGGGATAAAAACTATCGGACTATGTCCTTTCTCGGGACTTAAAGTATCTCTATGCCAAATTTCAGCAAAATCGGTTCAGCGGTTCGAGCGTGAAGAGGTAACAGACAGACAGACAGGCAAACGGACAGATATCCATTCAAATTCAAATTCTTTATTAACCATACAATAATATACAATAGTATAAAAGCTAGGTAGCGTACATCACGTCGTCTAATCCCATGCTAAGTAAAACTTGTGTTATGGCAATCAATATCCAGACGGAGTATGGATATGGATGAAATCTGCATAAATGAAAACGGACTAATTTCCAGATGTTTAAGCGTTTCATTATCAAACTATTCTAGTACTGTCATCCAATACTTTCTATATCCTGATGTACATCATAAAAATAATTGGAAAATCCTCATAAATCACGTCTGACTTTATCTGACGTATAAACAACCCCTCGGTAATCTCACCCTCACCCAGGGGATGCTGTTGATTACCAACTCTTATCTGCACACGACCGGCAATTGACCTTATCTAAAGATATTTGGCTTAATCTCTGATTTTTAATCACAGTTGTTACTGTGTAGGTATTAGATTATACCAGCTTATGCTTACTGATGGAATATGTATACTTATAAAATTACATGTCCTGACTGACTGACTGACTGATTCATCATCGCTGAGCAAAAACTATTAAAGTTACAGCCACGAAATTTGGTGAGTAGGGTTGTCTTATTAAGTAGACACTCACTAAGGAAAGAATTTTGAAAATTTTACCCCGATGTAGGTGAAATAGGGGTTGAAAGTTTGAATGAAAGTCCGTAATTTCTTAAGCTAGGAACATGAAACCTATCTTCGTTATTAATTACTATCTATGCTAACGCGGACGAAGTCGCGGGCAACAGCTAGTAGGTATATAGAGTGAGAATTGTAATGTAAATAAATAGTGCTGACTGTGAGTAAAGAGACAAATTTTCAATACTCAAGCATGTCTGAGATAATAATTATAATTCTATTATACAAAAAATTCCGAATGTTCCGAAAAACTACATTTTATGACAAATCCCAACACTAGGCGTAGCTTGTCCTATGAGACCAATTAAAACTTTATTTTGTGGGTATGACAGTTTAAAATATTATCCGATTTTAATTTAGTTTGATACAGATAAATGATATTTAAGTAATAATTATGTAGCTATACCACGAAAAGGTTAAAGGACATCAGGCATTCTGGTCTAAAAATAAACAAACGCGCGGCTAGAACTAATAATATTTCCAATAGCTAGGTTATTTATACCTTAAACTAATTCTATGAATCACTGTTACAAGTACTTTCTAGAAGTTATTTACATTTTCGTATGTAGGTAACTCATATTAATATTTAAGAAACGTAATTACAGGCTAAGTCCAAATATTTTTTTAAGTTTTTGATATGGCCTAGCTATTTTTAATTGTCCTAGGTCTGGCTGCGCAGCCTTTTTTAGACTAACATTGTATGGAAATTGCCTGATGTTCTTTATCGCGGTAAATGTACGGTTCCTGCGGTTGCAGTCATGCGCATCATAATAATTTTTCGGTCAGATTATTAGATTTTCAACAGCTTTTAGTCTAACTTTACAGTTAAAACTGATTCAGTGTATTTTTTGTCTCAATTTTACCACGGCATATCCATGATGAATATGATGGATCACTTCAAATATAGAAAAAGCATCATTTGTTAACCTGGCTAATATGGCGCGTATAATCGCTGGTACAAAGGAAACGCCATGACGAGGCAAAATGCTATTTAGGTGCTCTGTAGAGACATGTATAACTGGCTTAACATTTTTATTTGTTAACCTTTTACTTTGCAATGAATTACAGCATGATAAATAATACTGGTGCAAGTAATATTGTTTTTTAGGTCAGTAACTATGCTACATAACCAGAAATAAGAAGACTTATGGTATTATAAAATTTGAGGCAAGCCACAAAATATGTTAACACACAAACATAACAAAAAATCACACGATTAAAATACTTTGTTTTTTTTTAACCTTGTGGTTTGAATCATTCTAAGTAGTAAACGTACTATTAGTACTTACTTTTCTTTCAAATAATTAAATTATAAATAATTGAATTATAAAATTTCCTTATTTGAAATCTGAAGAAGATGAAAAGGTCTAAATTAATTTTTCAGAAATTGTTTAAATTATACAAAGTAGTAAAATGATACAGTAACCTAAAAACCAAACATCCTGTTTTAAATTCGAACGAGACAGTACAATTTACACGACAACCGGACAATACAAAACCTCTTCTATACTCTAGTTTATGATATACTTATATGACATGACAAATTAATGGATTTATTATTGGTTTTTTTGTTTCTCGGTCGAATGCATTTTTAATTGAGTGAGGCAGGCCACTGGTGGGGTGGTTTTTTTGACTGACGTGTTGTAATGGGCAGGTGTGTTGGCTACTTAGCTTTTTCGTCTGTCTGTTGGTAAATCTTTTTTGTGTGAATTGTTACTGTTTAAGGAAATTGAATATTGATCGTTACATTAATAGTATTAAACATCTGGCTTTATTGATAGGCACGTAAAATTTTAGATGCCTATCAAGGATGACAAAAACAACATCGTAAAAAAACATTTGATAAAAACAATATCACTATCTTTTTAACTTATAATAGCTTTCTACAGCTCTACATTCAAAATAAAATACATTAAAATATAATATACAAATATACGCTATAATATAATAAATAAAAAAATAACGGGACTAAATAAAATTAACATAAGGTTTAACGAAGTACGGTTTGCGGTAGTCGCGCCATTTAATCTCACCGTAAAGATAAACAAATTTTTCATTACAGATTGTTGAAAAGATAACAATTATCTTAATATTTCACTTAAAATGTAACACCTTAAGGAACCCGTTGTTGGGTGCAATAATTAATTGTTAAACTGACATTAATTATCAAGATGTCCAGAATAAGGCCAATGATTTAAGTCTGACCACGTTTCGGCATTTTGGAGCTCTAGTAGATTAATGTTTATTGCTGCTTGTAAGAAATATTGAGACGTTTTGGAAAATTATTACGCGGTTTTAACCCTATGGATTAAAATTATTTAAATCGTTGCAAAACTAGGGTACATGAAAAATATGTTTATCTTTAACATACTGTTTATGTTACTGAATATTTTTTGGGATTTTTAAATAAGGAATGAAAGACTGGCTTTATCTTCCACGTGATACATTTAAAGGACGATTCAAAATTCTTCAACCTCCATATTTTTTTCAAATATTAAACCAAATCTTCAGTTGTATTGACCTCAGACTACATAAACTACATATAAAAAATAAAACGTGCCCACCATTATACATGATCTGGTTTTTGAGAAGGAAATTCCATACTTAATGTTGCATTTCCAACACTACATCACTTTTGGAAGTCTAGATATTTAAAACTCCTTTATTGAATGAACCGATTAACCCTCCATTCCCTTCAAGTTTTAAAATATCGAACCATAATATTAACCCTAAATTCTTTTCCAGTCTCTCCAGTCAGCGGCGCGGCGAGCAGGCACGTCGTGTGCCAACTGCAAGACCACTACCACCACGCTATGGCGCCGAAACCAGAACGGGGAACCCGTCTGCAACGCCTGCGGGCTGTACTATAAGCTGCATAATGTGAGTGCTAATTGCTAAATTAGCTGTAAAGGGTCTAAATGACCCTTAAGATCCTTTAATGATCGGGGTCAAAGCCTTAACGCTGTTTGAAGAACGTAAAAAATCACATGTTTAACCGAATGTTAACTTTTACCCTGGTATATTCCGCGTGTGAACAGTTTTTCAAGCCATGCCAAACTGTTCACACGCGGTATATACCAAGCCAATACTGGCTGCCAGTCTTATTGGCAACCAGTACTGGCTCTGTGAAAACTATACTTAATGCGTTTGGGCGTAAAGTAGTGACTTAAAAATTGAAATTGTAAATTATTATTGACGTTGCAACTTATATAGGTACCTACTGTAAAATGTGTAAAGCACATCCTAAGTCTGCTACGAATCTCGAAAAAATAATGTTCTTAGAATCTTCGAAGAAGAGTTAGACAACTTATTAGCGATATAATGTATATCTGTTTCGTGTATATTAAGAAATGATACATTTACACCTAGTAAACGCAATCTATTATTAACCTGTAAATGCAATTATATCTAACAACTATATACCCCGGCTGCCCAGCGTCCTGTGATCAGATGAAAGTGGACAGATTAGCCGTCATGTAGAATTAAAGGGATATTTATCCTCGTTTATCGAATGCAGCCTTAATTTATTTGTTCCTGTGATTAATTGGATGTTTCAATTAAAATTGATTTGCCCGGTGAGAAAATATTCCTTAATGGCCGCCGCTTAATGCGCAAGATAAATAATAAATGTCGTTATAATTGCGAAGAAAATAAGCTAAATGACTCGATCTGCATAAGATTTAAGTGTCTATATTTAGAATGTCCGGTGTGTGACTAAATATAGTCGTAATAAATGACATAATTAGTTCCAACAAAACACCGTAACACCTGCTACGGGTTTTTGTGTGTTAGAAATTACTGCATAGGTACGATAAGTTACACTGCTTATAGGCTAGTTACACGTATTAAGTAGATAAGTAGTTAACTAAATTTTAACTTAATTTTAAGTTACTTATTGCATGTAAACACAAAATTCTGTAGCAAGTAGTAAGTTAAAATTTAGTTAAGTACTAAACGAGGAAATTAGACTTTTGACTATTCTGTTAAGTTTGCAGGCGGGGCTTGTCACTTGAGAAATTTCGGGCAAGCACTTAAAATTAAGTTAAAATTTAGTTACTACTTACTACTTATCTACGTATCTACGTGTAAACCAGCAATAAGTGACTTTGAAAAAGGGTTATAATTTTTGATATTTTTATTCATGCTTTATATCAAGCCCTACTCAGACAAAACCAGTTAACTTTTCCTCTCAAAAACTGTCACTTCAAATCTCAAAATCACTGCGATATTTTTTTAAATTGCCCCCTAATCTCTCGAGGGTTATATCCCTCAGGATGATTTGACTGTATTTAGGATGGGCCGGACCCCCGCCGCTCGGTAATGTGTCATAACACCCAATACGATTAAGTCGGTACATTACATTTTTTGTTCATTTGAATATCACAGATTTAATGCAGTCCAGTGAGAATTGAGATGTGATAGAGTTTATAGAGGAACTAATATTGATCGATTTAGCTCTCACTAACAAAATCCATAAAAATGTATTGCAATATCAAAATACTCTTTGGAATAATTTTTTTTTCACTGTATTCAAGTAAGAATAGAGATGTGATAGAGTTTATAAAAATTTGAGTAACTATAAATGTTAATTGATTAATAGAATTAAAAAGATATAGATGAACTAGGACTTGTCCTTGTCTGTCAAGCCAATTTTCTAACGTATCAGACAAGGATTTATTAGTAACTAGATGACTCCCGCAACTCCGTTGCGCCAAAATTAACAAAGAAAACAAAAGAACCGTACATTTTTCCGGGATGAAAAGTATCCTATGTCCTTTCCCAGGACTCAACGTATCTCCATGCAAAATTTCAGCAAAATCGGTTCAGCGGTTTTGGCGTGAAGAGGTAATAGACAGACTGACAGACACACTTTCGCATTTATAATATTACTAGATGATGCCCGCAACTCCGTTGCGCCAAAACTCGTTTACCGCGCGGGAACCGTACATTTTTCCGGGACAAAAAGTATCCTATATCCTTTCCCGGGACTCAAAGTATCTCCATGCCAAATTTCAGCAAAATCGGTTCAGCGGTTTGAGCGTGAAGAGGTAACAGACAGACAGACACACTTTCGCATTTATAATATTAGTATGGAAGTAAAGAAGTATGGAAGTATGGATTGCATTAAAGTTTTTTGGCAAAAACTAAGACGGATTATAAATTAAGGAGTTAGGAGGAAGGTTACTATTGAGAAAGGCATATAGGTATTACAGTATAATACAAATTTTATTTTTATTAATAATTATTAAATATTTGACTTAAAAAATAAATTAACTTAATTAATTAATTAACTTACTTTAATTTGCCCAACGTATTAAATAAACAAAAGCACAGTGATATTTTAAATCTGAGCCCATTTTAATGTTACACTATCTTTATATTATTGTTAATGCGTAAATTATCATTTTAATTGCTTTTTACAATAAATTCATGATAACGTTATCAGCAATGGCTTTATTTACGGTAACGGACAAGTGTATAATATGCCTGGCTTAAAATTAAACAAAAATTGTTATGTTGTATGTGTAGCAATTTACAATAATAGTTATTGACTAGCTATTTCACCGAGCTTTGCTCGGTATTCGATAAAACACAAATAAAATGACATTTTCTAAAAATGATTCCTAGCTAGATCGATATTTCGCTCCCGAAACCCCCTATATACTAAATTTCATAAAAATCGTTGGAGCCGATTCCGAGATTCCAATTATATATATATATATGTTACGCTCAAAAACCGAAACCGCTCAGTGAGCGAAAAAATAGCACGACGCGTTCTGGCAATCACAAAAAGGCCATAACGCAAAATTCGTGTCGTGGCTATAACTATGCTATTCATTTTTCTTGATTGTTTAATCATCTATAGGTATGGAAGATTATATTTGAATTACGGATAGTATAAAACTAATATGGATACTTTATAAATAATAATGATAAACACGTTATGCAGTGATTTAGTAAAAGAAAAAATATTTTTTAGTACGCGTGGTAATTCAAATCTGGGGGCACGACAGTGCCCAAGACAAGCTTTTTAGCAAAGGCACGGCCGTACCATACTTTTCTCGAAGCGGTTCGCGGCTATTTCACACCCCCTTTATCTTCGATGTTAACAAAGCTAGGGATTTAAAATTTCGGTCACTAGGAGCAAGTATTAAAACTAGCTTAATCTCCAAATTACATGAAATTTAGATAAATAGTTTAGTAGTTACGAATGGTCAAAGTTACTACATTTTGTCACTGACTGACAGATCATCAAAATTCTAAGGTACTCCTAGCAGACTTAGAACCTTGAAATTTGGTACCCGGATAGGTATTTATTCACAATGAAAGGGAAAATTATGAAACCGGCCAAGTGCGAGTCGGACTGGCGTACTATGTACGCCAGTCCGACTCCGTACCGTACCGTAAAGTTGTATGGGAGCCCCCCTTTAATAATATGTTTATTTAATTTTTATTATTATTTATTAAAGTTAACACAAAATTAAGCGTTTCCTAAAATTTTCAAAAACCTTTGTCTTACCATTATGGACATAGATCAAAAATAGGGGAAAAAATCGTGTTTGTTGTATGAGGCCCCCTTTAATAATTTATTTTATTTTGATTAGACTATTAGCTTTTATAACGACACCAGAAATACATAATTTGTGAAAATCGCAACTATCTAGCTATTGCGGTTCTCGAGATCCAGTCTAGTGAGTAGTGACATACGGATGTACGACGGACAGACAGCGAAGACTTATTAATAATAGGGCCCCGTTTTCATCCTTTGGGCAGGGAAACCTAAAAACTGAAATTGAAAAATAATAATATAGTACCTTAAGTATTAAATAAAATAAAAGATTTTTATGTTTGTAACTTTGCAAGAACAGTATGAGTTTCGACTGCATATTATTTTGACGTACAAAAGGCTTTATGTTAGTTATGAACTTAATGAAATAAAAAATAATATTAACAACGTTAATAATCAAACAATAATTAAATTCGATTTAAATATTATAAATGTAATCACTAATCACTAATCACTAATCAGTACTGAGATATACAATTTTTACTGGCTCGATACAATATGAGAGTTTTAAGTTATCGCATGAAATAAGGTGTGCTCCTTTCCTGCGAAGAACGTCGAGACGCTTACATCAGTGCTGCTATGCATTTAACGGTAATACTAAAAATGACCACCTTCAAATATTACCTTAAGAGTCAATTATATATTATGAACATAATAATCGACTCAGAACTCAGAAGTATTTACGTTACGTTGTCCACCTATAGAACTAACGAAGCATAAAAGAAAAAATATATTAAAGGAGATTGGGAACGGGTGCCAAGCTTAGTACAGAAAAGTTATAACGTGACCTGAAAAGAAAAGGAAAAAAACCTTCAAAAAAGAAATGAAATCCCACTAAAACATGAAATGTAAAAGGAGCCAAGCTAAATATTGCATAGCTATTCAATACTTCTGTCGTAAAAAGTTTTCAGATCACATTCAAGCCAAGCCTTCAACTTATTTTGTAAATTAAATCAACATTCAGTAAATGTATCAATAGATTTCTTTATTTTATAATTATTATAGTGGCTTGGCAATGAGCACAATAGAAACAAATATAAAACTGCATATTGGGAGGAGTTCATACTTACACAGACGGCAAGCGAGTGTTTTAATATATAACGACGCATGTGGCTGATGGTACCCAATAAATCAAATTTGTAGCTGATTATTTCTCTTGTGCTCATTGCCAAGCCACTATGATAATTATAAAATAAAGAAATCTAATGATATATTTACTGAATGTTGATTTAAATTACAAAATAAGTTGAAGGCTTGGCTTGAATATGATCTGAAAACTTTTTACGACAGAAGTATTGAATAGCTATGCAATATTTTGCTTGGCTCCTTTTACATTTCATGTTTTGGTGGGATATAATATTCCATACCTATGGAAGATTAATCAATCAAGAACAAATCAATAAAAACGAATAGCATATTAGCCACGACACGAATTTCGCGTTATGGCCTTTTTGTGATTGCCAGAACGCGTCGTGGCCGTTTTCACTAGAGCCACGACGCGAAATTCACGTCGTGGCTGTTTCACTGTGACCACAACGCGTTGTGAGCTATTTTTCGCTCACTGAGCGATTTCGGTCTTTGAGCGTAACATATATATATATATATATATACATACAAGAATTGCTCGTTTAAGACTTGACAGCATTTAGAAATAATGCTTCATAACTAAAAAATAAACTTAATATAGAGGCTAGAGCACCTACGTATACTTATTATTCAAATTAAAAAAAAAGAAATATTCTCTGTAGACGTACGCTACATGAAAATATCACAAACTATGCTGCCAAATTCAAATGCAAAAAATTGAACAATTCTCACGGCTCTCCGCGCCCTTACCCTTGTGCAATCGATACGTGCATTTGAAAAAAGAACATGTAAGCGATACAATGACAAAATTGCAGTACAAGCGACCCTGCCCTTAAGATTTTTTGCCGCCATCAATACTAAGTATACAAACAACTGTAATAGCTACTTGAAATACGGAAGCCGCATAATTTGACCTTTATCCCGAGAACGTAAAGACCACTCGAAGGTATAATAATTCTGGACTACAGTAGCACTCAAGATGTTGAAACGCCTCCTCATACATATTGATTGTGTCTTTTGTCAATAACATACACTGTTTACACTTCAATGGACTGTTTATTTTAGATACGAGAATAGCTTATGTTAAAAACTAAGCTTAAGCTGCTACTTATAGCCATACAAAGGGTTAGATCTAATAGGTTTTCTTGTACAGAGTTCTTCAGGTAAACCGAGGAATGTAATAGTTGCATAACTGTGCAGTTTTTGACACTCTGCTCAGGCTTACCTAAAATCACTCTAAGGCTGCGTTTCCACTGAAGCGGAGCGGAGTTTAGCGGTGCCAAATTGACCAATCACCATGCGCGAAATATTTGCTCCGCTTCGCTGTCATTCAATTGATTGGTAAATTCGGACTCCGCTAAGCTCCGCTCCGCTTCAGTGGAAACGCAGCCTTAGGTACACTCTTAGGTGTATGGCTAATGGCAATCTTAAAAAAAGAAAACATAAATATTCCTTTAGTTATAAACAACTAGAAAAACTATCGTAGAAAACATGATTTAGTTAAATTTTTGCGACAAAAATGGAAGAACATCTGGTATTCGGAATAAAATGACTTTTTGTTGCAATTGTAATACTATAACATTTAAATACGCAACTATTGTATATACAAAGCCGGCACTTGAAGCACAAAGCGATCAATTTCATCCAAAAAATGTTTCATACAAGCTTTTGTCGAGTACGCCCTCACCACCCTTGATAGTTGTACTGTGTACATCAAATTAGTTTTGATACTTGGTCTTAGAACCCCCATTTTCTAGTCTCCTAGGACATTGTTCTTCTTTATTGTTTTAAAAGATATCCAGATCTTTAGGTAGGCAATAAAATGAGATAATCAATTTTAATCACTTTTGTGATGACACACAAAAATAATAATTAATAATCTTTACAGAATAAGATAAACTAATTGTTTTAAAAAATTGCTCTCAACAAACGAAATTTTATTGCTAAACTGCACAATACCTTTTTCTATCAAGACTGTTTCAAAACTACAATCTGAAGTGCGTATTCAAACAAACCCCTTGAAAACAATCCACTTGAAAATTGTTTTCTTAAAATTGGCCAAACACAATATGAACAGAGTTTTTGTTTCTTATGCCGCTACTTCGACATTTATACAGTTTATTCCTCGGATTGATTGACATGGGAAACGATTGTTTATTACAAAAAATATTTATTGTTTTTATTATTAACATATTTTATTGGACTTATTGTATGCTGAGTTGTATAACATTTTTTAACGGAACAAAATATTAAATATATTTTGAAGAATATTTCCAACATAAATAAGTATTATGTTAAATATTTCTACTTAATTTTAGGCATTAAATAATAATACTATTAAAACCCATTTAATTTAAAACCGACTGCTACAATGATAATAATTTTTTCACCCAGTCACGAGTCACGACAGCTTAACTTGATTCAATAATGCAATTTAAATTATGAATTGGAAATAAAATTATTTAACCACACGATAATAGGATTAGATACGTTAGTTAATGTCGAGTTGGAGGAAAACATACCTTATTTTAAATGGACAAGGTTTATTTTGGTTGATCAGTGAGAGTTAACCGCAATCGAACAATGATGGGCCGTTTCAAGCTTTTTTAATTTGTTTATTTAATTTAACACGGTCGTTATACAAACTGTTTCCTTTACAAGCTGTTTTTGTGGCATTACAATCGTTTTTTTGCGGGTTTTTTTTCATGTCCTTAAGTAACCAAACATGCGTCTTTTTCATTTTTTGCAAAGCCGCTATATAATAAATTAAAAAGTTTTTTTAGCAAAGTATGTAGTTCATAATATTAAAGGTTTAATCTCTATCGATATAAAAACTCTACTTAAGCATTATTAATTGTAAAATCGTTGGCCCCGGGCAACAAAGCGGTAAACGCCGGTTACGCCCTTTTTAATTTTATTTGATTTTTGGCTTCTCTGAGTACTAGTCTATCACCCCTATTTATTTCATATTTTTAAAATAACATTTTAGGTATAATAAATGACAGCAGCTTTATGGAATGGAAAATTCTCTTACGACTAAAACTGTATTCTTGCATTACTATATGAAACATAACTAAAAACCGGTGAAGATACAATACAGCTAAGTTTTGGCTGTAAGATTCACCAGAAGAAGGGAGTAATCGGCTGGTACGCTCGAAATCTAAAGCGAAAAATACGTCGTATTATGTTCTTACAGCCGTAAATCTCAAGCGGTTTGGTGCTTTTATAAAGTCAATAAACAATGTTGCAAATGAAACAATATCGCTTGTTAGTTGTATTATACATTTTTTCAATTATTTCAATAAATTTTTACACTATTACAATTATCTTTATATAGTTAAATAGGTAAAAAATCAACTTTCATATGACTCTTCAAACGCTTGTTTTGGACCACTGTACGCAGCACTATAAACAAATTAGTTTATTTTGTCTCTCCTGAACAAAACGATTTTTGATATTACGCCTTTATTGCCCGGGGCCAGCGATATATTATATTCTGTGCTATTATTAAAAAAAATGATAAAAAAGCGAATAGAAATGTCATTACGCACTTGCGACGTTTTGGAAGTGGGCGGGCTTAAGTGGCTCTTATACAAAAGTATTGGATTACCGCCGCGCTAGAGGAGAGCGTGCCCATAATAACAGCTCAAATGATACATTCCGAATACAATGGGGCGATCAATTCAATTTTTGAATTGAAACCGTTCTCCTAGTTTTTTTATACCTTCTAAAGTGCTGTTTTGTTCGGTAACATGCGCGGGATTCTGACAGTCACTGTGTCTTTCATTTTTTATACTCTATAGTTAGTGTATTAGCTGCGAATCTTTTGAAGGCGGAGAATTTTAAGTTAAAAGAGTTCGGCGTCGATTAGGCGACGTCGATTCGAAGTAACAGCCTCATTTCCGTTAACACGTTCAATGAATGTATCGCCGGATGAATCCCGCCAAATTATTAAGATAAAAAAATGTTTAATTCGCTAATTAGGGCGACATTACACATGCGCTGGCCGCGGGCCAACCGCCGCCGCGCGACCTTATAATGACATCAATTTGAATATTCAACATCGAGCCGCTATCCCATTTACATAGATTCGGCCGTTGAGTTCGACAGGAACGCCCGCCGTTACTGCTCCATTTCGGAGTTTAATCAAAATATGTCAATAAACAGACCCAATTTCTGGCGGTTCCACCGAAAGAACCGCGGCCGCCCGGGCAGCGGGACGGAAAGATTTTATCCGATAGCGATACAGAAAAAATGGCGCCCACCGGAAGTGTCCGAGCGCGGTGCGCTGCGCGTTACCTTTTTTATTTTTTTTGTTTTAAATGGCTTTTTCCCGGCAGCGTTCGACCGGAAATGCGTTCGCGTAGAGCTAGCGGAGTTCCCATCGGTCGTATAATTGGGGGGCCCCGTACGCTATTTTGGCGTTTGGCGCGAGGGGACATAGAGTGAGTTTTCGGCCGCGGAGGAGGGCTGCGAGGCCGTTTTCGGCAGAGCTGCGGGCGCAGACGGCGCGCTAAATAGCGAGTTTTTATTCATGAGGCGTCCGCTCTGTTTGGTGAGCGATTCTCGCTGATTTATTGTCTCCGTAATAAATTTGGAAAACAGTTCTTTCGTGTAAAATAAAAACGTCAGCCTTTGTATCGCGTAATTACGTTTTAACTTCGAGTAACGGATTGCTTAAGTTTTATTGCCCGCTAAACTCGGTGAATATTTAGCGCAAATTTCGGTGTAAAAAAATTAAAGGTGCTTCAGGCGGCGGAAAATGTTTGTTTAAATTATCGAAGGGGGTATTAAAAGGAATGAGCCGGCAGCTGTCGCGATGGTGCGATAAGCGACCGTTCTTCGATACACAATCGAGCTTAGGTCGGCTACAAAAGATTTGCGTAACGGAAATCGTACAATAGATGCGGCCAATGCTGTAGCTTTATTAGCGCCATTATTCTAGCATTTTCACTACCACATTATGTACTGAGTTCACGTTGGCGGGGGCGTTCAAGGCAAGCATACTTCTGTAATGTGTAGTTACCAAACTTGTTACAAAAGCGAATCCCATAAGGATAATATTGCAAATACTTATAATAAATCTTAAAATTCAAACGTAGATCTACCTTTAAATACATAAACATACTTGTGTTAGGCTAAATGAACCAAATATACAAATTAATTATTATATGTACGGTTAGTGTACGGTATTATAACTACTTTTGACTAATTTGAAATTACATAGGTCAAAGGATGACAAGAAAATCCCTATAATGAGAAGTTTCATGTCAACGTCATATGTAAAGTTTATTGGCGAACTTAGGGCTCATTTTCATTAGTCGTTAACTCGTACGGTATACAGCATGCGGGGAGTATGACAACTAATTGACAACTAATGGCGCATTGTCATTGGTCATTGCATGCGTTTCAGAAATCTCCCGCACCCCGCATGCGGGCCCTATCGACCAGTGAAAATGCTCCATTAAGAAAGTAATCTACAAGTAGTATATGGGGCGTTCCACGCCAAGCGGACAGGAAAAAATAGTCGATGTCTCCGATTTTGATAATATTTGGGTATGTTATACCTACACGTGTTATTAATACGTGTGCCAAATATTTTTGTAATATAATGGCTAGATTAAAAATGATGGGACTTTGAAACATGACTTTTCTATTCGACACTCCGTGCTTCAAAGTCGATTATAGATTTAAAAAATATATATTAGAATAATTAAACCACTGAATTTGTTACTTCATTTAATGAGCTCTTTAAGTGTATTTTTGAAAACAAAAAAAAATGTTTTTTTCTTTGAAAAAAATGCAAATTAATTTTTTTCTCTTGATTTTCTCAAAGAGGGACCCTTTTGATTTTTCTTATATTTTTTTTGTAAATAGCTAATATTCTATAGAACATTTTTGCACAACTTCTATAATGGGCCGGGAAGTGGATTAGGAGCTAGACTGAAAATACTTTCGAAGGGTGGCGTCCAGCGCTATACTGTACTATGGGCAGAAATCGCTAAGTAGTGGAAATTGCCAAAATACTTCGATTTTGATGTGGAGAAATGAACCCTTAGATAAGTTTTTTAAAGAGTAACATAATTTAAAAAAAAAAGAATTTTTTTTTTTTGAGAAAAAAAATTTTTTTTCGCGAATTTTTTTTTCTTGTAAGTAAACATTTTTTGTCTATTTCTCTTTCAAAAATCTATTAAATGTTAGTCTTCACTATATCGAAATTGATGTTATTTGGCAATTTCCACTATGTATCGATCTCTGCCCATAGTATTGTATGGCGCTGGACGCCACCCTTCGGAAGTATTTTCAGTCTAGCTCCTAATCCACTTCCCGGCCCATTATAGACGTTGTGCAGGAATGTTCTATAGAATATTAGCTATTTACATAAAAAATATAAAAAAAATCAAAAGGGTCCCTCTTTGAGAAAATCAAGAAAAAAAATTTAATTTACATTTTTTCCAAAGAAAAAAACATTTTTTTTTATTTTCAAAAATACACTTAAGGAGCTCGTTAAATGAAGTAACAAGTTCAGTGGTTTAATTATTTTAATGTATATATTTTTTAATCTATAATCGGCTTTGAAGCACCGAGTGTCGAATAGAAAAGTCACGTTTCAAAGTCCCATCATTTTTAATCCAGCCATTATATAACAAAAATATTTGGCACACGTATTAATAACACGTGTAGGTATAACATATCCAAATATTATCAAAATCGGAGAGATCGACTATTTTTTCCTGTCCGCTTGGCGTGGAACGCCCCATATTAAAATAGAGCTTGCTGTGCTAATGCCGATAGATGGTAGATAACTGCACATCTACAGATGTTATAATTAGCAGATGATCGCAGATCTGGCTACCGGCCATCTTGCCATCTACTTTCATCAGGGATTCCTTTTTTAAATTAATGACTTTAAAATTAGAATATTAATGACAGCTTATTTTTTCACGATAATTAGTGATGGGCGATGTATTTTTGAATGATGTCGATGAACTTCTCAAGATTTTAAATATCGTCAGCGATGTTGGTTTTGTTTATGTAATATAATTATTTAATACAAACAAATGATAAATTATATTGTTATGGAAACATAATATAAATAACAGAACAAATAAATTTTCAATACTTAAATATCAATAGATGGCTCGTTTTAAAGGAAATTAAATAGGTAGGTAATAATAATTATATTATTGGTATCGTTTGAACACAAAATAATTTGGTTTTTAGTATTGGTCAATCTCATATCGGGAGATCAGAGGCTTCGATCGTAATCCAAGTCGTCATGAACCATAAATATCTAAGGTAATTAACCCTACATTTTCGGTCGATTGCCCGCGCTAGAGATTCGTCGGTACATCTGTAAACATGCGATAAACATCTGACGTTTGACACAAAGCGCGGTTGGCTGATACCATCTGAGAACTATCCGAATACCCCTCCCCCTGCTCTCCCTCTACCTCTAATTATTTATTTACGTTGCCTTATCATCCATCGATGCGCTCGGCGGCAAAACGGTGCGTTTCTGAGCATAATTTTAGAATGAAGCCGTAACGTTATCGGTTGGATCGCGACGGATATAAACTTGTATCCTTTGGAATCGGAGTTATTGTGAAGTACCGCTGGGATAGCTGTTGAAGTTCAAAGCTAAGCTTTTGTACTTATAATGAGAATGTACAATCAAATAAACACTTAATAGTCATAAATTTTGTATGTTTATTACTTATTGACACGCCAAAAATATCGAACGTATTTCGACCGGTATGGTAATAGTCTAGGCTTTGACCTAACACATAGGCCTATTAATCTCATAAAAGAACTGGCGTTCACGTAAGATTCTGGGTCTGTGCCGCAAGAGAAAAGCTTACCTATATTCAATCAAACATAGAATTGACACGACTATTATCCATAACTAAACCCATTGACTATTTTATATTAAAACGCGATTACCACAAAACCGTTCAAGGTTCACCGCGGTAGATAAAAGCCGACAGGATTATGTCCGCCGTTTACATTAGGCCGTTGAACGTTAAAAATTTATGACATCTCATTCTCGAAAGCCAAGGTGTAATTTGATTGAAAGCACCAAAAAAAGACATAATAATAAGTGGCGTAATTATTGGGGTCTTAGGGCAGGTGCCTGCGCACGCGCCGCCGGCCTGTTAAAGCAAACGTAATTATTTACAGAACATCAAATGCAAATCGTATTTTCCGTTTGATTGTGCGTAAGTAGAACCTTTGTGTCTTTAAGACTATAAAGCTATAGGCAATAAACGCCTAGCTTAGGTTGGGCAGTAAAAGGACTTGGTATCAAACCAAGAGTTCTCATTCATTAAAAGTTTACAAGTTCTTTATTATTAAAACTTTCTAGCACGTAATGTTACTTTTAGTGCCAGTTTTAATAAAAAATATATTTTTTAATTTGTCTAAATAATAATGCGTTCTAATTCCTTAACGACTAACTTTCATAGACGTTAGTAAAATCGGCACATCGTTTTTACAAAATACTAAACGACATCGCATTACATACAAATGAACATGGCTACGAGTAGTGTTGTGCGAGCGAGGAGCAGGCTATCGATAATCCGCGATAACTGTGAAGGCTTGTCGACATCGGCAGTTACTGTTGGCGTATGAATTAGTGTAGCGTGGTAGCCGAGATTTAGTGCCAGCCTGTTTCTAATTGGTTCGGGTCGATGCCACGGGCATGATACTAATTTATTATTTTTCGCGAGATAGTGTTAGCCCCAATTTGAGGAATAATAACAGTTATTACTCATAATAATTATTACTTTTGTCAATGTTAGCACAGAGGCCCACGTTCTAGACACTTATCATTGTAAATAAGGTAGAGGACTTGCGACATTTTAAATTGTACTTAATTTATTATTACTTGTTCGATTTCTATCTGCAATAAATAGATTCCGCCTTTATAGTGCATTACAATTACATATTTAAAACAATAGTTTTGACACCTTGTGAATTTATTTCGAGATTGAAACGGAGATATGTTGATGATCATTAGCGATTATAATAGCAATTAAAAATAATATACAGTTAGCCCAATTATCTAAATTATGTTGTAAATTTGGGATTTCCATTATAATATGTAGTTGGTAGCATCACAATAGTACCCTATCACAATAGTATCACGGTTTATAATAATTATGAGAATATAAATAAATATGTTTTTGAAAGGTCCACGTGTTACGCACGTATGGAATGATGCAAGCTGATTACATTAGCCTAGTTAATTTGGAAAAGCGAAAACAACAACAGATTAAAACGCAACATTAAAGAAGAGAAAGAGATGAGAACATGAAATATAATGCGATTAAATAAATTGTCGTTAACCAAAAGCGATACATAAAAATGCTCACCTAATCACGATCATTTATTACGATTACCGAAACAATATTTCATAATTAAGGACGCCCGAGGAAACGTCGATAAAACACCGTTTTGTAACGTTTGATGAGAATCCTTGATTAAAATAAATACTCAGTAGTCGAGCGCCGGACAGCTGCTACTCCGGCGCATAATTGAAAAAAAGATTTATATGCGCGCCAAATTTATCGACATCGATTTATGCGGGCACAACCTTATTCTACTGTCATACACCTTCATATCTTATACTTTATTTGTTGCAGTTATTTAAGTTTTCGTTATGCGTGAAGTTCATAATATTTTCTTCTACGTAGTCATTTACGAGATAGGTTTGTAAAAAACTGCAATTTTAACATTGTGAGGTATCTGTGAAATAGGTTTTTGAATTGCAATGAAGTGATAAGAAATTGCTTCTACTAATTCATCTGTCACGTCCCAGCAATTCGGTAGCAGGCATGTATGAATTATTCTTAATGATCATCCATGCCAAGGTAACCTTTCATAAGATGTAACCTTGTAACCCCGCAGGCGCCGGCGCGCGCTAACTACGCGGAACTAATGCAACCACACCAAAAGAGCCGCAACCAAACATCTCGCTAGGGTTGCCTAATAATGGGATTTGTAATCGTTGCTAACCCTTGGCTACAATTAGATGTTACATTTAACGTAGAAACCTTTCATTTACAAAAATTAGCTGCAATAATGCAATTTTTAATATAATTTTGAGCTAGCAATGATGAGTAGGCGAATGCTATGAAACTGTCGTATTGAGACAACTTAAAAAAGATAGAACTTACAACTTTGAAGTGTTTGGTCAACGTATTACACTACCTAGTACCTACTTAGCTAAATATTAATAATCCATACTTCCATACTTCCATACTAATATGATAAATGCGAAAGTATGTCTGTCTGTCTGTCCGTCTGTCTGTCTGTCTGTCTATCTGTCTGTCTGTCTGTCTGTCTGTCTGCCTGTTACCTCTTCACGCTCAAACCGCTGAACCGATTTCGCTGAAATTTGGCATGGAGATACTTTGAGTCCCGGGAAAGGACATAGGACACTTTTTATCCCGAAAAAATGTACGGTTCCCGCGCGATAAACGAATTTTGGCGCAACGAAGTTGCGGGCGTCATCTAGTAATATATGAATCTTCAATGATAAAGACAATGGTATAAACATACCCAGGACAGAGTTCCAGATGTTCAAACACGAAATCTAAAAATAAGAAATTTGAAAATAAAACTTTCTAAAAGTAAATAAAAACGAACAGTTAGCAACCCTGACGAAACCCTTTCTCTCAGCAGATGGATGGTTCTCAATGACGCATCATCAGCACATGAGCTCGGCGCCAGTAACTTTTTCTTAACCCCTCAGATGCACTTCAATTACTTTCTTTTTTAAACGTGCAGACATGTTAAAAAATCACTGTCTGTGGCACACCTGTTAAAAAAAGTATGCATAGCAAACGCAGAAATAAATAGAATTGTATCTTTCTAGTAAAACTGTGTGTGTGTGTGTAACACTTCCTAAAAGGAGACGATTTCAAATTTAATGTAAAACTTAGAAAATAATTGTTGTTTTACAAGCAAAACTTAATGCTAATAAAAATATTTGATAAGTAAAACATATTTTAACCAAATTAGAGTTTTCAAAAATGTTTATTTGTCATCCTCTGTTATATCTGTACATATTGGTGTATCTTTAAAGTCTTTATTTATTTATTTAGTCGAGCTAATTAGCAGCTCTTAGTATCAAGACGTCATTCTGTGAAGGCGGGTTCCGGGTAGATCGCGGCGGTCTGCGCGGCCCATCGCTACCGCGCACGCTACATTTGCGGCCCACGAGACATTGTCTCAAATTGTTTTTTTTTAATTGACCTACTGTCTGCACATCTGGAAAACTGGCTTATTTTGAAATAATTTAAAGGGCTTTTGGATTTAGCAGAATGTAGGTTTCAACTTTTGATTATATTTCTAGCTGCAAGTAGCAGAATAATATGACATTTTTATTCACATAAAAGATTTACTTAGTTCTTATTTAACTACTTTCTAAAAGTCAATTAGAACAGAAAACAAGACCTAACACTTACATAAGCCATTTGCATTGAATCAATCATTTTATCACCAGGCAACAGTTTTCTGTATAAAACAAAAACGTTGTTTACATGCATGGATGACTATTATGTTGTCATATTAATTAAATATACGCAGTTCACACGCCGTATCAGTTACAGCCTGCTAATTTCTTACTTATAATATCTCTTAACAAAGGGAGTTGCACGCACGGGAGAAAACGATACAAAATGTATACTTAGATTAAGTTTTAATTGGTTTTGCTGAAATATTTATGCCATAAGCACTTCTCGCTAAAATTACCTCTGAAGGTAAGTTTAAAATTATATTCTAAGTTTTCTATACTTATTTAGTACTCCTCTGGAAATGAAATCGAAAATTAAAGTTGTTAAAAACATTTATTTGAATCCAAAGCTATCATTACCACTTCAAAATTTGTGTGAAAGTCCATAGTTCATCGTCAGACGTCACAAACTATCACATATTATAATAGTAGAAGTATAATCCAACTTATAGTACGTTATTACCAAACTCAAATGAATATTTTCACAATTTTACTTGAAACATGAGAGAGCTATTTTCTTTAACGGAAAAGCTATAAATTGTAACAACAAAACTCGCTTTTGTATTTTGCTAGCAACGGCAAGCTTGTAATCGATAACTTCAATGGAGCCATTTCAGTTTTTGCTGCTACTACGGTGTAATCAGTACATAATCTATGTTGTAAAGTGTAACGCAAGGAAAAAACTTTCAACACTTACTTGAATGGAAAATTGTGAAGGCGCGTGCCATTTTTCAAGCGTAAAATGTAATTTGTACCTATATAATGATAATTAATAAATTATTATGTTGTTAACTGATTCCTGTACAATACTAGGATAAAGAAAACAATTTTAAATGAAAAATTTGCAAAATGGTCCCGTATTTACGCTTTGGCTCCGCCCTAATAAAACTAATTAAAGGAGTTATATCTTTTATAATGGACAATGGTTAGTATTACCGAGAAACGGCGGATTTTATGTGCGTAGAGAAATTGGCAATTAAAACAATAAATCAGGTAGAATCATAATTATTTAGATAACAAAAGCTTTCTAACTGTCAGAAAAATTACGTGGAGGAGTGCATTTTTCATTGCATTGTGATGTGAGCCTGTTATTTTCTCATTTCAGTGGTTTTACGACGGAAGATGGCAGATAGCGCATATACACCTCGCTATTATTCACACGCACCGCAAAACATAACAACCATTTTATATTCTATATAATGAGCGATTTCTAATCGGTCAGGGCTCAGCTTGAACCGAGAACTTCCGAGAATTGAGAACCAGTTAAAATGTAGAACCTCTATTTGGTAGTCGGTTAATAAAACTTTGAGTGGCTAGTGCTCTATAAACTGCTCCAAATAGTTGATTACACTTGTGCAACCAGAAGTATTTTTCCAAATGTTTAAACAAATATTATACAGTCCTAAAATGCAACACAAGCCTACTAAATATTTTACAGAATATTATAATCAGGTATTAAATGTAAAAATGTAACAGGTTTAAAAGATAAGATAAGTAGTGTAGAGATATACCGCGATAAATATATTTAACTTGTTAATTTATGATTATTGTTAAAGCTAAAGGCGATTTTCTTGTCATTTAAACATTATAGGCGGTAAGAGTTTAAAAATTTCAGATTAAAAGATAAAAATCGCGATGATTTAATTAACCTCATTTTATTACTTAATTCGTATTAAACTTACTGTTATTTTAAATAAAGTTTTAAATTAAATATTAATCAAAATTCTCGGCATTTAATTTACATAATATGTATAAACAAAATGGTGATGCAAAAAAACCTTTAAAACTCAAAATAAAACGTGTAAAGTTGTCGGTAGCTTTTAAGTTTTAAGACATTTCAAACTCATCTAAAAATGTATTTTCTAAAATTTTTTTGATTACCCGCCAAATAAAGGGTTGTTATAAGTTTGACCTGCCTATGTGTCTATCTGTATCAAGAATATACTTAGCCATAGTTCATCATCATCAGCTTGCTCACTACTAGAAAACATCTGGGATTTTTAAATTCCTTAACTGCTGTTTTTCAATATTTTTGCTAATATTTAACAACAATTGCAACATTTCACAACTAATAGACGAACTGTCCGGCATTGTTTCCTATATTCGATGATATCGAGTGAACCGTAGAAGGAGGTTGCATGCAAAGTGCGTATCGTTAGCGAGCGGTCTATCTGTTCGCAATTATGATCGTTTTCCTTCCCGGACTACTATCTAATCTACAATATATCTAGCCAATGGTCAGCAATAAAATTCACTTAGTACCACGAAGGTTATAGGCTTAAAAGTTATTTTACATTTCATCGATACGTTGGTTAGGTAAAATATTATTATTGTCTCTATTAGGTCTCTATATTTCTAATCGCTGAAGATTTCTTAATTTTCTTTTCGGAAGTCATTGACGCGATGTAAAAATAAGTCGAAAAAGTTATATTGTTGTTATTTTTTACTATAACAAGCTTTTACGGAACCAAGTAATAAAAAAACCAAGTGGAATCGCAATTATAATAATGAATCATATAACTCACGTATAATTTGTATACAGAGCGTGCTAGACGTGTCTAATTAGACTTAATGAACAGTTATTAAACAATTTCAGCAAGATGGCGGCCGAGCGAGACAGGTATAATATGTTTACGGGAATCCTTAAGTGGATTGCTCTTGCGCATGCAAACTATATACGTAACGACTAACGATTTAGAGATTTTCCTGCTATAGTATAACTAATAGGAGGGAGGGGTATAGCTAGTCATGCTTAATTAAATTAAAAGCTGCTGTCTAATGTAGCTTTTTTATTCCTTGCTTTCATCTATGGTTAAAACTTGAACTACATAAAATAGGCTCTGTCTAGCTTGGCCAGTGCTTGTAGTGTTGTTTTACAGATAAGCCTAATTTTAGGGACCTAATACATAATATTACAGTCTTAACATTTTTTAAGAACATAAGAGTAAATTAGTCTCTTAATACTAGAGTTAATTTTGGCAAACATAACATAAACAAATTAATGAATAATTATAAATATATAACAATAAATTTTGCGTGACGTCGGCGGTACCACTTGCAATTCCAATTAAACGACTGCGTTCTATTTTGCGGTATGTCCACTGTCCAGGGTTCGCAATGACCCATTTACGTCTAAATCTGTCGGCATGTGCAGTGAAGTTAATGCATTTTATATTGGTTCAATTAGGAGAACGCCGGCGCGGTATGCGGGAGTGGGCGATTCGCGGGAACGTATTAGGGACGACTGACCAAGGGTACAAACATTACACATGACAGTGAATTGAGAGGAAAGTTAAATAAAGTTTAAAAAATTGTGCAGTTATTATCATAAAATTATAATAATAGAAAAACCTCAACGAAATTTTTCACACCTAATTTACAAGATTCGGATTAGACTAGTTTAAAAACTAAGGGAACTCTCAGCATACAGTATTTTAGTAGCATAAAAGCTAAAGTACAAATTCATAGAGTGCCAAAATTATACTTCTTTTGCTTTGCTGGTGTGGTGTAAATCTGCTACAGAGAAATCGCACGTTGCAGGTAGAGTACGGTATAAGAAATTCGGAAACTGTTCTACGAAAGAAGCAGGCACTGGTGAGAGATGCGCATTCACATTGTTGCAAGTGACATAATATGTATTATGCAAAGTTTTTTTGTGTTTGATAAGCAAGTGCAACGCGGAATCCTGTGCCATTAGGCCAAATAAGTTCGACTAGCGGCGGCGTTTGCCACATGCCGCGAACTTCCATGGAAGGCGATGAATAACTCATTGTCCGTCCGTCCGTCCGTCGTGACGCACACTTCCCAGAACGATGCAGAAAGTGACCGACATACTTGACCCGCGAAAAACAAATGTTGCACCACCAACGACGATTCCAGTCAATTTGGTATCAGAATGATAACGATTGCATCTACTCGTAGCAACATTCTTGAGAAATTCTGACTCTTAATATTAAGGACATTCAATGTTCATCTAGCAACAGTAACAGCTAGGCGTACATAAAGAGAAGTAGATACGGTTAAGAGGCTTTCAGTGTACGCTTAGAGATCTCCACGCAAAAGATACCGGCTTTCATGACCTCTCAACTCTGTCAAGGATGACCATACCATATATGATGATACCATAGATAGGTAAATAGTAGTTACTACCAAAATACTAGGCCCTGGTAGGGCTGCAGTATCACGAGCCTCATAAATACATGACGTGAGGAGAGGAAATGGGAGGATGTTCTATTCTCTACATTTCTCCTCTACCTACCCTAACGTAGCCTATAAATTCCACCAGCATCTGTTGCAAACTCTGTGATGAGCAAAACTTGTAATGATTTTTGTTTATCATACGATTAAATTCAGAATGCACTCAGATATTCACATTCATTTACGTCATTGCACAAAAACTTACATTCAAATTGAGTGACGCGATTCCCAGTGCATCGGTGATTAAAATGCAAGAAGTGTGCATGTCGGCCGGCACAAAACGATATTCGCACATTGTGATACCATTTTATGGTGCCCGGTACGTTTCAACTGGACTTAACATTCAAAATTGGTAGCGAAGTGACAATGACTCATCTGACCTTGTCGACGTGTCTCAATTAAACTGACATATTTATATGGCTCTTTGATTTCGCCGCCTTTCTCTATAAGTACCGCGACATAAATTATGTCTGTAATGCAGAAGTGGCGAGTTTCTTGACGTTTGGAAGTTGCATCACATGGAACACAGTTTCAATGGTAAAAACGAGTAATGCCGTGTATTATGTAAGAGAGAACAAGATTATTTACAACTGAAGAGCTAGAAAATATTAAAATAGTTCTCTACTCGCGTTTAATGTAAGGGAGAACATTTTCTACACCTAAATTAAAGTACTGAGGATTCCTCTACCAATTAGAACTATCTATAACTAAACAAAAAATATGTATTTCAAAATTATTTAAAATCGAAGTAATCAATAAACGAAATCAATGTATTCCTTGTTTTTGTCGAACCGGATAAAAATTAACATGTTTATCGTGTGATATATTTTTGACGTAAATTAAATTAATGGATCTTATCAAGAGTGTTACTTAGTAATTGAGCGAACACGAATTTGTACTTAATATATTAGTATTGATTTATCGATCAGGACTACCGCAGATTGAAATAGCGAGATCATGTTTAAAAGAGATAAAGAATGTTCAGAAACTTAACAACTTTTTTTTCTGATACTATTAATATTCTGTCTCCTTTAAGCAGCTTTTAGCTTGGTAAGCCATAAACAATTCAACTTTTTATAACTGATTGAAAGTCATGTCTAGCAACTAGAAATTAAGTTACAATATAGGTACTCATACACCTTCAAATTGATGATGAATGATTTTATATTATATTATTAGCTACTACACAAACATTTTATCTTAACTCTATCTAACCGTCCTGTTTCCTTGTTCCAGGTAAACCGGCCACTGACAATGAAGAAGGAAGGCATACAGACGAGGAACCGCAAACTCAGCAGTAAGAGCAAGAAGAAGAAGGGGGGAATGGGCATGGGGGGAGGGGGGGCTTGTGCACTCGCTCTGGGGGGAGTCATGGGGGACATGATCAAGCCCTTGGGAGACGCGACGAAGGGCTTCGGCGGCTCGGCTTTCCCGTCGGCTATGGACTTTGGTAAGTTAGAGAAAGATGTATTAACTACATAGTTATTAAATGTTTCTCGCACGGATGTAAAAAAAAAAAATACGGATGGAGCATTACACTATAAAAAGGTGAAGCATGCAAGGTACGACAATTTCGTTTATTATGTACACGTGACCGACACTCACACACGAAACTAGGTACTACAACCCGCTGTTATTTTACATTGAGTGACGGCGCCAATGACACGCACACATCCTACACGGGCGGCCATAACTATGCTTCACTCGGGATAAGACAAGGTTACGTCCGTATTTTTTTTAAGTCCGTGGTTTCTCGTATCTGTAAATATTCAAATATGTATGCTTAGAAGCTATTACTTTTATTAACATAGAAGCTATAGTGTAGCTATATAATTTGAGATATACTTTTTATTTTTTAACTTTAAAATTCAATTAAGTAATTACGTTTATTTTGCTATTAATGCTTTAGGGAAATTTCATACATAATTGATTAGTTAATGTATGAAATTCGATGCCGACTGTTGACTGAAGACTGCCACTAATAGTGTTATTAAACCTATTTTACAATTTGTACTGGAACTTACAGTTAAAATAGATGTTACCTTTCTCTATCGGTACTTCATTTAAAGTATGAAAGAAACCCATACTTAATACAAAATTATGAATTTCGAAATAGGAATTATTGTAAATAATGTAAAGCATCTCTTTCTAATCATCTCTCCTTCCTCAGGACAACACCAAGTGGGTCTGGTGCATCCGGCAGCGGCGCACATGTCCCACTGGTACGGCGCCCCCCACCAGGGCTTCGGTCCACCACCGGCCTCGCACAATCCCTACCACCATCACCATCTAGCCCAGCTCAATTCTATGGTGAGTTTTACTAAGACTTAATAGTCTTAGAGTAGAGGCTGAAAATACGAGAATCAAATAATGATAATATTTAATAAGACTTAGGGCCTGTTTCAACACCGTGCCGGATAGGCTATCCACCAATTAACTTGACAGATGAAGTATTTGACAGATGCTCCATACTCTATATTCTGTCATGTTAAGTGGTGGATAGCCTATCCGGCACTTTATCAGAAAGTGGTGAAATACGCCCTAAGCAGTTTCAGTACAACAATATTAATATTAACCAAAATTTTCCTAGGCCTCTCTTAAAACGTTCTAGAAATAATTCTAGATAGCAACTATTCCAATTCACCTTAATTTATACATACTTGTAAACATTTTATATAAAATTATATTATTATGGTGAATTATTAATCTCAAAGACTATAATATCCAATATTCATGTTCCATTAAATTTGGAGTATTGACACTAGACTTAGAAATAGAAATTATTTCAACAACAAAGGTCAATGTCTAAGATATCATTCAAATTATGATATCTTAGATGTAGACTTTATTCTTTTTTGTCCACCAAATCTTATTTCTCATATTTTGTTGCAGACTGGCTGGAGGAGTGAATACACGTGATAAGTAAGCTCCCGATACAGCGTTCCGATCCGGAGAAGTACCACCTCTGTAACCCATGGTTAACCGCACTCTGCAACCTGCGGCTGACCGCAATAAGCAACCTAAGCCTGTGGTTGATCGCGCTCTACAACCGTAAAGCAGTGGCTAACCGTACTTTACAAGCGTAAACCTGTGGCTAATCGCACTCTACAACCGTAAACCTGTGGTTTATCGCGCTCTACAACAGTAAACCAGTGGCTAACCGTATTCTACAAACGTAGATCTGCGCTAAACCGTACTCTATAAGCGTAAACTTGTAGTTAATCGCACTCTACAACCGTAAACCAGTGGCTAATCGCAATCTGCTACCGTAAACTTGTGGCTAACTTATCTAAAAGCGGTCAATAGCTGCCACTATAAACTCAAACCGCAACTCCTGTAACCAGTCGATGGCAAAACAACCCCGCGCTAAATCATAAGACTGTCCAGCAGAATTGACGTTTATATAGAACATATTTTACCGGCACCAACTGACATATCTCGGCTTTTGTATTCCGGTATTGGTATCCCAAGTATTAAGTAGACGTATTCTACATACTAGTGAAATTGTACAGTATTATAACGTTAGTTAAGATCAGTTATGTCCGTTTAGACGATTATATAAGTAGGTATCGTTCTCCTGTGTATTTGTATATATTCTAAGTTATGCGTTCCTGTATAGTTTTGTATTTAATTTAGTTAGTCTGTGTGATAACACGTTTTTGTACATTCAGTTCGGTAGTATTAAAACGCAATAGTAACTTATAATAGTGGTTATGTATGTAAATAATCGTGTCAGAAGAAAGAACTGATGTGGATCCTGAGGTCCTGGCGAGGAATTTCATATTTGTACATTTTGATTTGTGTTGTAAACCCCGGACTTGTAAAATTAAGATATTGTGTGGCCATAAAATGCGTGGTAGTATTGTCTATGGAATTTCAGAAGTAAATTACGAAGTGTTTTCTGATAATTTTCATTACAGGTGAAAGTAAATTATCAGAAACGTTGTAATTTCAAGAGTTATCATCAATTATGAAATAAAATTTTTACGTTACATGAAAACCACATTATCATTGGTAGCTTCCGTTACATTCCTAGTTTTCTTTTTCTCACCTAAAGGATGATTATGTGTTTATTTAATTGAATATTAATGCAGATTCATAATATCCATCTGCTCGGCAGCTCTTAAATCTGCCAGTTAGAAAAATATTTTAATTACCCCGCAAAAATATGTAGAGCGTCACGTCGTCAAATTCTGAATTCCCATAGACAATATCTAAATCCCAAATGTAATTGTAAATACGAGAAATGTAAATTATCTTTAGAAGATAAATTGATCAAAGTATGAAATGTAAATTACGAGTAGATCACATCAGCCTATACTATCCCGTACCTAAGTTTTGAGTTTTTAAAACAGAACATTGTGAAGTTGTGTATTTTAAATAAAATTGCGAATAAATTATCAATACATGATATTTCAATGTGATTATTTTTTATTTTCACCCCACATTTTGTTTAGTTACTTTAGTAACTTTGTAGTACTTTAATTACTAAGCAATATTTAAATATGGTGTCTGAAACTTGCTGAAATAAATGGTAATAGAAATTAAAACTATTTTTGTAACTGTCTAGAAATCCATGCAAAAATCAACGTAGCGTCATTCAAATCTTTACCACTACTTATCAAGAATGTGCAAACGAATTAAATTACAGAATAGAAAGCGTCTTCGAAAATCAAATGTCACATAAAATTGTAATAATAAATCCGCTTCTCAAAGTAAATCTCCAATCAATGGACCCTCGGACTTCGAATCCTTGTTCAATTTGCGGAAAAATTAGAATAGATCTGACCGCCCGCTCCGTCCGCCATAAGTCAGCGGATCAATTCCGCCATTTTGAGAAAAAGTCGTCTAAAATTCGCGCTTATCTCGCGCCAAATTGAAAAGCCAGCCGGCCGTGAGATTGCGTACGCCGTACGGTACCGACATATGGAGCTATTCAGTTTTAATCGCATTTCGGAGGACATCGTATAATGCGTATAAAATGGCGACCGGCGGGATTAGGGCACATTGTTGATTACAATTAATGTTTGGATTTGATCTTTTTAAGGCGGTTTTGCGCTTCGCTGAAGACGTTTCTGTGACGGTTCTATTGTATGATTCGCGGTTTTTTCTGTGGGTACCTTAAATCAGATTACTCGATAAACTGGGGTTTGTTATAGACTCGGATTTAATCGCAAACTCTGGTCAATGATGCTTGCCGTTGAATTTTTTTAAGTCGCTGATTGAAAGTTGAATTACCATATTTAAATTTATTGTAAAGAAAAACAGAATAAAATATTTATATATACTTTTTCAGAAATTGTTTTAATTTTGTTAAGCTTTACTATCATTTACGGTTAAGGAAAAATAAGACGGTATGTAAGTAATAAACGGTGCATTTAAAACGTGTACACTTTTTGTTAAATGAACTATTAAAGCGGCTTGTAGGAGGCGTATCGTTACAAAACGTCGAATACCATTACACGCAAAACGAGAAATATTACGTGCGAAAACGTTCGCAAGAATAATGTTCGAAAAAGCAGGGCTGAGACAAGACATAAGTCAGTACGGTGATATATGCGCGAATAGCGCGGGAAAAAATGTCGCGCAACGGAAAGTTTTTTTTTATTTAGATTTATTGCGTGTGGCTGCGGAATATTCGCGCTACAGCTGGAAATATCACCTCCGCAGGAATGTACCCCCCGATGTGACGGAACTTCGCACTTGGCTAAATTACTGCCCGCCGACTTGTGTTTCCTTCCAGACGTGTTCCAAAAACTCCATATTTCAATTACAATTTATATCACTCGACACGGAATTTATTTTAATATTAAGCCATCGATTGGAATACAACACACGTATGAAAGTGTGTAGGTACTTTAACAACGAATGGTAACCATTAGAAGGTTCAAAAATTGCTCTGAGAACTAAATATTTTCTTCTGTAACGCAACCTACCTAGAAATACCCAGAGAACTTTTTCCGTTTTTGCCTTTGCCTCGAACAAAACCGTAATCTGAATATTTTTCCTGGTTAAATTCTGGCGTAACATAAGTTAAAGCTATCGTTAGTCAATCGGTTACACACAGACAATCAATTAAAAAAAAGATAAACTTAACAGAACAACTCCAGCTAACACGACAGCAGACGCTTTTAGGACATGGGAAACTGTTAAAGTGGAAACTCCAACAGTATTCCATATCCGAAAATCACATTGACGAAAATGCATTCAAAATATCCAGCTATCCATTTCAGTGCGCATTATCAATACACAATAAAGCTGGAATTTTCTTGATGCGCAAGTGTCGGGTGTAAAATCCCTTAAGGCCAGGCCCAGCGAGTCGAGAGTAAAGGATGGCGCACACTCCACTGCCCTGAGCCGGGTATCAATCTCGCGCTTATCTCCCTGACCCCTTGCGACTGACGAGTGACCTGACTTTGTCTGCAGATTGTAGTGTATGTTGGAAGAAAAGTATTCTTAACCCCAGCACTTTGTAGAATATAAATATCCTATAGTGGCACCATAGTCCATACAAAACCACTGATTTGAAAAAAAAGCGATGGTTTAAAACCGCTCCGACTATGCGAGTTGATGTCCAAATTATATCTATGTTAATTACTCTAGATTCTAGAAACCCAATGACACGGACACGGTTAGTGACTATTTAGTGATATAGAGTAAATAAAAAGAGTGACACATTTAGACTACGTTTCCACCAGAGATGTGTTGCGAGGAATGTGACAGTGTTTTTAAGATCCAATAGAATCGCTGCGCTGAGCGATGTCATGGCAAGCTTTATATTAATGACCATCACTTCACTTTTTATACATTTTCATAGGATGAAGTATGCTGTATGTGACAGGATGCATAAGTAAAAATGTCTCTGGCAAAGCTAGCATTTTGTGTGTTAAACATATTTTTAACACAAAACATTATTCAATAACTACCTATTCTTAAACGCTATTACAAATCAGCTTTTAACAACTACACTTCCAAAATCAACAACTTTATTTCATATCTCATAAAAACACCGAGGAGCGATCCAAAACACACTAATAGCCATAAACGTAGATTTTGTCTATAAAGCCGGCCATTAAGCGGGTAATAAATGATGAGTAAGCGAGTTTTGTCACTTGTTGGAACCGACCAATTCTATTCTCAGAAACCCGATAGATTCAGATCTCCCTCTACGGAGTGAAATCAAACACTTACAGCTCAGAAACTAATGCATTAAGATTTGTAAATTAATTGATTTTGGGCCCACTAAATTATGTTTTAGTATTACTTTAATGGAAGATTTAATTTAGATTAATTAAAATTGGTTTTAACTTTTGAGCACTAATTAAAATTTGAATGGTGGTGGAGCCTTAATTTACAATTTGTTTTTCAAATTGTGTATGAGGTAGAAAAAAATGTATTTATTAGTAGAAAGAATAGCTGAGCACCAAGTTTGACACTTTGCTTTCGGCAGCGTCTCTTGGGACACATACGCTTCAACTCCCAAACGGCCACATATGGCCGCGAGAACAATAGATTTCCAAGAGTCCGCGATCGAAGGATTAAAATAAAGTAAATTACTTTATAAAAAATGCTTAGCAAATTTATTTACCATTAATATTATGGTGTTATTGTAATGACTGTGTAATTTTAATGTGATGAGTTGATGACTGTGTGCTTCATCACTCTCACTGAATCAAAATATTCAATGTAACTGATTGCAATATAACACACAATAAGAATATCATACATTATGTAACGGTTCTATTGAAGGCAACAAAGGTTTTGACACTAGCGGACCTCCCCAAACACAGTTACGTCTCAAGTACACCTGTCCCTTGTTAATATTGTAATATATACGGAACCCCCGGATGCACTGTAATAATTATAATTCGGTGCAAATGTACAACGGACATCGATGGCAGATGCGACGAATTTTGATGAGACGATTTTTTAATTATCGTAACGAAAATGCTTGTGAAACGTCGAAGGGCTTTGCGGTCGTTGAAATTCGTTTATTAAGAGGCCGGGGTACCCTCGGAATTCTCATACATACATAATACAAAAATCATTTTGTCATACGAAAATATTTAACATGTTTGAGTAATTTTTTTAGCTTAAAATAGTAATTGCCTAAGTTCCTACACAAATTTTTTCTACAAAATATTTAAACTAATATATATTTTTTAGTATTTAAATATTTTGTAGTAAATTTACTATTTATTTATATATTTTTTAGTGTTTAAATATTTAGTAGTAAATTTACAACAAAATATTTAAACACAAAAATTATTTTTTTTGTATATAAATATTTTTTTTTAATTGTGCAGGAACCTAAGCAATTACTATTTCAAACTGAAAAGTAACTCAAAAATGTTAAATATTTTCGTATGAGAAAATGATTTTGGTATTACGTATGTTTGAGAATTTCGAGGGTAGCCCGGTCCCTTAAGGGCCTACATCGGTTTTGGGACGTCTATGTTGTATAGAACATAATCTAATCATAACTGACATTAGCTCAGGTTATTTGTTTTGAACCAGAAGATATATTATATAGAGACGACTCGGTAAGTAGCATTAACTGCTCATTGCAGGAGAAAATAAAAACAAAAAATTATAAATTATAAATTTATTACTTGTACGTTCAACATCACGTAAATGTGTTGCTACATATAACAATATTATAATAAATAAAAGTAGTACTAATAAAAAAAAAGTTACGAATAATAAATTCAAAATTTTATACAAATTTTGAATTAAAAATATAAATTCAAAATTTTATACAAAATTATGAATTTATAATATTTTATACAAAACATCTATAAACTTTAAACAGCACTTTTTAATAGAAAAAAAAATGTCAAAGCACTTTAAACAGCACTTTAGGAAAGAGGTTAATAGAAAAAAAAATGTCTTAAAAATAAACGTTTTTGTTTTTGACCTATGAAATTATTTTAAAACATTTTTTTATTAACTCTTTTTAATGTCCGTACAGTAACAGAATTACCCACGGTATGGTAGTTAGAAGTTAGAACATGAATTTAATAACGTAACATAAAATCAGGCTTTGTTTTAAGTGAGGGGTACAGTACGTTCCGATTTATTCTACCTTTGACGGGATCTTTATTACCAATAATATAAATGTTATTCTCGTAGAATATCCGGGATGATTATTATACACCTGTGCAGCTGCATTCTACCCCACGTATTACTTCCGAGGCACTGACTGCACCTTGGCATGTCACCTAATTTCTTGGGGTGTGCATAAAAAAGCTGCAAGTGAGAGCCTCATTTTTTTAGAAAAAATTACCTATGACATTGCACTGGTTGAAACAATAACTTATTTCTCTACTCTACGTATAAAAGACTTACCTAATAGGATCTTATATTTTATTATGACCCGGTAAAATTATACGTATCACTTCCCTCCATAGACTAAGAAAATTTCAAGACTAAAATCAGCCAAATTAGTTCAGCCGTTCTCGAGTCGTATCAAGACTGTCAAAATGTTGAATTATTTTTTATTAATATATGAATCCGGAAGGAGTGCTCTACATAGAGATTAGCTTTAAGTTAAACTATATTTTAAGCGATTCATAAACATAGTTCTGAATACATCAAATATGTATAAAATAACTCCAGAGATTTCTGTGTCATGTAAAATTAGTATGATAATAGCACAATAGTATAACATATTCCATAAAAAAACTTACTTTAACCAAAAAGTTCTGAATGAAATCCACCTGCTATTTGGGCGGTTTTAAAATCCATAAAAATAACACCTACTTGTAATTTATTGTTTTCTATTAAAATATTTTAATTTTAATTCATTCATAGACAATAATCTATTGTGATTTTGTTTAAATTTAATTTAATGTGATAAGATTGTTGATAATCTTAATGCAAGATTATCTAGAATTTGCAACACATGCAATAATTTTTGCAAAACTTTAATGTTTTTGTATATTGATTTAGATGAATCGGTGAGCTTTGTATCGCTTCTCTCCTAATTTAATGTTTTCTGGACTTCCAAATCACTCAAATGAATTTATATATTTGTAAGACTCAGTAAGCCAAATCAGTTCAGCTGTTTTAGAGTTTTAGCGAGACTAACAAAATCGAAAATCTATTTTTATTTGCATGATGAACAACAATCTACATGCAAACAGTGTGTCACAAACAATTTATGTACTATACTAAAAACAATATTTTTGAAGCCTTTCAAAAGGAGAAAGCCTAATGTATTCCTACACCTTTAAAAACTATGTAAATGCATGCGGTATATTAAGGAGATGTCACCATTCACCAATGACCGTTTCGGTTGTCACGAGGCACCGCAGGTTGCGACTACACCTGTACTTGGAATTGAGTAATTTTGTAATTGATCACAGTAAGTGCAACAATTATGGCAGTGTTTAATTGTTGATAATTGGTACAGTCGACAAAAACAGCTGAACATACATTTCTTTTAATTAAGTTCATAGCTTACTTGTTAATTTTCTTGTTATAGGAATATCTTCTGAATGTATAAAATGCTTATCGTTTGACAGATCAATGCACAGGTTAGAGCTAAAAAGTTAAATTTTCACACGATCCTCCTTTAATAACATATTATATTTTCCAACTTTCCACCCCTAAAAGAGTTAAATAAGAGGTACAAACGGATGTCAGGAATGCTATTAAAAGCGGGTGAAGTTTATAATAAATTAGCAATTGCAGCTAATTTTAATATCTATCATTAACATTAGATATAAATTATATAATTGCAATGCAAACTTAATTATTTCTGAAGCAATAAAATTAAAACAGGGGAGCGTTTCGCTGTAATTATATTTACGACTGAGTCTAGCTCCAATATAGTGATCATAAAATCAAATACCCATCATAATTCGCATCACAAGCCATCACTTAGGCCGGTCCTTGAGGGAGCACCTTGTATACACACCTGATTCTTGCACCTTGCTCGAAATACGAACCGTTGGATACACCTGTCCTTGTCACTCTCTTTTATTTAATCACCCATCTTCTTCGCACTGTGATTAAGCTGGACGCCTAGCCTAGAGGGCGAGGGGTTTCCTAAAGGCATAAAAGTAACGTGGGGGCTCATCAGATTCTGATACAGACTAAATGAAGTACCTATAGACATGGCATAGGCGAAATATTAATAAAAATCTAAAACAAGATAAATTACAACTGACCAGTAAGTACGCAACAGTATGGATGCTCATTATTTTCCTCAATACCTACTAAAACTGACGACATACTCATAGGAGTTATCTTACTTAAATATATGTTTCACATTCGAAGTGCTAAATTTTGTACCCAAAAATATTATGATGCTACACCTCTTTGTCAATTTCTTAGTTTCAGATTACAGAAACGTTTAATCGATTTAATTATAACTGTACGTACCTATTTATAGTTCCAACAACGAGATTAGTCACAAAATTGAGAAAATTCGCTTTTCCATAAATTTTCTCCTCTAGATTAGTATCAATTCCATGAAATCATCTCCACAAGTTTCTGAGATCTATGTTTTATGTTGTACTGCTAGGGAATATTCTGTAACACTAGTTCCGGTCACCTTCTCTTAGCAGTTAGCACCCTGCAGGCTTCATTCGATATGTTTGTGCAATGTACAGTTCTTTATTTTTGCGTTCTCAATAAATATATGTTTTGACTCTTGGTGTAAGAGACATAGAATTAAAATCACAAAAGGATGCCGAGTAATCAAAATTAGAACAGCTAACGCTGCCATTTCGTAAAGTGACAAGGGACACTAATTTTACTTCCACGCTTTATAATTAATATTATAATCATAATAATATCCTATAACCAAGACTTAGGACAGTTACTGTTTTAGATAAACGAAACAGAAAATTCATGATGCAAGTTAAAATCTCGGATAAACTGATGCTGCATCACTACATGTAAAACGGCCATTAGAACCTCTCGTGAAGGAATAGAGAAATTATTCCGAACCCATATCAAGTTCAGGAATTTCTTTAACAAGAGATTTTTGTTACTCGCATTTAAATATCTACTGTCTAACCAGATTCCGATAAAAGATAGCCACTTCTCGTAAAAGATAAAAACTGAACTTTGCATATTTGAGACCGCTCGCGTTTTGACTTGTTCTACCTCATTACGTGCACGAATAGCTGTATAGCTGCAATGATACATTAATCTCCTCTACGATCTATTTTACACCTTCTATATGAGAATACAGAGCTCAAATTAGCTCCGTCATATTTTTAATAGTTTGCATTCTATTGGCTACTATCTATTTGCAATTTTATACTTAAATAGTATTGCAGGAAAGTCGGGAGTCGGATGATATTTAAATGAGGCGATTTAAATATTTGCGACGAAGGGTTTTGTGCTTTATACCTACAAGTCAAAGTTTAGAATAGTCTGTATCTAAGCTTTTGTTCGAAGGTGTGAAGACACGCGCTGGCCGGCCTGTGAATGCGACAATTTTGTTCATTGAAATACTGGAACTGGACTAATGCCTACTATCCTTTATGTCCCCAATTAAAATAATTCCGAGCATATAGCCTCGGCATACATTAGCGGCAGCGATGTTATAAATATCAAATAATGCTTCAGTGTAGTTCAGGAATGACTCTAATTTCTCGTTGGGACAACGTATTATGACATTCTTTACAGGTGCTGCGTTTTATTGTTAAAAAAAGAACGAACTCGGTTACAAAATATGTTAAGGTATTTGATATTTGACTTGTATGTAAAGTGGTATTTAGGTGTGTAAGTCCTAAGTAATGAGGTCTTTCAAGGAGGTAGACCGTAGATAAACTAATTTGTTGGAAGATTTAAGTTTTTTTAAACTTTTTAAATTTTATATACAAAAACATTTCTTCTTTTTACTTTATCTGTTTCTGATTTTAACATTTTATGTAGCATAAATAAACAGTATAAATATGCAATACCTACCTAATTACTTTAATACTTTAAGCAACAAATCAAAGGAGCCCTTTGAATAAGCTCAGAGCCAAATCAATCGTTAATTAATTGAGAAGTTTTGTGTAGATGCGTGTAAAATTTGCATAAACAGAGCGTCCCTATCTCAAAATAAACGAACGATTTTAACTCGGCCACAGGGCCGCACTGAAAAAAGTATAAAAAGTCGATTTTTAAGCGTTCGATCTTCGCTGTGGATGCAATTAAAGGGTTCCGAGAATACGGGCTGGCCACGAATAACGCCGTATGAACAAACACAATTAAATATTGAAGAAGGATCGAGTGTGGTATACTGCATACTCTAGTCCAGGGGTTACCAAATCGCAGACCGCGGTCCGCATCCGGACCGCCGACCCATTGTGTGCAGACCAAGCATTTTCGAAGATGAACTTCGTTAAAAATAAATTTCGGTCTAGACTTACCGATGAACATCTCCAGGAATTTAATATCAATAGCTTGCACCAATTCCACTCTAAACTTCACAGAGATGGTAGTGGTGGTGGTTGTAGCTACAAAAATTAACACTTTTCTCATAGTACCGTATTTTATTTTATTAGTTTTTGGAAAACTTACAGCTAACATACACATATAATCTAAATATACAGTACAAGAAGGACAAATAAAAGTTTCCACAGATAGAAAAATGCTAATAAAAACAAGGCAGCGATAGTATGTAAATACCTTTGCAATTTTCGTATTTTTTTATAAAATGTGCGGATCACGAAGGTAATTTTCAGTTCTTAAAATGGCCCCCGAGCGAAACTAATTGGTTGCCCCCTCCTCTAGTCTCTATCTAGTCTCTTTCTAGCAAATACTGTATTATTACTGCCATTTACTATCGTTACAAAATCGAATAAACTCAGTGTAGAAAGGGAATTATAATGCTTACATTTATTTTTTTACAAAGTGCATTATTGCAATTATTTCATAGGTGGAAATTAAAAGCTAGAGTTTTTTTATGAATGCAAAACAAATATTAATATAACAAAATATATCAATATAACATTTACTTGAACCCTTAAAAATAGACTAACGATCAAAATATTATTTTTGCAATTTTAGCAAAATATAGTACAAATTGCTAAATTGCAAAAAAGATAAAATCCTCTTAAAATTATCCGAAAAGATTTTGTTTCCGAAGTTACAACACGTTATAATAATTATAACGAGTTGTAAAGTCGTATATAAATTATAGGAAATTGAAGTCTTGACTTTGTATACAATCATTGCTCAACATTAAATCCGACCTAAATTTTCCTTTAAGTCACGGCCTTTAGGTCACAGGGTAATTTATTGGCAAATAGTCGGTGTTGCTTGTAATTGATGATAGATAACATCATATTGGCATTTTAAATAGCAACATATTGATAGTCGGTGCATCTGAACTTGATATTTAATACATCTTTGACACATTGAACTTATAATAAGGTTTACTGACCTTCCTTAGCGAATGTGCGCAGGCATACCTATTGCAGGGTTTTGATTTAAGTATTACATTTTTATTCAGAAAAATTACAGCTTACGTTAAAAATTATAATTAATTAGTTTCTTTTAAATCTTATCTGTAATCAAGAAAACTTGCTTGACTACGGTACCCTAAAACGGAACCCTAACCAGCTGATTTTTTGTATATTGGTAGGTTGATAGTTATTTATTTTAAAAGTAACATTGTACTACAAAAAGAACAATCCATATTTTAGGACCATCAAATCAAAGTATGAAGTCCGTTCTATCTCTGTTAACTACCACTTTCAAGATTTTTCGCAGATAAAAATGTTGTTTGTCTTATCAAAATAAAGCTACTCACAAAAAATTTACTTGATAGTAAAAAAAAAAAATTGTTTTAGGGCTCCCTGACTATTAAGTGAGAGACATTTATAAGTTTTTCCAAGAAGATTGATGTATTACAATTTACATAATCTGTATTAGTTAGCTAGCTGCTAATAATTTAGCTTTGTAGTAATCCATACTGAGCCATACTGCGCATTAAAACGAAAATTATTAATTATTGGACATTACTATTAGTTTTGCTTTTGTCTCGTTAAAACCAATATACTATTAAATGATGAGAAGATGGATTTGGTGGACACCACTGTATTCTTAGGCATTACACTAGATAGTAAACTACAGTGGGGTCCTCATATTGCTAATCTTGCAGATAGGCTCAGTTCTGCAGCATACGCAGTCAGAAAAATACGGGAAATTGCTGACGAAGACACAGCAAAACTAGTTTATTTTAGTTATTTTCATAGTAGAATGTCGTATGGCATCCTCTTATGGGGAAACGCTGCCGACATTAATACGATTTTTGTGCTGCAGAAGCGAGCTATACGTTCAATTTATAAAATGTCAGCTTTTGAATCTCTGAGAGAAAAGTTTAAAGAAATTGGTATTCTAACTGTTGCTTCTCAATACATTTTGGATAATGTTTTATATGTTAAAAAGAATCTTAGTAAATTTACAACCAAAAGTGACAGTCACGGAAGAAACACTAGAAATAAGTATAAACTAGAAATACCGGTGATCAGACTTAGTAAAGTTAGTAAATCTTTTAAAGGTCAATGTGTACGCCTTTACAATAAAATCCCAGAAAACGTTCAAAATCTTTCCATTAATAAATTTAAAAAAGTAGTCAAAGAACGTTTGTGTGCCAAAGCCTATTATAAGGTCAATGATTTCATAAACGACGGCACATCTTGGGAGTAGGATGGCTGCTTGCAAGGCTACTTCTACATTATTTTATGACTTACAATTATGTATGTATGTTGACATTGTATAATTTTAAGTTACAGCATTGTAAACTTTATTTTAAAAGATTAATTTTTTTCTCACTTTTTTTGGTAAATAAAGTGGGCCCCCTGCGAGTTTCTTACGCCGGTTCTTCTCGCCGGGTTAGTTCCCGAACTGGTGGTAGGCATCATGTAGACTTTCAGAAAATATTTGCAAAAATTTATTCTGAATAAAAAAAATTGAGTTTGAGTTTTGAGTTAATAACATTATTTTTCATGTAAATTAATATAGGCAGACAAGTGCACTTTCTGATCATTATTTTAGTTTTAATAGTATTTTTTTCCCTAATTACTATAGTTACTATATTGTATATTTGTAATGCAAAATTCCGGAACGCCGTAAAAAAAGTATTAACTACGCCTTACTAGTGTTATCAATATCTATTTGTACACGTTATCTCAGTACACGTGTTATCAGTTATCAGCCGAGAAAGCTTTAACCCTAAACAACGTGTTAACGATACAGATTCTGATCGAAAGCAAAAAATACAAAAACAAGGCATAAATTATAAAAGACGGGCCGTGTCCCCTTAATTGGTCCTTGTAGCCGGACAACGAAAAAACTTTACATTTGTTAGGTATTCCGAGAATACACTTGTCTCGCCCCGGCTTCGCCTGCAATTATGTACTTGTACGTATGAACTGTAGCTATAAAATGCGTAAGTTAAAGGTTAAGAACAGTTTAACCTGGAATTTGACTAAACTATTTTAGTAATTAAAAACAAAATGTGATAAGTTTTAAAAACTTGACAGCTTTTTTCATATTTATTAGGGTCAATTCAGACCGCAACGTGACGGCGACGCGTAGATGCAATTCTAAATTTTGTATCGAATTGAAATCTGTCAAATTTATACAAATTTAGAAATCTACACGTCGCGTTGCGGTATGAATTGACTCTTAAAGTTCAACTAGCAATGCAGCCGCTACGAGGATACATAAAAAAGGTACAGAAAACATTATCCTCCTCTCGGCATTGTCGGGTAAAAAAGGGAGATCGATTATTATCTAGAAATTAGAGTGGAATAATGTTGTCTATAGTTTTTACATTACCTATTGGGAAAGACACTACAGAAAAAACTTTCAGATTACCATATCGTACTTAAAGCTAATATTATGACTTAGCATTACATTAAGGCATCTACTCTTAACTTTGGAATTTTTAAAAACATTTAATTATAACAAAAATGAAATCTCCAACTAAAATACCCTGAGATGTTGGTTCGTGTAAAAATCCGAGATGAACGTAATAGCGCGAGCGTGTCACCGAACATAAATTGTTTATTATTTTTTATGGCCTTTTCATGGGAGGGTCGTTAAGACCCCGGTAATTCATTTTTGTGTTTCTTTGAACTTTGCTTTATTGTAGTAAATGACTTTTATAATGCTTTGCTAGTAGCTTGGTTTTGGTATAGTTTAAAGTGCATTTAGTTGAATCGGTTATATTTTGATATCTATCCTAGGTCAGCAGCTTTTACATGGTTACGATGCAGTCTCGGTATAATAGAGTTACAACATAGTACTTATTCACGTAAAAGGCCAAACCGACGTCAAACACGATCTTGGAGAAAACAAAAAAGGAACAGTAGTTTTGACGGATAAGAGAATACTATTCCGCTCTTTCATAAGAATCTGGATGACCGAAGGTTTGTTAAACTGGATTTTGCCAAATGTGTAATCAACACCTAGAGTTTTGATGATTATGAATTTACAGAGAACTCACACTTATTACAACAATTTTAATATGCTTCCTGACTGAAATTATTTTAAATAACACACCTTAAAAATGTATTTTAAATTGAAACGCGCCTACTGCTAAAGTTCTATTACCTGGTGTTAAAATAACACATTATCCTCTTAATCCCGTTTCAAAAACTTTCACCCCCTGAAAAAGACTCGTTACCTCTCAAATATTACACAGATTATAAACTTTTCTCGCATAACGTGAAATGCCAAATCGTTAGACTGTCACTGGATGAGAAACGACCGGGGGGTGTCGGGAGGTGTTTTGTAAACACAATTACCCCCTATCCCCCACCTCCTCAACAAATGGTGTCTAAACGACCCGTTCGCGTCTGATTTGTAAGCAATATGCTTTACTTTTGGAACAGAAATGGTCCTTAAGCTCCTTTTAAGATCCGGCCAGATCTTTTATCCATGATTGCACTTGACATAACGGTTATTTCGCAATCGATAGGCGTTTTTCAGCTAGGTATGCGAAATATTATAGCTGAAAAGTGTCAGCTTTTACATTTGATATTTAAAATGGATGGTTTTTAAATTTTATTTATAACAAGGTGCGACAAAGTAAGGTCATTAAGGTATGTACTATGTGTAATTTGTATATGCCCTTTGCATATTATACATAGTTTACTGTGAAAGACGAAAGTAGCTGCAGAGCTGTCAGAGTTACTTACTTAATTTTCTTTAAAGTATTGTATGGGCAAATTAGGACGTTGCAAGATATTTCTCATAGAAAAATAGAATTTAAAAGTAACTTTTACATCATTGATACATTCACAGTAAATTCTATACAAGCGACAATATCCTTACTAAAGTATTATCACTTAGTTTTGGTACACCTTGCATAATTTATAGTTAAATTATGATTTATGATAGCATCATTTTTGTTTTACTTTAATATTACTTAAAAATAAATGAAGATCTATACTATAATCATACTTTACACTTTATGAGACTACTGTGTGTATATGTGTGTGACGTGTATGTCGGAAAATGACTCTACTTTTTTACATTTTATGGATTTTTAACAACAGTTTTTTTGCTGACACAAATGAAAATTATGTTTTTACATAGATGTATCGTATTACGTATAAGCATTTTAAATATGTGTAATTTTGGGCCATTCAATTTAGGAGGATTAGGCATATCCACTTTTTACTAAGTATATACAAAACCACGTCACGCCACGTCCTAAATATGGTGTTTATTTAATAGTTACAAGGCAAAAACAGTATTAACAGTATATTATTTATGGAAAATGAATGATGTGATAAAAAGTATAATTAAAATTGCCTATTATAATTAGGACAGTGAAGAGTTTGAGCCACAGATTATAGAAGTAAGTAGTGAAGTTTGAGCGCCATAAAGAACACGATATAACAAACTATGAGTTAAATTAGGGTGTCTATTTATGTGATCCTTTTTACCTTAATTTCTTATTCCATTACAATAAAGTTAATAACATCTTAGGGTCAACTCAGACCGCAACGTGACGAATTGAAAGATTTGCTCACGCAGTTGAAATCTGTCAAATCCATACAAATTTAGAGACCGTAAAATACATAAAATAAATTAATTCAAAATCAAAAAACCCGACTGCAAAAAGTGGTAACTAAAAAGAACGAAACAAGACCTAATTCTGCCGGAGGCATCGAATCCATGTTTTAATTGATACGAATCTTGCTTACGAGTTTCGTGCCAGGATAAATAGAAGGTTACATAGAAAAATGTAGAAGAAGAAAGTGGATAATAAAATGCAGTCGGAGGCATGTCGCACCAAGTTTAACATTAATTCATAAATCATAAAATATTATGCCTCCGACTGCATTTTATTATCCAAGTTATTCTTCTACATTTGTCTATGTAACCTTCTATTTATCCTGGCACGAAACTCGTAAGCAAGAGTCCGTATCAATTAAAACATGGATTCGATGCCTCCGGCAGAATTAGGTCTTGTTTCGTTCTTTTTAGTTGACATTTTTTGCAGTCGGGTTTTTTGATTTTTAATTAATTTATTTTATTTGCGACTTTTTAGTTGTAGTCATCTAACCATTTCGACAATCGATCTAATAAAAAATTGAAAAACTACCGTACTGATATAAGTTATAACCATATATCGTAGGTACACTTAGAAAAGTGTACCTGCAATACGTTATAATAATATGTAATAGGTACGTAGGTTTGGTACTGTTTCAATGTATGTTTCTAGTTTTAAGTACCAAATCATTGTTTTTTTTTAAATACTTTGTCATTGAATCTTGTTTCAGTAATGTCAGTTAATTTTTAATTAATATTGGATTAACCATGCAGGCGGATTTTGGTTTTTTCTTATTTTATTACTAGCGGTCGGCCGCGGCTCCGCCCGCGTGGATGTCGGTGAGCTCTGCAAAAAGCATACCCAGGAAAGACTCGGTCAGCAAAATGATTCCCAGGTCAGTTCACAGACTCCGACACTAACATCGACGACGCAGTCATTATACGCAGGCTGCACCCTCCACAGCGGGGCTAAAATGGTTACATAGCAATTCCTCTCACTCAATTCAGCAAATGAATTGTCTAAACTGTCAAACTGACGAAATATGTCAAATTAGTACAAATTACTAGACATGAATTGCAACGAACTTGACCATTTTGCGATTTTTTAAAAATGATTCATATTATGATTCATAATAATATTATTATGATTCTCCAAAGCGACCATTTTAGCCCCGCTGCCCGCAGATTTTCTTCCTCACGCACGCGCACCCGCCAAATATCGTAATATTTTAATTTCGCCATAATGTCAAAACCAAATGTCCAATTTTATTCATTCAAAGACCAAATATTATCTACACAAACTGTACTTAGTAATGGAATAATTTATTTTAATATTATCTACACAAACTGTACTTAGTAATGGAATAATTTATTTTGATAAGGATTCAAAGAATGAGTAAAATAAACGCGTTTAATGTTCAGCAAAAATAATGTAGAATTCCAATGGTAAAATAATTTTTCAAATCGGTCCAGTAGTTTCGGGGCCAAACAAACAAAAAATCTAATCTTTCCTCTTTATAATATTAGTGTAGATTTATTGTTCTATTTAATATTAAAACTGCAAGAAAAAAAATTCTACTATTATAATTTAAAAATTAAATTCTTCTATTATATATATTTAGAATCAGTGTTTAAAATCCTTTATTTTGATACCCCACCCGATATGCTTAGTAGAATTTTTTTTTTTTACCTCACAATATGGCGTCAAACATTTGCCATTTTGTTTTTTTTTAATGTCACCTATCTAAGAACACTTGGGTCATTAAGATAAATCTAACGATACCCCAAATGTGAAAATCCGTTCAGCGGTTCTGAAGATACAAGGTAAGGAAGAATATCACAAACATACAAGATACGCGCTAAACACATAACCCTCCCGGCAGTCGGGTAAAAACACACATTTGACAACTTGACGCTCCCGCTTCGCAGTCGCTTGGTCGCGTAGGTTTGAACGAATCAGACCGCAACGCGACGCGTAGATCTACGCCTTGCGTTGCGGTCTTATTTTACCCTTAACCTACACTGCTTTCAGGTAGCGCTACGAAAAATATACATCGACTGCCAAAATCATTCCTCTTCTGAATTTGTATCATGAAAGCGTGTCATGTACTCATGTATAAAATTTGGCGCTCAAAGTTTTAAGTCATAACTCGTACACAGTAAGAAATTAAAAAAAAAATCAGGAAACATAACATGTTTATGGCACCTCCACCTACAATATAACAAATGCAGATCGAACATGTATCGTTAATACCGCTGGGCGGGGCCAGCATAAACAACCGGCATTTAATTATTGCCCACAGCTGATCCCAATCGTGGGGATAACACGTCGGAGAGGAATCACCATTAACACCTCTGTGATGAAGAGACTGGTACAGTTTCTCATCAGCTGAACATTTTAAAGTTTATTGAACCTTTCGGGTGGTAAATAGAGCATGTTTTCATCGGGTTGTCAGTTGTCACAAGCTATGGTAAGTATAATTTTTAGTAGTAGGTGGTAGTGGGTTAATCTTGAGATCATTGAGAAGGAGCAAAGACATATGGAAGGTTTGATATAAGAAGGAAAAAGTCAGGAAACTAAAAAAACAGAAGAGTGAGAAGGTAAAAAAACAGTTTTGATCTCAAAGTCCAAACCTTTGTGTTCATGTGTTACAGACATATTCGACGACCTCCGTGACGCAGTGGTGAGCGCGTTGGTAGCTCAAGCCGGAGGTCGCGGGTTCGAGTCCCGCCGACGGAACAAAAAGTTTATAAAGTTCCTAGGTCATGGATGTGTATTAAATATGTGTATCATATAATAAAAATCTTAAATATATGTATAGTATAAAAGTATTAAATATATTTCCGTTGCCTGGTACCTGTAACACAAGTCCATCAGGTACTTAGCATAGGGCCAGACTGACGTGGTGTGAAGCGTCCATAGATATTATTATTATTATTATATGGGGAAAAATGTAAATATAGGCACAAAGGAATTTCGTTTTTGGCATTTTACTTAATCAGTAATAACTGAGTAACGCGTGTGAACCAAAGACTTTCTATACTATTTCAGTATAAACTATATCACATTCAGCCCTACAATTCTAGGCTCTAGCGCGTTTCAATCATTAACATCTAGACTAGAATAACGAGATTTATAGGTAAACGTTGTAACATGGAGGTGTGCAAAATGGAGCGGGCGCCAGAGGCGTGCGTCGTATTTATCGGTGCCCACCACGCCTCGGCCCGGGGCCCGCACGACTACCACGCCTCTCGCAGGGTCGGACTTACGTTCAATTTCTTAGATGTTGTTACAAGTTAAAATTTAAAAAACCATTATCATAATAATTCAAGACGTGAGTGGAAGAATACGGTAAGTAACATGAAAAGACTTCCCGTTTTTTGCTTAAATGAAGGCTTTAGGGCCTGAAAAATTATTTAAAATAGAAAAACTATGGATTAATTGTGTAGCCAGATATATTAGCTAGGTTATGAAATAGATAAGTTACAAGTTTTCTTAAAATAATTAGGGGAAAAATGAGTTATTGTCCGTATGTTACGAAATGTTACTTGTTCGACTCTTCCACTCACGTCTTCAATTGTTTTTAAGCAGTAATTGATACCGAAGAATACTTTAGAATACCTCAGTATTTTAAAGTAGGTCTTCATGTAAATCTTTGCGCATCTTGTTTCAAAGAAAACTTTCGAATAGGCGTCTAATATTGTGGTAATTCATCGAAATAGAATACACTACAGAATGGTAATTAGCATACGTTTGACACCTTAAATATCTCCAGCTACTATCGTAAATACGTAGGCAGGGCAAGTGGCAAGTGACCGACCTGAGGCCGTAGACAAAGTCCCTTTCGTTAAAAACGATGGCGAAATTCGTTATCAAAATGTATGGGATTTGACATAAGTCTTCGCAAGCGAAATGTCATTTAGCGATGACTTATGTCAAACCGCATACATTTTGATAATGAATTTCGTCATCGTTTTTAACGAAAGATACTTTGTCTAAGGGGGCAGGGCCTGTAAACAAGTGGCAAAGCGCTAACGCTGACGCTAACGCTAGCGCTACAAAATGTATGCGATTTGACATAAGTCATCGCTTCGCTAGCGGATACTAATGTCAAATCATAACGTTAGCGTTAGCGTTTTGCCACTTGTCTACAGGGGCTGAGTGTTCTGTATTCTGAGACAGTTTAACAACCGATTGATAGTTCGAGAGTTTTACGAAATGTAAACCTAGGTATGCATTTCGTGAAAGCATTTTTTGACTCAGTTACTCTTCCCTAAAAAATGTAAGTTGTAGAATATGTTAATACATGTAATAATATGAATGCCTTCAAGCAGAAATTGATACCAATAGAGTTTGAGTTTCATCACAGAAAAAGCTCGCAGCCTTAAACTTATTGAAAAATCCATAACACGTCATGTTAAGTTAGTGATGATGATGTTGATCAAATGGCATAAAATATTGTTGCCATGCCAAAAAGAAATAAAAATAAATCGATTCAATTATACATTTATTGTAAATTCTAATGTAATTTAATTAAAAATATAAAGGAGCATTTTCATCAATAGGTAAACTTTTGAGAGGCAGTTAAAAATTGTTGTCTCTTAAATATTATGTTGTATTTATTATAAATTGTTTGATGCCTATTTAAAATAGCCAAAGACAGTCGTATTTAAATACCTAACCAATCGTCGTTATGTAAGGTACAGTTTATAACACTCACGAAGATTAGATTTTTAATCTGTGAAAATTTCAGAATTCTAGCTATATCCTTACTTGAGGTACAGCCTGGACACAGATAGATAGACAGACAGATGGACAGACTTTTCTGTCTTAGTAAAAAACTAATTTTTAATACTTTTATAGACACCAAAACCTAGCCTGTATATGGAGTCAAATCGGATTGACAAGAGAAGTGAGCAAGGTCCTTTACATTAAGATTTTACTTTGAAGGTATGTGGACGATTCTCGTTAGGATCCTGTGCGATGTCATAAGTATTCCTCGCTGGTCGGTAACCGACTCACCAATTTTAATTGCCTCGATATGTTTAGAATGTCAACCGTAGTATACACCTGTTGGGCCTAATTATTTGTATGTATCCAGAAGTATATTTAAATACGGTATGTATTTAGAAAGGGCCTAAAAACCCCTAAAACCTAGATATAAAACTTTAAAAGCAACAAGATGGCGCCCGTAACTTCTTGCGTGAAAAAAGAGGTTTATGTATTCGAGGTTTTTACCTCGAATACATAACCACTTTTTAGCTTTTGTCTTTCTCCCTGAACGCTATAATACCTGTGTAAAGGTGATATCACACTGATACACATATGCGTAAGTCCTAACCACAATAAGCGATATGGAGCGAAAGAAGCGATATGGGACACATCACACATCACGCCCCGACTCCCGTACTAGGTACCTTCTGGACTCTGGAGTCTGGAGTATCATGTCGAGTAGTGCGGCATTTTTTTATAAAATAAGGGGGCAAACGAGCAAACGGTTCACCTGATGGAAAGCAACTTCCGTCGCCCATAGACACTCGCAACATTAGAAAAGCTGCAGGTGCGTTGCCGGCCTTTGAAGATCGTATGGGTCCGGAAATGCTGCTGGTGACAGTTCATTCCAGATATATAACTGAATACATAGAGTATATTTTGGCTTATATCATGAAGATTGGTTTAGTTTCTCTTTCCAATATCCAAACTTCTGTCCAAACTAAGAGATACACGTCTCTTGTGTAGGACGCTATAGCGCCAACGATTTGTAGTATAATAATTTGTTGGATGCAGAAAATACATCTCTGGTATCGGGGGCGAGAAGCGAGCCGCGAGCCGCAAGTTATAATGAGATGTTATTTATATGAGGTACCACCCCCTTTGTGCCGTTTATACAACTTATAATTTAATACCGACAAAATTTATTCATGCGTACTGTAAAATGGAATTCCGAGAAGGAGTTTTAAGAAAAATCTTTTGCGAGTAAAGAGGGTACTTAGTTGCATTAGATAATTTCGACTGCAGAGTTACATAACGAAAATGAATAGACAATAGTACGTATGCTAGCATCGCTAAGGGCCGGTTTACACGTATTAAGTTAGCTATATGACCGAGCTTCGCTCGGTATTCAAAAAATTAAAAAAAACACATAAAATGACATTTTATGAAAATGATTCCTAGCTAGTTCAATTTATCGCCCCCGAAACCCCCTATATACTAAATTTCATAAAAAATCGTTGGAGCCGATTCCGAGATTCCAAATATATATTTATATATATACAAGAATTGCTCGTTTAAAGATGTAAGATAAGTAGTTAACTAAATTTTAACTTAATTTTAAGTTGTTAATTGCATGTACTTAAATACAAAATTTAGTAGCAAGTAGCAAGTTAAAATTTAGTAAGTACTAAACTAGATGACAATTAGAATTTAGTTACTACTTATCTACTTAATACGTGTAAATCAGCCATTAGTGACATGGCGATTACGATGCATTTATATTATGTTGCATACTTTCGTTATTGAAAAAAAAAAAGATATAGGCCAGTGCAACTGGACTAGGTACCGGAAAGTATTTCTTTTTTCCGTCATAATAATTGATTACTTCATATCAACAATTGCTTAAACCAATTTCTATGCAAATCAATCAATTAAAGCAAAAAAGATTTAAGGCGACTTCACACCTGCCTTTAATATCGATGACAACCGCGATTACGATAATACCATAATATAAGTTCAATAACCCAACAACAAACAGAGCGATATCCATTCACAAAACCTATTATGTTAATTTAAAACACATCAGGGCGAGATAGCATCGTAGTTCACACCACACCTACCGAAACAATAGTTAATAAGATGATCTGTATCGATGTATCGACGTCTAACGCCGCTTTAGCATAATCTACATTACGATCTTGTGCTATACCCACTGGCGCAGATGGTACATGTACTGGTAGTGAAGATTTGAAATTAGAACAAGAACCACAGAAGAAGAAAACTAAGTATTTGAAATTAGAACAGGATATTATCTGGACCAACAATTTTTGGACAGTTTTTAAAAGGTTTTTTGGCAGGATTTTATTTATTCACTTTACACAATAATTTTAAGGCAGCTAATCTCAAAATCACAACTAGGTGGGACGACGATATCCGTTTAGTTGCGGGTCCATGTTGGATGCGAGTGGCAGGAGATCGGTCATCTTGGCGTATGATATTATGATGAATCTCAAAATATAAAAAAAATAAAGAAATAAAAATAATTTATTTTCAGACAAAGAAGTCCATATTTTAAATAATTTTGTGACAATAAAATTATACGGTAGATACTAATAAATAATCAAAATGCAGGTCATCTTGCTACCCTAACATGTATCTCAGTGAGCCTGCGAAGAAGTGCAGTGTCCATTCGCTCCGCTATCATCTTCAGGACTCCATTCCGGCTCTCCCGAACTCTATGCACTACTGACGCTACCTTTTTCCGCATAATCGCGTAGAAATCGTCGACTCGTGCATCGGCAAACATCCCGGATGCACTGCAGTATCGAGGGAGCCGCAATAGAGACCCGAATATGTTATTGTAAAAGACCCGCAAGGCGCCATAGGTCCGTTGAGTAAAGCTGGAGTTGAGCAGATATAAACTAAACAATAACGCTGTTGGATACATAGACTCTTGTTAAATGGTCTCAGAAGCCGAACGTAATAATTAACGCTGTTTTATGACCTACAATTTCCATATATCACAGAACTTTAAAACATTCATAAAAGAGTAGAAAACTTAAAAAAAAACAAAATATGGAAATAGAAAGAAAATATTAATTTACTAAAAGACCAGGGTTTTTCCAATTAATGGTGCTTTTAGCTTTACAAGGCAAGCATCTGCAGTAACTTTCATCGATTAACAGTATTTAGTCGAAACTCTAATCTGATGAGATATTTGAGAGACAGTGTAAAGCGAGCCTTCGCGATTGTAATAACATAAATTAGAATCTGATGATAGAGATTCAAGAACCTCTTTCTCTTCTCGAAACCTCTTTCTCCGTTCGCGTAAACGATTGTAATTACACAATTTATTAATTACGATTTTATCATTGCAGAAAGCACGTAGCAATTAATTCAGTGAGACGATGTTTGTTGGCGCAGCATGACACGCCGTTCTTGGCCGGTCTATCGGTTATTATAAAATAATGAGAGGCCCGCCGCCCGCTGCGAGCCACAATTGGCCTGCTTAGTGCCGGGGGAGTCCGTTTAGCTATTTTAATTTTTAGTTTGTCCAACAACGGATTGTGTTTCGTAAGGCATTGGGCAATCAGGCAGACTTTTGTTATGATAATGACAACGGGGTGAATTCGAGAGCGGCGCGAAGTTCTACTTTCGAATTTGGTGATATTTCCGAACGACAGACCCGTTGCTGCCTTTCAACTAACTCAATATTATCCGAAACTCCGCCAACTCTTCATCTCGCCGCAAAATTAACTATAATATTGTGTCCTTTCCGAAACCAAAAGTATTTCAATACCATATTACTACTAAACTAGACTAAGGGCCTGTTTCATCACTTCCTGATAAAGTGCCGGATAAGATATCCACAACTTATTTGTCAGATTCTCCATACTTTATCTGTCAAGTTAAGTGGTGGATAGCCTATCCGGCACTTATCAGGAAGTGGTGAAACAGGCCCTAAGTAAATAAGTATGGCTGATAAGTTGATAACAGATAGATTGATAGACAAAAACTGCAAAAAGATAGACAAACAGACTGTTAGATAGAGAAATCAGTATCTTATTTTAAATAACTTTAGCAAGGATGCACATAATTACTATCTATTATATTTTAAGTTTTAGCCTATACGTCATAACTAAAATACACACCAATAAACAAAATAGACCCCTCAAAACTGTCCTCAAAAATGTCACCGTTTAGTGATAATGATTCCATTAAATATCGGGTTAATTAGTTACTAATTGCGCTCGACGGTCGGGGTAGCTTGGCGGTAGATCGGCGGTAGATCGCGAGGCGTCATGTGGCCGGACGGTTGGCTATCTACATCTTCACGCGTCGTCACATACGCCTTGCTGGCTTGCTGGTCAGTTATCAGCTGTCCTCAATAAACTTATAAAAATTGTGAGTTGTGGTATAAAAGGTTTTGGTAGAATTAGTATCTAAAGTTGGAGTTTGATAACTATATTTCTATCTATTTTAAGTTAATGTCGATTGCGATGAAATTAAGTTTGGAGATACTTCGAGTCCTGGGACCATGAACAGACAAAATTCCAGTTCGGCATTACAGAATTTCGGTTCGCCAGGCAACATTTAGTAACATTTTATACTGGCACTTCACATGGCTATTTGTATTTGCTATTGGCTATTTGTTGTATTTGGCAACATTATTGACGAATACGCAAACAAACAAATAAAGGCGAATACGGCCTTCCACACATGGACGTCAAATACCAAACTTTTACTTGATTTTGTTTACAGTGCGACAAGACTTTAAATGAACGTGGGTGGTGGCGTTGCTCGTAAAGGAGAACTGTCAAAAATGACGTTTTTGTATGATGGCAGCGTTAGTTCCTTTTTTCGCCACGTTCATTTAAAGCCTTGTCGAGCTGTACTATACGTAGTATCTCTTATTAGTCTGTGGCTGTACTTGCCTATTTGACTATTTTGATGTGCGTCAAAAACCGACAAAGGTACGGATACGTGTATTTGGTATTGGTCATATTAAAATTTTGTCAAATAGGCAAATAAGGCCAATACTTGTCAAACATACCATCTACACATGGCGATTGTTTGGCGAATACATCAAATACGCAAATACAAAATATAGCCATTAAGTGAAGTGCCTGCATAATAGTTTAACATTTTTAGTAGATTTACATATTTTGACAAAACATAGATATTGACAATACCAAGGCGTTGCTAAAAAGAACAGAACGTTTTCATACAATTTTTACATAATATTATTATATAAGAAAGTAAAAAGGCTTTCAAAAATACACACGAGAAGATGTGTTAATAAAAGCAATAGGCGATTAATCCGATAAAATGATAAAAAGACAAGCCGGACCTTTTTAAAAGCTGCCGATCATAATGCAAAGCGTACAAACACGAATGGGGTTAGCAAATGAAGTATGAAAAAGCTAAACAAATCGAACGCTTAAGCAATTTCACGAAGAGGAAAGGTACGAGGCCTTAATCAATGAAGTTATGTCGGCCAAGAGCTTAACTAACCGAACCGAAAATAGAGCTAAGAAAAATGGAGGTGACATTTAAGAAAATGTGCCTAAAATTTTTAATTTTGAAGAATATGTTCCTATAATTATTTTCTTGAAATTGAAAATTTTCTCACATTAAAACTCCTTCATTTTTAACCGATTTCCAAAAAGGAGGAGGTTATATTATGTTCGTTTTAGTAAAATTTATTCACTAGTGACACGAACAAAATATATGTATAAACTCGGAGATATTTTAGAGTTTCGGTCCAAATTCCCATGTAATTATTAGGATTGTAGATAATATTAGAAGCCTATTTTATGTTACAGGGCTACAAAACCCCTTTAATGGTAAATGTGGATATTAAAAATTATATTTTATGTACATACATACATTACATAGGGTACGTTTGTGACGTCATTAATCGACAGTTGTTCACTCAGTAATAACAACTCGTTGGCAAATCGACCACCTGGTGCCGAAATAACTAATATTGTTCTAATTATTATTCATACTGCTAATTTTACCGTCGTCGACAGTTATAAAATATTAAAACTGTTCTACATAATCATTAGGAAAATATGTTTAGCCAGTCAAGCTTATGTATAAAACCATACTACGTATGTCGTATACTACGTTTAGAGATAAACTACGATAACATGGCGCGCCCCTCCAAAATTCAAAACGTTTGAAGTGCGTTGTCAAAACGTTTGAAGCGCATTGTCTTGCGCGGTAGGCTAGTAATTATGATTAGTTGACCAACAAATCTTGGTTATAAGTGACATTAACTGAAATATTACGAGTACTGTGATTGGTTGAATACTTACTACATACAAACTCTTTCATAAGGATGTGACTACAAACATTGAAACAGTCATTTGGAGGGGTGCGCCATGTTATCGTAGTTGATCTCTACTAACCATACTACCTATACTACCTTTACCATATATATTATATGTACTACCTTTTTAAAATAATAATATAGTAATAATAATATCTATGAACGCTTCACACCACGTCAATCTGGCCCCGTGCTAAGTACCCGAAGGACTTGTGTTACAGGTACCAGACAACGGAAATATATTTAATACTTTTATACTATACATATATTTAAGATTTTTATTATATCATACACACATTTAATACACATCCACGACCCAGGAACATTGAAAACTTTTATTGTTCCGTCGGCGGGATTCGAACCCGCGACCCCCTGCTTGAGTGCTAACCACGCACTCTGACCACTAAGCTGCAGAGGTCGTCAAAGTAGTTTTAGTATTTGATTTCCGGTTTCACCCCTTTGGCGACGAAATTTTGAAAAATCTTGTTGGTGAATGCTTACATTATATAAGAGGAAAACATGTGCGAAATGTAATTTTCTTGTTCTAAGATTATTCAATTGCAGGCCTCTTTGTTAATCAGCTATCTCTCTCTCTATCAATCAAGATTCAAGCTTTGCCTTTTTTATTATGTACAGAAGAATCAGCCAGTCTAGAATAATTCTCATCATCAATAAATTAAAAAAAAACAAACATAAATCCATAAAACCGCTGGTTTTCCCCATTCAAATGCTATTATCGAACTATTACCACAATGATACTTCTCTTAGGGCCTATTTTACCACTTTTTGGTAAGTGTCGGATAGGCTGTGGATAGCCATAACAGCACATAACTTGACAGATAGAGTATGCAGAATATGTCAAATAAGTTGTGGATAGCTTATCCGGCACTTTATCAGGAAGTGGTGAAACGGGTCCTTAGAATATTTCACACACCGTATCTACAGTTTCGTGGATCTGTCGTCGGATGGCTAGGAGGCATGTCCCACGTTTCGCTGACTCACCCCGATTGTTCCGTGGACCTCCGCCCCGCTGTTAATTACTTTTCATTAGACAATCGCCGAATACCTAATCAGGACGCGGACTATGATGAGTGATTTTGTTACGTAAGTATAAACAAAGGGCAAAAAGTTGCGTACATGACCTCTATCAGGTTGACCGGATTAAATAAGACGTTCTGTTTAGTGTATTAACATGCGTTTTATGATTGTTTTAAAACTAAGACCGTCTCTGAGATTGTGAAATCTAAGATGCTAACACGCAGGAGTTGTGGTTTCAGGCATAAATGTATTCAGTTCTGAAAAAAAGAAAGCTTTTTAGGTTGCGTTTAAAGACTAGACGTATGATCGATGTCCAATGTGACTGTATGGTGCCAGTTGTGTGGTGCAAATTATATTAATTTTTGACATAATATTGTATGAGCTTCTAATAAAGGATAAGAGGCGATAATTGATAAGATGATTATAAAATTAAACATGTAACAGATATTTAACATTTCTTTACTATGTTCGTTTTTCAATGCTTACAGAAGAACGATGAAGCGATGCTGCGAGTGTCCATGGGCGACGTAAGTTGCTTTCCATCAGGTGACCCGTTTGCTCGTTTGCCCACGTATTTCATAAAAAAAGATAATATTATTATTATAAATCATCTATCTCTTTTAACACACAATCAGACGATAAACTTAGATTGTATTGTTGTAACGTATGAACTTGAAAACACATAAGTAGGGGAGAGGGGGGCTAGTTCTAACAGATTTTGAATTATGTCATCTATCTTCTTAATTTGAAAATTTTATGTTATTTTTATTATACCCGAGTAACGGAAATTTATATGACTTGCATATACTAAGCTAAAAATTCATCTAAATTACTTGGATTCGGAGGGAAACGCATCTTTTTAAAAAAAGTCAGCGGTTAAAACTTGCCCCGTTTCGGGGGCAAATATTAACAGTGACGGGGTAAGTATTAACGCTAAGTAAACTTGTTAGGCTTTCATTAAACCATGGAAGTAAAAAACAAAACAATATTAAAATGGTAATTTATTTAATTTTTTACATACAAATGTTAAAAAACAATATTAACTTCTGTCAAATTACAAATAACATGAATTTCCTTTTATGTCATCCAACCTGAGCTGTTTCCAGATCCTATGGATTCCACTTGCAACGAAAATTGAATCTGATCCTCAGATATATGAACATCGGTGGATATCGGTGGATAGTGTCGCCAGAGTGATCGACGTACCTCTTTCGGCAGATGTGGCAGCTCCAACTTGCTTATAATACCGGTTAATACTTACCCCGTTCCTTTTGTTAAAACCAGCCCCCGAGGACCTTTTTTGGATATATCTAATTACTTATTTAATAAAATAACACGGAAATGTAATGAACAACTAAATAACCGTTAATTTTATAAAAATCTGCAATCGCAAAACCAAATAATTAAAGCATGAATCAAAAAAATGAATCGTAAAAATGTCCGCTTACCTGTATTTTTGCACCGACGTACCATAACTTCACAACGCGACGGCCGATGGGCAACACACTTGTCGCAAATCGTTCGCTGACGTCGCCCAAACTTATGATATTGAACGTCTTACCGTATCGTCATTTAATTTGGTAGTTATAGGCTTGTTAATACTCACCCCTGTTAAATCTAGCCCCCCTCTCCCCTACTTTTTTCCAACACGGGAATCGAACTTTCGATCGAAAATTGAACTTAAGAACTCAAGTTCACGTTCTAAACCTAGTGGTTTTATTGGCCACGGAGACGTTAACAAATATACAAAATATCATAATGCATCATAAAATCATACAGTAAACACATAATACGAAAACATAATATACAAGTTCAGTTACCCGAGGTTATTGGCAATGTATCATGTATTATGCTATAAATTGTCTGCCTCATGTGTAGATGTCGCCGTGAAATACTGCCCGGCTCTATTATATTGAGTAATTACTTGTTACTTGACTGATTTATTTGTTTGTTATAACTTTTAGCGCATTTAATAAAGAGATACGTCTTTTTAAGTGTGTAAAATATTGTGTTCTAGTGCCTACTGCCTATGATTCGTACCTTTGATTTGAGTTTTCCAAAGCGAATAAAGTCAAGTGTCAAAATTCGTGTTTTAAAGTATAATTTGAAAATATCACCTTCTCGTTGTTAACGATAACTTAATACATATTTGGTAAATATTCTGTCATACTATATTAATCTTTTTACGGGTTTTACTATAAGTATTAATCTTTTTGAAAATCCTAACCCCAAGAAAGGAAATTTGTTTTTCTCCGGAAAAGTGTAAACTCGAAATTCAAGAGCACTACTCATTCAAAAAATTCAATTGAACAAAACTATATTTCTTCTCTCTTCTGCTTCCAGTTCAACCGACAACAGTCTACTCAGAAAGCCGGCTAAACTCTTTTGTCTGTGAAAGCCAAGTTCAATAAACCCCCACATTCGGCAGTAAATCCAGCTGGCGTGCCGTTCGTTGCGACTGAAGGACATTCACGGCCCACATTTACATAGTAATTGTGCGACGCGGCCCTTAATTACAACCCTACTGTATATTCAACACAACTCTATTTAATTCACGGGTATTCTGCCGAGAAAATTCTGGAAACCGGGAAGAAGGAGGTTTTGGTGTACATTTTACGAAGAAATCTTATGGGACTTAACGCGTTCCCTCGTGACCACGGCCGTTGCAACACGGCTGAAACGTCGAGAAAAAGTATGTACTCGTAGTATTACTACTAGAGTAAGGGCCTTTTTACCGCTTCCTGATAAGGTGCCGGATAGGCTTATTTGACAGATTCTCTATACTCCATCTGTCAAGTTAAGTGGTGGATAGCCTTATCAGGAAGCGGTGAAACAGGCCCTTAGTCGCGTTAAGTCCCGATTAATAAGTTTTAATTATAATTAATGCAACGCGAAAGTTTAAAATGTAATTTTCCGGAGGTTCTTGGGAAACGCCTTTTTTGTTTACACTTTAGAGATTCTGAAGAAAGAATGAGAAACTTGTTGAAAGGTGACAAAAACCACTATTCGGACGATTACGTTTAGATAAGTTTGTTAAGCGTTTAGAGATCCCTCCAAATGACTGTTTCAGTGTGTGTAGTCACATCTTTATGAAAGAGTTTGTATGTAGTAAGTATTCAACCAATCACACTACACGTAATATTTCTGTTAATGTCACTTATTACCAAGATTTGTTGGTCAACTAATCATAACTAGCCTACCGCGCAAGACAACGCACTTCAAATGTTTTGACAATGCACTTCAAACATTTTGAATTTTGGAGGGGCGCGTCATGTTATTGTAGTTGATCTCTACTCTATCTTGACAGGCTGATGTCTGATATTGGGAATGAAGCGGTAGCCATTCATTTATCATCCAGTTAATAGAAGTAGAAGCATACTGAATATTATAATATTTATTGCAATTAAAGCCATTGCTATATATATGTATATTGAAAATTGAAATATTATTTAAGTTTCAAAAAGCTTTTTAAGCCACATTATCAGCTTCAAAACTAGCAAATTCATAGCCATATCTTACCTAACCTAATTCGTCGAAAGTAAATATTTTATTGGTATTCTCAGTCACGTTTATTATGTTGATAACATTTACGACAAATAAAACTTTTTATGTCTACATATAACAAGACAAATCTTAATAAATATACTCTGAATAGGTTCTGGGAATATATAATCAATATTTTTATACATTTTATTCACTTTTTCTAATGAAGACGCGAGTGGAACTGGTTTAATAATTTAATTTATGACCTCCTAATTGTAAATATAGGCGTAGATAAGTAAAAAGCTCATAAAAGTTATCAAAGAACATTTTTAGTGTTTATTTTAACATAAAACACTTTTTTTGTGTGTTCGGTTAAAACAGTTTTTGTCATCTTGGCTTACTTTAAAGGGGACATTAAATAATTAATTCAAAAGAATCTACAATATTTTCGAGCTTTCTAAATTCATAAAAACATCCATACTGTCCTCAGATATACATGTATTAGACAAAGACAAGACAATTAAAAACGAGATACAAATATAACCTCTTTATATATGTAGCAGTCCACTAGTTAAAATAGGCGTTTAATCAAACAGCTGGCCCTTCGACTGAGCAACGCCATTCAATCACACGGCTTTACGTCGTTTAGCCGACTTGTTGACTGCAACGTTCAACACTACAGTTAGACGACGCTTAGCTAACTGGTTAAGGCGAAGACAGCTGCCAATTCGACATCTTTGTGCAGTTTTCTAGACGTATATATTTCATTGATTGGCACAAAAAAAATATATGTGATTTTTGATTATATTTGGAAAAGCTTGCCTAATTTAAATAATAAAATAATGTACTTCTACTGGATGAAAAAAATTTACCAAAGTCACATCTTTCAGGAACTTTAAACAGTTCTAACTAAAGTAAAAATACAATCTATCCTTTAAAAATTTGTTTATTTGATACCTTTTGCAAAAATCCAAAGATTGCCAGATTTAATTTTCGGTTCTGACATCTAGATTTCCCATAATATTTATTTTTGCCTCTAACAAACGAAAAATGTATCCACGCTACCGAGTGAACACTTCACATCTCTGTCTCTCTGGCATGAAAATCGACAGTAGTGCGAGAGTGATGCGAGATCAAAGTCATTGGCAGTTGTCAGCGTCTTAAATGGCACATTTGCTAAGGTGACCATTAGTTTAGTGTTAGTACAAGCAGAATAAATTATATTCTAACTCATTTTTAACACAATTGCAATAAATACTTTGGTGATGCGTATCATAATCCCGTAATTTCTCCTCGAATATTAGTTTAAATTGTGAATAACACTTGTAACGTATATTTACGAAAAATATCAAGTACCTAATACAATCACAAAACACCGGCTAGTTGACGCCATATTGTAAACAAAATGCACATAGCGTCGCGGTGGTTAGCGTTGAACTAATTAAATCAAACGGCTGCTTTTGAATCAGCCGTATATACGTTTTGAGCGACTGAAATATTTAATTAAAAAGCTAGACGTGTAATTGAATGGCGTTGTTTAGTCAAAGGGCTAGCTGTTTGATTGAACGGCTATTTTAACCAGTTAGCTGCGACATACCTATAGACAATCACAGTTAAGATGTTTCGTTAGAAAAGGGAATTATGCATTTTTGTTACCAAGTAGTATGTGGCTGTTTAAAATTTGAAGGCTGAAATGCATTAATTGAGACTCCTTACGAATGAGCAGTTTTTTAGGGTTCCGTACCCAAAGGGTAAAAACGGGACCCTATTACTAAGACTTCGATGTCTGTCTGTCTCCAGGCTGTAACTGAAGAACGGTAATAACTACAAAGATGAATTTTTCACAGATTATGTATTTCTATTGCCTCTATAACAAAAAATACTAAAAACAAAATAAATTAAATATTTAAGGGGGGCTCCCATACAACAAACGTGATTTTTTTGCCATTTCTTGCTCGATGCAATAGATAGGCACCTGAAATATTCACGAAATACTTAATTGTATTCATATTTTAATATTTAATAATAAAACTTAAATAAAATAAATAATCCCACACAAATAAATTAAGAAATTAAAAAAAAACCCCGCCAAACAACTTAAAAAAGTAATTAAATAATATTTACTGCCTTTGAGTTCAAATAATTCCTAACTTGTGTAAAGTAAAATTTTCGTCCATTATTGTTGTCACGGTGTGTCGGGGGACCGCCAGTAAACTACAACATACAACCGCCAAGTCGCTGACTATCTCGATTCAGTTCGCTGTGAATTGATTGTGAAATGAAATGAAACATCTACATTAGCGGTCCCCCGACACACATTGACAACAATTATGGACTAAAATATTACTTTACACAAGTTAGGAATTATTTGAACTCAAAGGCAGTAAATATTATTTAATTACTTTTTAAAGTTGTTCGGCGGGGGTTTTTTTATTTCTTAATTTAATTTTATTTCATACTTTTTAAACTTGTGTTGGCTATAGTGCAGAATAATTCCTAACAACAGAATCATAAGTATTCTCATGATTACCATCTATCAATGTCCTTTTCGATGAGGCTGTTAATATGAGCCCAAACATGAAACCTCCAGTTTGGGTTCATACGAAGCTCGGTTCCTATAGAATCCAGGTGATGCTGCAGCAGCAGATGCGTGTAAATATTTACTGTTTGTCTACTTCTTACTGGTTGTCGACATTAAAATGAGCCCAAACACGAAACCTCTGCTCTAAGTTGGTGAGGAGTTGGATATCCTATTGATTACCAGGTGATGGTGCAGCACCAGGCCAACTTTCCATTATTATGTGTGTATACTTATATTGTATATATTCACAAATGTCACGAACTAGAATGAAATATAAAACCCATCAAATGACTACAAGTTGCTAATGGCCTTTCATGAAAATAAGAATAGATAAACCCTGATTGTCCAGCACTGAGCAGGCTGATGATGAACTATAGCTAAGGACACTCCCGAATATGTCAGCTTTCAAACAAAAAAAACTAGATCAAAATTGGTCCACCTGTTTGGATGCTACGATGCCACGGACATGAACCAGATAAACCCTGATTGTTCAGCACTGAGCATGCTGATGATGATGAACTATAGCTAAGAACACTCTTGATCATGTCAGCTTTCAAACAAAAAAAAAAACTAGATCAAAATCGGTCCACCCGTTTGGATGCTACGATGCCACGGACAGATACACACACAGACAAACAGACAGACAGACAGACAGACAGACAGACAGACAGACAGACATACACGTCAAACTTCCCTATTTTTGTTCTATGGTACGGGACCCTTCGTGCGCGAGTCCGACGCGCACTTGGCCGATTTTTTACATTCAAGTGAATAAAAATCGGATTCTCTAGTATTTCACCTTAAACCTTAAACCATTAAAAATATCTACACTATCATTGATATTGACATATTTTATTTATAGGCAAAAGTAATATAGTCAGGTTATGTCAAGCCCATGGCAAATAATTTACTATTTAGAATCGCCATCTGCTTATGAAGCAGTTTTTCTAATATTTATGCAAACGAAGAAACAAATCACGAGTCCCTAATTGCTCAAATTTAGTTCGGCCGGTCGCGGTAGCCATTGGACGTTTGAATGGTATCTATTATGTATTAAATCTTGTAAGAATTATGGCTTAATGGTAGTTTGTTTTATGACAATGAACCGTTTCATGCCAGGGGGTCGTTTGCGAGTTGACCCACCACAATTAATTAAAGCACAATGTACAATGCTTTCTCAAATATTTTACCTCCAAGTTTATTAATATTGATCCTTATTTAGTCAGTATAAAGGTCATAGTAGAGGTGAAATAATCTCGAATGAGTTTCCGTACAACGCCGTCAAAACGTCAGCCCCAAGAAAAATATACAGCCGTGAACGTACAAGCATTTGTGTAAGAAAATGCAAATGGCGGTCCGCGTCACGAGACTGAATTTTGGGGTTATTTACGAGCCAGCCACTGGCTATATTACTGTCACTGTGAAAATTTGTAGAAACTTATTTTATAGTTGCTTAATTTTTTTTGAAATGAAAAGTTTTTTAGCGGCGTTGAGCACTTTTGTGGGATGGGTAAAAACTGTGAAACTCGCGTCAGATTCTCGTGCTGATCGAAAAACCTTGGAAAAACCGTAAGACGGCTGGAGAGTAGTGTTTTGTGTCGAACTCGAACTCGAGCTAGAACTCGAATTGATTGTAAGGGTTTCGATTAATTAAAAAAAAACGATTTTTTAAAAATCGATTTTCATAAAAAATGGGTTAAAAATTTAATCGATTGTAAGGGTTTCGATTTATTAAAAAAATCGATTTTTGAAGTGAAAACTTCTTTAGCGGCGTTGAGCACTTTTGTGGGATGGGTAAAAACTGTGAAACTCGCGTCAGATTTTCGTGTTGATCGGAAAACCATAGTAGTGTTTTGTGTCGAACTCGAACTCGAACGAAATGTGTTGCTCGGGGAAATGAGTTGCTTAGCAGAAATGTACAGTCGGGGAAATAAGTTGCTTAGCAGAAATGTACAGTCGGGGAAATGAGTTGTTTAGCAGAAATGTACAGTCGGGAAAATGAGTTGTTTAGCAGAAATGTACAGTCGGGGAAATGAGTTGTTTAGCAGAAATGTACAGTCGGGGAAATGAGTTGTTTAGCAGAAATGTACAGTCGGGGAAAATTGTGCTAAGCAGAAATGTACAGTTGGGGAAATGAGTTGTTTAGCAGAAATGTACAGTCGGAGAAATGAGTTCCTTAGCAGACGCGCTGATTAAGGGGCCGGGTTACCCTCGAAATTCTCATACATACGTAATACCAAAATCATTTTGTCATACGAAAATATTTAACATGTTTGAGTTATTTTTCAGCATAAAATAGTAATTACCTAGGTTCCTGAACAAAAATTAACTTCAAAATATTTAAACACTAAAAACATTTTTTTTGTGTAAAATTTTTTTTTACTAAATTTACTACTAAATATTTAAACACTAAGAAATAGAGTAAAACACTAAAAAATATATAAAAAAATAGTAAATTTACTACAAAATATTTCAACTCTAAAAAATATTTTTTAGTATTAAAATATTTTGTAGTAAATTTACAAATTATTTATAAATTTTTTAGTGTTTTACTCTATTTTTTAGTGTTTAAATATTTAGTAGTAAATTTAGTAAAAAAAATTTATACACAAAAAAAATTTATTTAGTGTTTAAATATTTTGTAGTTCATTTTTGTTCAGGAACCTAGGTAATTACTATTTTATGCTAAAAAATAACTCAAACATGTTAAATATTTTCGTATGACAAAATGATTTTGGTATTACGTATGTATGAGAATTTCGAGGGTTACCCGGGCTCTTAAGGCCGCGTATCCACCTGCAAGACAACTGTCGCGAGAAGTGTCTGACAGTCTGTCTGACAGCAGCTTTTTTTTTCGATTGTCGATATTTTTTAATCGATTGTAAGGGTTTCGATTAATTAATTAAAACGATCGTTTTTTTATTATTTTTTTTAATCGATTTTCATAAAAAAATGGGTTAAAAAAATAATGCACAACGTTAATAATCAAGTTTTCACTTCTGCTGGCACTCCCGGAGTGCAACCCGTCTTTTTTTTAATAATCGATTTTCATAAAAAATGGGTTAAAAAATGCACAACGTTAATAATCAAGTTTTCACTTCTGCCGGCACTCCTGGAGTGCAACCCGTCTTTTTTGTTGTTAGGACAATCAAGAGGGTAGGGTTATTTTATTATATGTAGCAAACTTTGAGAGATTATCTTAAAATATTATAAGTAATAACATACTTATCATTGTGTTGACCAAAAACATGTTCTACTTATCAGAATCGCAGTGAAAATTGACGGTCAATAAGATATCAACGCGCGACGCAGACGCAGCTGCAAGTGTTGCAACACAGACTTTAAAGAAGTAGAGATAAGCTACGTTAAGGTGACGCCGCGTTAAAGTAATAAACCGTGTTGGATATGTTTTAGATTGCTTGTTTTCTATGAGAGGCCGGCCCGGCCTCTCATAGAAAACAAGCAATGGAACAGCAAAAAATGGAAAGGGCGAAAGCGACAAAATGGTTTTTGTCGCGTAATTTAAAAACCATAAATACATTTCATATAAGCTATGCACATATTAAAGTGTATGCTTCAACCCATTTATGTACAAATTTTGGAACCTTAAATCACTCTCCTCTGTTGGAAAAATAGGAATCCCTTTTTTTACAGAGGTCTTTTCGATTGATAATTCTGTGTTATAAAAGTTGTCCAATCGTGTTATGCTATGGGCAATTCAAAGATAAAGGCATGATGAATACTGACAATGAACTTTAGTTTCTTAGCTTTAGTCATTGCTGAGAAAAATCGGCATCGCTACAGCCAAATTATCAAGGCGTCGCCTTAACATGGCGCGCCCCTCCAAATTACTGTTTTAATGTGTGTAGTCACATTCTTATGAAAGAGTTTGTATGTAGTAAGTATTCAACCAATCAACCAGTACTCATAATGTTTCACTTGGTGGCGCTATGTACATATTTTCACAAAATATACTTACTTACTTTCATACGTTTTGAATGTTGGAGGGGCGCGCCATGTTATCGTAGTTTATCTCTATCTACGTGTGTCTTTTAAGTTTTAACATCTTCTCATCTCTTTCGCACAATATAGTCTAAGTTTTAAGAAAACACCGGTACCGTAATCATTTCAACGGTCTTAACATAATATTGTTATAATATTTTTTGACAAGTCGTCCCTTTTGAATTTATCGAACTGTTCGTAAAACACTGTTCCTATTGTGTGCACGCATTCCACCGTTAAAACAAGTGATAAGTTGATAAAAATTCTGTCTGTACCAGCAGATGTTTTAAGATATTAGAGTCAAGTGTGAACCGCAATCAAAAGGTTTTCGTTCAAAATGGCTTACACAATACACATGGTTTTACATGAATTTTTTTGAATAAAATTTTAGGATTTGCTGTACTTAGGGACACTAGAAATATTATAAACAGCACCAGAGTTACATCACAAGATAATATTATACTCAAGCTCACGGAGATAGACCGTACTGTCTGATCTAATAGACAGAGTACATTCATAATATTATGTCCAGTGCCGGATTTACGGTATTTAGATACGGTCTATTTATAAGACCCCTGGTTTATTCCGTCGATCGCCAATTCCTGGAAATCTTTTGTTATCGCGGCCCATATGGGCCTTACGGGGCTTGATGGGTTTATATGAGTTATGTCACCATGTTTCTGAAGGCTTAGCATGACAACATTAGAAACGGGAAAGAATGGACAAATTGACAGATTTGAGAGACATAATAGATTTCATTTGTATATCTGTCACTTTGTCTATTCTTCCATAGAAAGAAACTGTTTCTGTGGTGACCATGCTAAGCCTGGCGGTCCAGCCCGAACCAAAGTTCGATCGTCTGTAGTGTAACAGAATAGACGTGCAACGAGAAAAATGTCCCCTTATTTAAATCCGTTCGAGATAATCTCGATTGATTCATTCCCATTCGGGCGGGAGTTTATTAATTCCCACTTTTCCGCATTCAGGAGCCCGGGAGTCGGGACGCGTCGCTGATCACGTTATCGCTACAACAATGACTTTCTGACTGGCTGGCGATCTTCAAACGGACATTTTTCATGGACCCTGAACTGAAATGACGTAATCGAATTACGTTTTGTCATTTCATTTCAAAATGAATATTTAAAAAGCGCTGAAGTTTTTTCAACAACAAGAGGGTTCTTTCATGATTAGGTTTGTGTGAGTTTGTGCCTCCCATGGCACCGAAACCGATGACCGGATTTTTATTAAGTATCTACTATCTAGTCATTAACAATACGTTTGTTGTTTCAATATCGGTAGGTATTTAAATTGATTCAAAAATATTAGACTCCAATTACTAACCAAATAATATATTTTAAAAGATATCGAGATGCTACGAATATTCGGCTACTATATTTATCGAGTCGGCCTAACAGCGTTGGAATACCGACCGAATAATTACCGAATATTTGTGGTAATTTTATATTAGAGATACATCTCTAAGTGATATACTATCTACTTTAACTAATAATTATTAAGTAAGAATATATTATAAATTAACTTTTATAATAAATTAATAATAACTTTAGCTAAATATTATTCTAATCTTACTGTTTGGTGTTTATATTATTCATAACAAACATCAAGGCAGTTCTTACATCACAACCTTTACTTTAACATATAATAAATAATAAATTATATAATAATATATAGTTATAATAATAATAGTGATTTCAATTTAGTTTGTAATAAATCGATTTTGTTTTCCATTGTTACATTGGTCGTCTGAGGTAGGTATCCGGTATCTGCTAGAACTACTCGACCGAGTCACTAGATCAGTATAACCAACATTTACAGATAAAATAATAATTTATATTTTCAAAATACTTCAATGTATAGTTATTTCATACTCGAAATATAAATTAAACCTACCGTTTCTGAAAGGAAAATAGCATCAACTTCGGGGGTTCGCTAGCCGAATAGCAAAATTTTTCAAACGCCTACGCCTAGGTCGCTTTATAATATTATATGGTCGCAATTCAATTTTTGTGTTCACACAACTACTAGTGTGAGTACGATTCAGTCAGTAAAATCCTAGCAATACTATTAGATTTATAGTTTTGAATTAATCTTTCAGAGACGAACATCACGCGAGACGCTTCAGGCGGATATATTTTTTGTACTATACGGAATGTAGAAGATTAGGGGTGGAAATATAGGTTCATTCCTATAATATTAGGTAAGTTATTCGTTATTTTTATTTATTATACTTAACTACTATACTTTATTGAAGAAGTGAAAAGAGAGCACAGGCAAGCAATTATTAAATGACTGGCTTGGACTGGTCAGTAACAATATCACGAAGTAATCATTTTTATTGTGTTACCCAACACAAACGAAGTTTTCACATCAAAAACTCTTTGATACAACAAAATAAACAATATCTGTACTGCAGTTTCCATGCGCCAGCTATAATTGACTTCAGTTTGGCCAGTCATCGTTCTAGTTTTGTATTTTGGCGCCTATTCCCTTTTCCGTTTTTACGTGGCCGATCAATTATGATTTCGAATTGGTTTGATGAATCAGAATAAAATCCATAGCTTTAATTGGCTCGTCCGGATACAATGGCGTTTTGTCTGTGCGGTAATAATGAGTGATAGTTGTATCTTTTGTTGTATTAATAAGTTGCTTTGTGTCTATTAGACTGTTGGTAAATCGTTTATCAATAAGCGCCTGCCGCCTACAGATAAAACAGAGAAAAATGTTGTTGAGCAACACAAAGTTTGGACGCAATATAAAGGAATGGATCATCTTCATAGTAGACTGTATGAATCGAGACGCTTACTTTAGCGAGACTTAAGAGTTAAGATGACTTCAAGTAGCAGAATAATATTATACAAGATGAATCACATCGTACGCTACGCCGGTAAAACCCTGTGTTGAGGGACTTTGATTTCAGGGACATGGCTTACTCTACTGTATAGAATATAATATATATACTATGTTTATTTCTTTATGTACAGAAGCGCACTTTAATTCTGTATTAATATTAAAAATTCTTCTAATTTCCTTTCGAGGGGTAAACATTGTAATTTAAATAAAAAAGTTTACTTAAGCGCGTAACAATTACGACATGCGTGTACGCATATAAATTAAATGCAAAGTGACGAAAATTGCGCGCAACCGACGTTCGCGATGCCATCGGCCAACAAAAAGCTAGCGATGCATCCCACGCGTGAGCAATAGGGGGAAGATACGCCACTGATAAATACCGAAGGAGGCAACAATTTGTGAGTAGGCTCGGAGCAGTCACGCGACAGAATAAAGCCTTTACTTTTGATGTATCGGCCGATCGTCGCAATTAATGAACGAAAACTTCTGACACGTTCACGAATTGTTTTGAAAAATTTTCGTGCGCGACGTTTTCTGAACCTTATCAATTTAAGCATAATATCTTCGCCAAAAGGAGGCATTTTATTAAGTGTAAGGGTGAATGAACTATCTTTTCATACAAATCATGACTCACAAAATTACGCTCGTGTGAATCAAAGACTTTTGTATGAAACTGAATGCAGCAGAATTTCTGCCAGCCGAAATTCTACGACTTGCAACTTACAAATGACGCTCGTTTGGCTTCACCCTAAGTTCCTTTCATTCAAAAACCACCACACATTACAGCTTTAAAGATACTCCTGGAATCATGCATCCGACCTGGATGCATATTAATATGACGTGTCCTCTTTATAATTTTTTTTAATGTAATAAGGGGTCAAACGAGCAAACATGTCACCTGATGGAAAGCAACTTCCGTCGCTCATGGACACTCGCATCATCAGAAGAGCTGCAGGTGCGTTGCCGGCCTTTTAAGAGGGAATAGGGTGATAAGGGAGGGTAGGGATGGGAAGTGAAGGAAATAGGGGAGGGTAGGGAATGGAATAGTGTAGGGGATTGGGCCTCCGGCAAACTCACTCACTCGGCGAAACACAGTGCAAGCACTGTTTCACGCCGGTTTTCTGTGAGAACGTGGTATCTCTCCGGTCGAGCCGGCCCATTCGTGCCGAAGCATAAATATGCTAATCTCCCACGTATAAATATGCTAATAATACATATTAGCAAGCAAATTTACAGAAATAATGAAATAAGTAATTATTCACAACAGCTAGCAGTCACCGCACTGTTGTAACTCGATATATGTATAGCGCCATCTAGGTAGAGTTAGGTGTAACTTTCACGAAGAGCTTTCGTCTATTCCCAGTAGTCCATTGAAATGTTACGATTTTAGGACCGAATATTGCATTTATTAGAGGACGCAATTTTATTTTCGGAATATGTTGGGGGGCTTAATAGAAACTTAACTTCAAGTTTGTGGGGTCGCCGCCTTTGTCCGCCGGCCGCCATCTTAAAAAAAGGGGTGACAACACTATTTTCGTGATATTTCGGAAACTATAAGTCTTACAGAAAATTTGTAAGAACATAATTTGTTGCAAATTATTTTGCCTACAAATATGCTTATATAATTTTTTACCCTAAATTAAAAATTTAAAAAGATGCAAAAAAGTGATAATTTTTTTTAAAGGTTTATTATCGCTCTTTAACTTTGTTTAATACATTTTACAAAAAAAAATACCTTAGAACAACCTTGTTAATGATCTTTTGAGAAAAAGATCCCCCAATCCCCCCAATCTCATGAAATTAATTTTCTGCAGATGCAAAGGAAACTGTGAAGGCATGCGTGCCTGCAGAAAAGCAGACCTAAAATGCTCTACAATATGCCTACTATTCTGTAAAGCTTTTCAGACCTGCTTTTCTTCAGCCACAGTCTGCAGTATGCCTACTACACTACATAAATATATGCAAATTGCAAACTATATCATAGTATGCCTACTATACTAGTCTGCACATGCCTACTATACTATAAAGCATTTCAGCAGGGCAATCGCGTTATTTTTAAACGTTTCAATTCAGGTTCACATGGTTGGTTGGTGGTTCAGTTACGGTTCGGTTCCGCTGCGTCTGAACAAATTTCAGTATCGTGCTAACGTTCCAACCGTAACTCAACCTAAGATGGAACTCGAACTTAACGCAACGTTTGACCTTTAGACAGACATTGCAGCGGACCAATCAGCCTCCTTCTGATTTAATCTTGATTGGTTTAAATATGAACACATTTTTTCCGATGCGTTTATTGATCAATTGACAAATTGTTTATTTACGAATGAATATGACACGAGTGAAGTTGTTTCAAGCAGTTATTGTGATTTGTGGATGATTATTACTTGGAGTTTACAATTTACGTAGTTAAATTCATATTGTTTTACTTTAATTTACAAAAGCCGTGTCGAGAAGTGACTTGTGAAGTTGTGACAAAAGTTTTTTGTGGCATAGAAAACATTTACGTAAAGAAGTATGTACCTAAGTAATGTCAAAGTTCAATTCACTTTTTAACAAACTCAAATAGTCCTTTGAAGAGCTTTGAAGTAAAACATAAGCTTATATTATAATTTGATTATAGCTTATGTTATATTTTTTCATCGATTTTCGCCAATTTAACACACCAAAATAAGAAACGTTTCAGAAACGTGCGAGTAGAAGTAGCTTTGTATCAACTTTTTGTTTTGACAGCGTTTGCGCTTGGGCTGAGGTTCAATAACGTCTCAACTGGCTGTCAAAACGTTAGCGCGATACCTAATCGTTCCAAAAGTCGATCAACGTCCGAGTTTCATTTGCGGTTCAGTTGAAAACATTTAGCGCGATTGCCCTGCTGGCCTGCTTTTCTGCAGCCACACCATAGTTCCACAGTTTCCTTTGTTTCTGCATAAAATTAATTTCATGGAACCGGGGGATCTTTTTCTCAAAAGATCATCTACAAGATTGGTCTAAGGTATTTTTTTTTTTTGTAAAATGTGTTAAAGTTAAAAAGTGATAATAAACCATAAAAAAAATTCACTTTTTTGCTTATAACTTTTTAAAATTTTAATTTAGGGTAAAAAGTTATATAAACATATTTGTAGACAAACTAATTTGCAACAAATTATGTTCTTACAAATTTTTTGTAAGACGTATAGATTCTGAGATATCACGAAAATAGTGTTGTCACCCCTTTTTTCAAGATGGCGGCCGGGCGACAAGAGTGGCAACCCCACAAACTTGAGGTTAAGCTTCTATTGAGCCTCTCAACATATTGCAAAAATAAAATTGCGTCCTCTAATAAATGCAAAGCAAATGTAACATTTCAATGGACTACAGGCCCGCCTGTCCTTTATTGTAAGGAATTATTAAAAAAAACTTATGATAATTAAAATGTGAAATTAAAATGTGAACTACATTGTAATTAGAAATTTAGAATTTTTTTAGAGATAATACAAACGCCGCATCGAAAGTTGCCAAGCAAATAAATCGTAAAAATTAGTTTCGACATTGTTTATAAAGTCGTCATCAAAGTAAACAACAGTAGTTATGTAAAATCGATTTATAAAAAACACGAACAAAGTAATATAGACATTAAAAGCGTATAAAAAGTTTATCTCTTAGCAATATCAGTTTAAATATTAATGTACTAGGTATTCCATTTTCCCATAATTAGGTTGGTGCAGTAACACGCGAATTCATTAGTATGAGCGCATGGAGGAACTCGCTGGGGTGCGAGCCGATGCAATCGCTCAAACGTACTGACAGCACAAAAAATATGGCTAATGGCATTTAAATATTTTGCATAATAACATTTTCGATAGGTAAACCAAGTTAAAAAGTTTTAACCGACTAGAGAAAAAAAGAAAAGAGGAATGTTATGTTTGGCTTTTTATTTTTTACATGATAGTATAATGCTAGTAGTAAATTATTGTTCAGGCAATATTAAGTTGTAATTAACACCTGAAATATTATGTTTAGTTGAACGGGATGATCTCACAAAAAATGGATCGATTTTTAATTTTTATGTAATTTGTCTCAGATATAGAGTAGGTACCAGAGTATCGGTAGGTATAGAGGTCACAGAGAAGGATATAAACTACTTTTTTGGGGGAGAATATACGGCTTATCATTAAAATATATTCCCTTTCCCGAAGATTTTTATAATCACATTTACCAAACAACAGTTACCTGTCTATGACAACTAAGTAGTTTTACGTTTTGTTACATGGGCGAGGCCGCCAATTTTTGCTGATTTTGCAATTATTTTTCTCCGCCCTTTGTATTTTAAAAAGTATTGTGTTTATCTTATGCTAGAAAACTGATTCTAACGAAGAAAACAAAGTACTCAAGCATGCATTAGAATTATTTGAGTTCCAATAATAGTCTAAAAATATATTTACAATTAAACATAAAAAAAGGTAAGAAAATAGCTTAAAATATACAATCCGCCGTGGAAGAGGTGCACTTTAACTGTCGCTGTAGGAGTAAGTATGACAGATTTGAAGATAAATCTGATATGTTATGAATACTTATATAAATGGCTATTACCTCATCTAATTCTTATAGTATTTTAAGATAACTTTCTTTATAAACTTTTTCAAATCAAATGAATCGTTCGAAACATCAATTCTACCCCACATTTTAAACGTCATCAATAATACCGATTTATTGTTATCGTTGGATGTTAGGGAAGGTAAAATCGGGAAGTGGCAACGCTGAGTTTTTACGTATTCTATGGAAAATCTCGTAATATTCGCCATTTCTCGACAGTTCACATTTGAACCTCAGTCGGGCTGTGTACACAGTTTTTTCAAAGGAAGTTTTTTTGTGACACAAATCTAAGTATTACTGTTTCACATAAAATGATCAATGCATCATGTGAGTAGTCAAAAGGGCCATGTTTGGGGCTATAATACAAACCGCATTGTGTATTATTTACAGAGATAAGTTTGATTTTCTCTACGCTATGATAGCCTCTACGCTATCATTTTGGTGCTCCAACGGCATATTTCTCAACGCTATGATAGCGTAGAGAAATAAATTCCCTACAATTAAGGTGCTCCAACGTCACAAGCAGCGTAGATTTTCTTTCTCTCGCAAAAATTTTCTGCGTCATATCAGCAAAAATTGGCCCTCACCCACATTATAAAAACTAAAACAATATAACGTTTTTGTAATAAAGTTGTTCTAATAAATCTTATTGTTTTTTATTTCCGACGTTACGCACTGTAAAATATGTAAGAGTTCACTGCTTTTGGAGTCTTTGTTGGCGATAAGTAAAGATTCAGAAAACAGTGATAATAAATCTCGAAACAGTTTCCCGCATAAATTAAGTACCTAGATATAACCGAATTTAAGGCTGCACAAGAAAATTGAAGCTTCAATAAATTACGTAGTTGATTAGTTATCATATCACGAAACAGTAGCAACATGGTAGCAACTTATAAAAAAGCTAATATCAGCAATTTTCTTTCAAACATTTCCAGCTTGCTTAGCATAGCAACTAGCAAGGCTAGGGTTTGTTTTGGTCAAAGAATATACAATACGACATACCGTACTTAATATTATTATCTTTTATTACGTCCTGAAATCTTTCATCCATACTAATATTATAAATGCGAAAGTGTGTCTGTCTGTGATCTGTCTGTCTGTCTGTCTGTCTATCTGTTACCTCTTCACGCCCAAACCGCTTAACCGATTTTGCTAAAAATTAGCATGGAGATACCTTGAGTCCCGGGAAAGGACATAGGATACTTTTCATCCCGTAAAAACGTACGGTTCCCACGCGATAAACCAATTTTGGCGCAACGGAGTTGCGGGCATCATCTAGTTGTTTATATTCTTTCACATTTCTTCTGTGGTCGTGCTAAGCTTGCAGTTCCAATAAAAAATGTATTGACTATTGTCGCACTTTGCTGTCGGTACTCAAATGTAGCAAAAACATTGGCAAGTTCCGATGGTATCGAGCGCACACGTAACTATGTTTCATGATTAATTAAAAACAATAATAATATATACATATACAATTAGCTGTCAGTGTGTATGTCTGGTCCCGAAAATCACGAAATACGTGTTAGAAATAAGCAGGATTTGTGTTGCTCCAATGTTAAGAACTAGGATTTTCAGAAAATGAAACCTTTCTTTAACCCATACATTCCCTAAATCAATTGTGTGCTAAGGCATTTAACCCATCAAGCCCCATAAGATCACCGGTGATCGCGACAACAATAGAATAACAATTGATTTCCAAGAATCCGCGATTGAAGAATTAAGCAAAAATAATACAAAAAAATCTTTCAAATACCTAAAAAACAGATATTAAGATACGAGCGGTCTGTCAGACCCCATGTCCATAAGTATGTTACAACTTTTAGATGTCCATAGTTAAAGGTTAATAGATACTTTGAAGAGTACACATAAAAATATTTATGGTAGTAACTAACCAGATATCTTGGTATCAAAATCTAAAATCTAAATTCTCACTTTTGAGTTTTGAAATTAATTTTAAATACTTGTAAAAATTGGTCTTAGAACTGAAGCATTGGTCTCAATGTAAAATGTTAATTCTGCCTTTTGAGTTTACATACTCTTCGAAATTTCTATGCAGCCCGGATAAAAATTTTGAAGACTATGTAACTTTCTTTGAAAACATTAACATATAACTAATGAAATTCTTTGTTTTACATTTATGACAATTGATAAGTCATAACTTGTTTTTGCCTGAATGTAAACTTTATATCTATCATATTGTGATCGCATACAAAAATAACGAGACTTAAAAATATGACCAGTACCTACGTAAGTTAGGTAAGGTTCAAAACACTAAACTAGCTAAGCCACTGATTTCACACGTGTTTATAAACATTTATTTAGAAGATTTGTATTGACATTGTTATCAAAATAGAAAATACATTTATTTTTAATAGGTTACCTACTAATACCTACTATAATTCATAGCAAATAAATAAATAAATAATAGCACCATGTAGGTATAATGCCTCATTTCAACATAACAAGGGCAATAATTCCAGGAACATAAACGATTATTTATATTCGTTAACTTAACTGAGTGTTGAATTCAAAAAACCGCAAAATACTAGTCACGCGAGTGCTTACACCGCTAAAGATGAAACCATCGGCCAATCATCATGTCATATAATTTGTTGTAGCACGATACAATTGCAATAAACAATTAAATAAATTACTCGTCGCTGTTTAATTTGTCTTGTTTTTGTTTTTCTACAGACAATAACGCTAGTTTAACAGAGTTATATTTCTTTTTATATATGATTGTTGATGGAATATTGCAAGTTTTGATAAATAATAATATAATCAAACTGTATTATTTACTTTCTTAAAATATGATATACTACCTCTATGTAATAAACAATATTACAAAAAGAATAGTTACGTAGATTATTATGAAAACTTAGGTATATTACTTTAAGAGATGTTAATAAGTCCTTTGCAATTTGCATGCAATATTAAACAATTAGTAAGTACGGTACCTAAGTCTTGAGTTAAATAAGGCTCTCAAATGTTATAATAATTATGTCTCTACATAATATTATTATCTCTATCTTATTGGACTATGATTAGGAAGTGAATCCTTTTATTCCTATTTTTCCTAATTTTAAGTATTTCTAGGCTAGGAAGGAATTATCCATACTTTCATACTAATTTACTAATTATATTATAAATGCGAAAGTGTGTCTGTCTGTCTGTTTGTCTATCTGTCTGTTACCTCTTCACGCCTAAACGGCTGAACCGATTGGGCTGAAATTTGGTACAGAGGTACTTTAAGTCCCGGGAAAGGACAAAGGATACTTTTTATCCCGAAAAAATGTACGGTTCCCACGCGATAAACTAATTTTGGCGCAACGAAGTTGCGGGCGTCATCTAGTAATTTTATATAGGTATATTAGATTGGATTTCTAGTGTTTATTGTTATGCGTATTTTATATTGAATGAAAGAACAAGGACCGAATGAATTTCATTCGTTAACATTTCCACTCGATCATAAATTACTTTTAACTATTTTGATAAATAAATTTTTCAAATGCAAATTCGAATTTATGATTACATGCCATGACCGCGCGAGACTTTACCACTTACGAGCGAGTTTTCATTTAAAACCGCTTTAATTTTAATTAAAAGAAAAGAGTTTTTAATTCAACTAGTAATTTTTTATTATCAAGGAACTCTTAACGCAGGTTCCATAAATAAAAATCATAATAAAGTTAGATTTCATTGCAGTTGTTTTAATGAATAGGTTAGTGCATTTGTAGAGTCATGCAACGTAAACATGTAGTAAGTATACTTTTTTATCCTTTTTTTTGGTCGGGAAATGCTATTACGCATCCCCGGCAGCGTTGGAGAAGGACCACCGGGGTATGTGGGACTACTTGCTACGGCCGAAGAGATGGTATTAGAGGCAGCAGCTGTACCCGCTAAAACCCGACCGTGTTCCTACTTCCGCGCAAGGACGGAGACGCGAAATCACTTAACTATAACATGTCTTCCGTGACTTCCGTCCGCATACTTTTTTATCCTGGAAAAACTTACGGTTCCCGCGCGATAAAAGTGCTATGGTGCAACGGAATTGCGGGCGTCACCTTGTTTGAAAAATAAAATCATTTTATTAATTTTATAAAAATAAAATCCATGTCTTGAGACCATTTCAGATGAAACTTTGTATCGGTTCTGCCTGCACTCTGTGGTATTGCAATCTCCATCATAGTTTCGCAGAGACATCTATCAATTTTAAGACGAAACACAGAAAATATTTTATGCGTATCATTTATAATCGATGTGATCGGGTGCTCTGACGAAACATCGGACAAATATGATGCATTGGGACGATGCGCGATAACGGACTCAATACTAAAGTAATGCTTTCATATTCCAACGACTAACCGCCACACGATTCTGTACTCTATATCTACATAATAAGCTTCATAGTATCTGCAAATAGATCTTGGTTTTTGTGGTACTATCGCAATTATTAGTCCAGTAGAATGAATGCGAGCTCATTTGGAGTATTACCTGTCTACTCTCGTATAATGAGTGATCGGACCTCTCATTGATATATCATGTGGTTATTTTGCTTGAATGTCGAAAATGAATAGTGCTATACCGTATTTTAAGATTAATCTATCATTGAGATTAACAATGCGTTTCGAAACGGCCCATTGTCTGAGTATCTTTGGGATGATAATTCATTTTCGACTCTATTCGCAGGACATAAGATTAATTATCAAGGAGGGGTGTTTTGATTACAACTTTTACTGCGAAAATGGAAGTCTGTATCGAGTAAATACTTACTACTTACTGTATCCTAATCGATTTACGAGTATATTTGTAAAATATAAACTTTGTCTTGCAAAAAATGCGGAAATAGCTACTGTGTTAATTCTTTTAACCTAAAAACATTTATTATTCATAGACTACAAAATATATGTATAAAAGACATAGTATTCTTAATTCATATCATTCTGTCAACTCTGGTATTCTTATAGGATGTTCTTCAGAGCTTTCTTTTCTTCCGTTACAATATTTTATTGATCTCGAACTTTATTTGAATCTAGTATTAAAAGTACAAAAATAATTTAACTATTCAAACTTGTAAAAAGTGTTTCGATGTAACGTGATCAAAATGTTAAGTCAAAGTTCAAACTTCAAAGTCACCTCTTGGCTTTTGTTCACCGAACTTCTTTTAAAATATGTCAACAGCTCGACACGATACAAAATAATTAAGACCGAACACGTATCGCAAACATCTATAATCTATATAAATAAAAATGAATTTTAATTTTGTTAGTCTCGAGAACGCCTGAACCGATTTGACTAATTTAGTCTTGAAATAATTCATAGATGTCCAGGGGAGGTTTATATTAGAAAGGAAGTGATACGAAGTATACCGTCGTCTAGCTGTTATTTAATAAAACTTAAATAGTTTTTCGTGATCTTGATAACTTTGAATCTATTGGATGGAAATTCCACGATTGCAGTTTTCGGCCTTAGTACTTGGCAAAATAAAACAGTATGAATATTATGAAATACCTATTAAACATTATCTTATGTTACTCAAAACATGTGACGTTCTTTGAGATCTCTAAAGTGAACCAAGGTTAACTTGGTTACTTTTTAAAATATGCAATAGCAAAGATAGGTACCTACAGAAAGTTAACATAAGAATACTCGTTGTGAAATTCAGAATGAGCCAAAGGACTTTATAAGTTGCAACCTAGTGCCCGCGGCTTCGCTCGCGTTAAGAAGTATTATTATATACAAACTTTCATCCCCTATTTTGACCCCTTGAGGATTTTGATCAATTCTACCCAATTGATCAAAATCCTTTCTTAGCGGATGCGGCCTATGTCATAACATCTAACTGCACGCTAAATTTCAGCCCGATCCGTCCAGTGGTTTGGGCTGTGCGTTGATAGATCACCATGTCATTCAGTCACCTTTCAGTTTTATATACTTATATAGATATAGAATATAGATAACACGAACTGTCGCACTCAGATACATTTAATGATGATTAACATTCAATTTAATGAAGAGTTGGACAGATGATGTATGGAGCTTATGTCAAAATATTACATATTTTAAGTAATAATATTAATGTTCGTCTCTGAATAGTGAATACGGTGCAAAGTCTCCTTCACTCTTGAGACTGAAGAGAATTTTTACTATTTTTTTTATTTTAAAATTTATATATTTATTTAGTTATAATACATATTTATAATTTTCAGCCAATTCTCACCATTAAAAAAACGCAGCTGCAGTCATCGTTAGGATGTTTATCGCGGAAATACCAACTGTTGACTAGTGCTTTCAAAAAGGAAAGTCTATACATTTATTCACAAGCATATAGATCCGAATCTTAATGAATTTTATGCCCATCTACATAAATATCGGTAGTCGATACGCGGCAAACTTTTGCATCTTGATTCTAATTTCTAAATTCGCCAGTCGTGAGATATTTGAACATTACTATAAAAGTGGATCCGACTTAGATTAATATTCATTTCTAAAATAAATTAAGCTCTAATGTATTTTATAATACAATTAAACAGTTTTATAGTATCATAAAAATACCATAAAATAATAGTTTATAAAGTAGATTCTGTAAGGCTACCGTTATGAGATCTCGTTCTTGTTTTCACACGGACTATTGAGCAATGTTCGTTAAGTTTCTGGTTTTTAAATTTACTTTAATTTTTATCTGTAGTTTTATTTGAATAGATAAGAGATAGTAAAAACGCCAAAATATTGTCTCTTATCTATTGGCCAACTAATTTATTTTTATTAAACATTCTTTGACTCGGATAAAAGCATCTTTCTTTAATTAAAAATAATGTTTTTGGCACTTATTAAAACGAGATGAGCTTATGGAGATTTTTGAGATTGTTACTATTAGTAACTAATTAAATAATAGGCGTTGTGGACAGTGGACTTTTAAACAATATTTAACCAGGTCCCTCTACCAACATGCATAGCTTGACTACAGTAGAAAATAAATTATATGAAATAGAAATACAGTGACAGATTTAAGGGACAAAATCACAGATTTTTTTTGGCCATCTGCTAATTGCAACATGTAGAAGAGCATGTAAGCAAGTATTTGGTAGTAGAGAAAGGTTCTAAGCCTAGTAGAGCAGTATCTTAAATAAATGCATACTGTACTAAGACCCAATTTAACTAACGACTGTTAAAGTAAATGCTCGAATTAGTATCACGTTACCTCTTTCGTTTTTCAAATAAATGAAAGAGACATTTTAACAAGCTGTTAACACTAATTATAGACGTTGGTGAAATTATAAATGCGCCCTAATATTATAAATGCGAAAGTTGCCTGTCTGTCTGTTAATATCAATAATATTTAAATCTCTGACCCGTTTTTGCTGAAATTTGGTATGGAGATACTTTGAGTTTCGGGAAAAGACATAGAATACTTTTATCCCGGAAAAATGTACGGTTACCGCGTAATAAACGAATTCTGGTGCAACGGAATAGCGGGCACCAACTAGTGTCTATATAAAGTAGCATTTCAACATAGGTTCTACTTATTATCAAATTGTAGATAAAATAAGTCGTGAGTTCGTTCTGTAGCTAATTGTTATCACAGATAAACGAATCTAATGATTACTCGAAAGTCGAAACAGCACAGTTGAATCTGATTATTAACATTTCGTATTGCCCTACTAGAACTACAGTAGGAAATAGGAATGACTAATTAGAAATTATTAACTTGTAGTAGTTATTGGTTGAAGCAAGGAAAAAAACATATATTATATTTCATGTGATTTCGCTTTATCTGAGCTTCAAGCTTTATTGGTTACGAACTTCTGCCCGCGGCTTTGCTCGCGTTAAGAAGTATTATTATATACAAACTTTTATACCTTATTTTAACCCCTTGGGGGTGGAATTGATCAAAATCCTTTCTTAGCGGATGCCTACGTCATATCATCTACCTGCATGCCAAATTTCAGCCCGATCCGTCAAGTGGTTTGGGCTGTGCGTTGATAGATGTCAGTCAGTCACCTTTGAGTTTCATATATTTAAATTTTCTACTCGACCTATCTTCTTCTGATTAATTCCATGGGGATCCCATGATAGCTTTAGCATGATCATTGGGCTCCCTGAGATACCTACATCATAATATTATTATGATGAAAGGATTAGAGTTATATATTCAAACTAGCGACCCGCCCCGGCGTCGCACGGGTATAAAATATAAAGGCTCTGAAAAATTTATTAAAATCGATAGCCTATGATCCTTCACGTGGTCTAATTCTTATCTGTGCCAAATAACAAAAATTACTCCAGTAGTTCGCGAGATAAGCCCTTTCAAATAATTTCCCCCGTTTTTTCCACATTCTCCTATTAGTCTTAGCGTGATAAAATATAGCCTATATAGCCTTCCTCAATAAATGGGCTATCTAACACTGAAATAATTTTTCAAATCGGACCAGAAGTTCCTGAGATTAACGCATTCAAGTTAGCTCTTTCAAATAATTTCCCCGTTTTTTCCACATTTTCCTCTATTTCTTCGCTCCTATTAGTCTTAGCGTGATAAAGTATAGCCTAGCCTTCCTTGATAAATGGGCTATCTAACACTGAAAGAGTCATCAAAATCCGTTGCGTAGTTTTAAAGATTAAAGGGAACAAAGGGACATAAGGGAAAAAAAGCGACTTTGGAACATAATAATTTTTATGTATAGATATTCTCTTGATTATTGTTGTGTAGCAAAAAATGTGTGTAACTTACAAAATTGTTGTAGAAATTTTTATTTTCTTTAATCGACACTTGCGGTAGGTCTTTTTTAACATTCACCAAAAACTTTTCATCTTGTCATCATACCTATTAGTCTAATCTCTAAATAATATAAACGAAAATTGTGATGAACTGTATTGTAGTTGGTGATGAGTATTGTGGTTGGACGGAAACGATTAAGCGTCTAGCCCGTATCAGGTGATTAAAAAACAGCGAACGGGTGATGAAATATTCTAATCGGTCACCAGACTGTACGAGCGATGGAGTGATAAGAGACAAGCGGGCGCGGGGAATGGGGCGCACACACAGAATAAGTATAGGCAGAAGATAAGCTAAAAAATAGATAGGAAATAGAATATAGAAATAGGAAATAGAACTTAAAAGCTTCGTGAACCCGGAATGTAAGAATATCAAAAGAGCTTTCTGATAAATTAGTAATAGTGCTTTTGCTTAAGGGCTCCATTCCACCGCGGCGCACTATTTGTGTGTCAATATTTGTGCGTCAAGCTTCACTATGTAAGAAAATATATGTGACCGTGTCCACTCCAACCCACGGACACGCTACGCACGAATTGACTCAAGTACGCAAAAGAAAACGAAGTTTGTCAAACCTTACTTTTGTATAATAGAAAAGAACTAAGAAGTAGCGATAGCTTTTAAGTTTTAACATTTTATGGTCTAAAAAAACCTTACGGCCGCACTCGCCACTCAGAGACCTTTAATTACTATTCAACTTTAATATGGAAGGTTTTGACATAAACACGATGCACAGTCTGTGAAAGTTAGAAATTATGCCGTTAGTAATTAAAAGTTAAAGCCTTGCTCTCTTCGCTTCTTCTGATTACTAAGCCTCCATTTTCGGCCCTCTCCTACTGTGTTAATCTACTCTGTGGCAGGGGCACTCGGCCGGAGCCCGCACACGGCGCGCTGTTTGCATAACAAAGGGCGCAATTTGGACGAAAAATGGGCACAATCTGATCTCTGCTGCACTTCGGACGCACTGCCTGCTCCTTAGTTTATTACTTACATAATCATAAGTATAACGATTTAGATTAGTCTTCTTCATAAATCTTTCTGCCCACTCTGATTTTGTTCAGTAAAAATGATACATTCATGGGATTTCATGGCATTGACGGGTTATGCTGTTTCTCCACTCAGTTGCACCAATACTGAGCAAATTCGCCTATGATTGACCATAATTTTTATATTCTAGGCACTCAATAATGTTTGCTAACAGATTTTTAATTTTTTGTCATGAGCAAGCATGAAAAGGTGATAAAATATTATTTTTTAGTGAAAACTTCATAGATGGGTAAACACTAAACTCACGACACTATCATCAATGTCTCAGTATGGAGAGTTAAGGCCATCCCCCGAGCAAACGACCTTGACCATACATATTTTCACGCGTTGCCGAGATCGCACAAAACTCCTATTTTTCACTTATCTTAGTAAGTAATTCAAAATTGATCTAAAAGAATTCAAACGGGGAATATGTAGTTAACCTATCAACCCCCATAAGGACACCGGCGACCGCGACAACAATAGATTTCCAAGAATCCGCGATCCGTGTGTTTCAAATAAACGTAATTTGTATACTAGGTATTGGCTGTATGGCTGAAAGTATGCTTCAATTTTAATAAATTGGTATTACTTTGGAAGCTAATATCATGAGTATAATAAACAAAAATAGAATATTTAAAACGGGGAAAGGAATGTTGATATACTGAAGATTATTGCTGTATTTTTATTATAGCTTTGTAGCTTTCAAATTATGAGTTTATAAGGCTCTAAGTACGGTAAATTACGGAAGGGCCGCGCTACAGGCTTTTTTACTGTGCGCTATTACTTCTGTTACCACTACCGAAATGCCATTGTTACTATAGCACTCAGATACACTGATCTCGTGGACAGCGGTAGGAACTTCCGTACCTTCAATCGTTTTTGTCACAATTGTTATTGCGGCGACAGTCAAACATAATAAACTCCAATATTAACTTAGCTTTAGCTTAGGAGTCACAATTATTATTAGCCTTATTTCCGTGGTGCTCCTAAAGTTCTCTGACTTTCGGTCATTGCAACTTTGAGCTGTCTCCCGTTTTGTATGGGGAGGGAAATTGGAATTCTTCCTACTCCTCATATTTTCTTCTGATTAATTTCCCAGGTCCCAAGACAGTTTTAGCATGTCCCTCGGGCTCCCTGAGATCATATCAAAGGGTTTTCGTGGTTGGATATCGCTGTCGATCCTGGCGACACAGGAGATACAGTGGTGGGAATGTGTGGTGGGCCAAAGCCCGTTAAAAAAATAACATTCAGATATCTTTAATGATTACTTCGACTATCGAGTTTGTGTTTAAATACGTACAAAATGTTAAGTTTAAAACAAAGACGTCAACAATTACAAGCAATGCTTTTGTTTGACCTATGCAAGAATAAATATGACTGTAAAGATATCATAGGAAAACTTATGTTTAATGTGCCCAACAGGCCTGTGATGAGAGCGACTCGCGCTCGCCACACGTTTGCTCTGCCCCTATGCAGAACAAATGCTGGTAAGCGAGCGCCAATATACATAGTAATGGAAAATTACAATTTAAACTTTAATGAAATAGATTTATTTAGTAATAAAACATGTTCTTTTTGAGATAAAATATATAAAAAATGTTTAAATAATTAAGAAATTGTAAAAATAATGATAATAATGATAATAATGATAATTGTAAGTTTTAAAAGTATTGTACTACTAATAAGAATAGACTTATAAGAATAATTAAGTTTTAACAGTATTGTGCTACTACGTAACTATACTCACTCACTTACTCACGCACAGACACGCACACACAAACACACGCACACATACACACACACACACACACACACACACACACACACACACACACACACACACACACGCGCGCGCGCGCGCGCGCACATTCACGCTCAACTCCCAAAGAATTATTGTTAGTTGTATATAAATAAGTGACTAATGTTGTTGGCTATACAAAGTATATTTTTGCTATGTAACTAGTTTAAGAAAAATTCTGTATAAGCTGTTAATTGGTCCCTCAATAAATAAATAAAAAAATTAAAAAAATACTTAACTTTTTAATTCAGATTTTAACATAGACTCGATAATTTATCTGTCAAACCGTTAAGTAAACTGTAACTGTCTCTGAATGCAGCCGTTAAGGCCCCTTTGCTAGCTCTTCTTTAGCTCAGTTCCTTTAGAAGAGGGGCCAGGTCCCCTCATTGTTTATCTCTAAGCCAACTAGCAACAGACTAGTTATTATAGCCACGATTAAACTACCATGGTCTTAACCAGACCAGTAGCTTAGACCCTTTCGAAAAAAAAGCTCAGTAATAGCTGTTTAGCGCTAAAACTCTTCTGCTTCATAATATCCGCGTTCCTACCATGTATTTACTAGTAAACATCTATTAGATATGTCTGTAGGTATGTCTATATCGGTATTTGTCGCCATTTATTATCAGATATTGCGAATAGGTGTCGGCGGTGACTTATTAGTATTCTCCAGGAATCGCCATCATGACGGCCATGATGAAAGGTAGTAAATAGACTTGAGCCTGTTTTACAATTTAGTCTAGTGACGAATAGCATAACTGAAGGTTATGTTTCGGTCACTCAGTAAAAAGAAAGCAGAAATTCACTAAGAAAGCTGTTTTTTTAACTTACCTAATAATATATTAATGGACAAAGCGTTTAAGAAAAAGCCTTCATAGTTCATATATTTTGTAGATAATGCTTTAAAATCTAGATATTTGTATTTAACACTTAATATAGAACTTTCATATTGAACTTCGATACTTAACAAGGAACACTTGTCCTCATCGCTTTAATCACACTAAAAAGCTCTAAGACTTCTGACTGTCAAAAAATGTAATAACTACCTACATATTAAAGAAATTGGAATGGAGGCTGGAGTCCTAGGGAACGACTTAGCAAAGCTTTTATCTAGAAAAAAAATATACGTATCTGCACGAATACTTGAGCCTAAAAAGATAATAACTGGAATATTTTTTTTATTTTACAATATTGAAACAAGTAACATTAAGCCTTCAGGACTACATGCACTATAATTTTCATAAGAGTTACATCGACATACCTACACTTTGTCTATAATTATAAATTATAATCCGTATACATTCTCGATACTTTACGATTTACATGTTCAAGTTTAAATACTTGTTCTAATACAGTGGTTCTCAAACTTTTTCAGTGGCGAAACCCTGTCTGAAAGTGAATTTGACGGACACCCAAAAAAATGTTTTGTCTCTAAATGAATTTTCTCCATGCTGGTGTTTGATGACATTTCTATAAGTATAGTTAATCAGGGTAAGTTTGCACACAGGCATAAGTCCGGAATCCGGATAATTCAACTTAACACTATATTAGTCATTGTTTTTTTTTTCCTGGCGCTACGGTGCATAGATATATATTGAGGGAGCCCTAGAACAATTTTTTTTGATCACTAACAAGCAAATTTTTTGTGAGTAGCTTCATTTTCATAATCTTACAAACAGCTTTTTTATCTGCGAAAAATCTTGAAAGTAGTAGCTAACAGAGATAGAAATGATTTCATACTTTATTTGATGGTCCTAAAATTCTATTCTATTTATAGGACAATGTTACTCTTAAATTATATAACTTGGTACATATTAACCTACCAATATACAAAAAATCAGCTGGTTAGCTGTAAAAAACTTGGTCGACTACGGTACCCTAAAACGGAACTCTAACCAGCAGATTTTTTGTATATTGGTATATTGGTAGGAGCCCTAGCAGAGCTTTGAGAATTTCTGTTCTAATGATACCACGGATCATAATAGTGTAGATATGCCGTCCACGTTACTGCAGATAACATCTAAATACCCCAGCCCTCCGCAGCCTCACGACTCCCATTTCACTTAATGAATATTTTAAAAGATTTACTCTAAACGTTTAACTAATGTAAAGTTGGTACAGAAAAGCTTTAGCATAGTTGGAACTCGGTGCAGTAAAACTGAACACACAGCTTGGTTGTTATTGGTTATACCACTACTCTAAATTAGTAGACTGTTAGTAGTAGGGTGTACTACAATGTCTAGTAGAAGACTAAACCGGTAGACAAATACTACTAAGTCTTCATAATGAAGTAAGTCTTCATAGAAATAAGTGACTTCATAGACAAGGGAAAAGTATTGTTACTATAAAACTCTACTGCAGATAAAAATAATAATGAATATACCTAACTATCCAATATGTGGTAGGTATTTTATGTTAGTTGTAACTTTTACTTATAAGCTAATTAGTAGAAGTTGCAACCTGCAAGTCTTTGGTCTTTAAATAAAGCATTTGATTAGATCAGAAGTTTCCCCTTGAGTTTGCAAGTTCCTAGAACATTTTTCTGATATGGGCTGGAACTGAGAGTAATGGCAGACTGTGAAAGTTATTATTTCCATGTTACTTATATTGGCTGGCAAGTAATCTAGTGGTCAAGTTGAAATATTATTGACTTTTACTATGCAATTAAGAATATTCTAAATACTCCAGTGAATTCGTTTGATTGTCTTCGACTTTTCTCTGATAGAACGGTATGACAAACATTCCAAAAGTACCTACCTACAAGCTTTATTACTATTCTAGATCACTAAATGATTAAAATAGAATTTATGTCTTCCGTGATCTAAGATCTGCACTTCTCATTTTCAGAAAATTACAATGGTACAGATGTGAACTTTGAATGTCTGAAACTATAATGAGTTATTCATCATTGTCCCATACTTTCCACGGAAAGTAGGCGCAAATTGAATATAATGGGGAAATTCGAGAGCATCTGGCATCGGAATACGTTGGTGTAACTTGTCGTAGTGTTGTACAGTCGAAGAAATTGATTCACAGGCAAATAGTAGCCCTACGCCATTTGGTAGAGTTAGATATGTCAATGCGATGTTAGCAGAGATCTACAGTCTACTGAGCTTTTTTTTTTTAATGAAAGACAAACGAAGCAAACAAGCAAACGGGTCACCTGATGGAAAGCAACTTCCGTCGCCCATGGACACTCGCAGCATCAGAAGAGCTGCAGGTGCATTGCCAGCCTTTGAAGAGAGAATAGGGTAATAGGGGAGGGTAGGGATGGGAAGGGAATGGAATAGGGGATGGTAGGGAAGGAAATAGGGTAGGGGATTGGGCCTCCGGTAAACTCACTCACTCGGCGAAACACAGCGCAAGCGCTGTTTCACGCCGGTTGTCTGTGAGAACGTGGTATTTCTCCGGTCGAGCCGGCCCATTCGTGCCGAAGCATGGCTCTCCCACGTATGAGCTTGACATAACTCAACCAAATTACGTACTACGTAGGTCTACCATCCGCCTATAATTCAATGTCTCTGAGAGTACGTACACGGTACAACGATAATTAACATTATTGTAATGCCAGCCGCTTCCTGTGGCGCGACACGCTCCGCGTTCGTTTTCAATACAATTGCTAGTTTTTAGATAATTTGCATGCGGCCGTAGCGAACAATGCGAGTCGCCAGTAATATCGGAATTAACCGGGAGTGGATTGTCGCGCACAATAAACAATACAAAACGGACTGAGCAAAAACAAACTACGAGCCGCCAACAAGAAGAATAGGAAAATTGCTTTTGTGGAAAAAAAATCTACTCGTTCGTGTCTCGAGACGAGCGCGCCTATAGTGCGTCTGCGGCGGGCCAATGGCGGGCGGCGGTCGGCCCCGCCCCCTGCGGCCGGCCAATCCGCGCGCCCCCGCACACGCAGCGGCGGTTTCCTTTTTTAAAAAGTTTCGCCTTCGACTTCCATCCGATTTCCCGCCTCGGCTTCTCGGGCGACGAAAAAATCGCCGATTTACTTGTCGGTGCGCAGGTTTTGCACCTTAAATTATGATGTCGCCTGAAGTTCGCTGAACGTTTTTTCGGCGCGGCGCGGCGGCCATATTTTTCGATTGAATTTTCACCGGAGGGACGTGATCGTAATGAGCGATGCGTGAGGAGATGCATCCGAGAGATTCGCCACTTTCTTTGGCACGTTCCCACAGGCGCCGCTCGGCAGTCGGCACACGCCCGCCTCGCACCATCCACACAATGCAAATGCCGGCATGTATTAATAAACTTAGCAATCAGACACCTCCGCCATGTCAATTGGTCGTTCACACCAGGATGTTTGTTTGAGGCGACGTAGGTACCGAACGGTTTTACTTTCGTCAAGCGAACACGTAGCAGCGACATGATTCTGTTTAGTTAATGAACAAAGAATTGAAGACGTGAGTGGAAGAATCGAACAAGTAACATTTCGTAACATACGGACAGTAACTCATTTTTTCCCTTATTGTTTTCATAAAACTTATAACCTATCTACTTCATAAACTAGCTTATATATCTGGCTACATATATAATCCACAGTTTTTCTATTTGAAATAATTTTCCGGCCCTAAAGCTTCCATTTAAGCAAAAAGTTTTAAGCAGGAAGTTTTTTCATGTTACTTACCTTATTCTTCCACTCACGTCTTGAATTGTATTCTAGAATATTTCCCTAATTTCAGCTTCAAGAGTCAAGTAGGTAAGCTTTACATGATTCAACTCATAACAACATTTATTACCTGCATTTACCAGTCAAATAGGTATGATATATTTTCATCAACCTGATTTGGTAACACAACAACACTAATTAGGTAGATAACTCATGGACAGTGTCTCATAGAAGCAGCGTTGCCAGATTTTCTTTATGCCAAGTCGGGACTTTGGAACTTTTTCAGTGAAAAAAACGGGATTCTTCAGCCAAAAGCGGGACAAAGGAAAAAAAGCTATACAATCATAAGTTTTTTGATTTTTTTATCTTTTTATTTGCGTTAAAATAACATTTACGTGACAATAGATAGCTAAAGTAGCCAAAGAAAATCCACTCCTCTAACTCCCACACTCTTATCTTCATTACGCACCTTTCTTTCTCAGCACGATGCACGTACGTTCGGGCTTTCCCCGAAAAGCGGGACTGAGCCTGTCCCGCGCGGGACATTTAATTTTGATGAAAATATCGGGACGTCCCGCCAAAATCGGGACGTCTGGCAACGCTGCATAGAAGCTACACATTACACAACAATTATTATACCTACTGTACAATCATATATTAAGGCCGTCCCCCGAGCAAACGACCTTGGCCATACATTTGCCACGTTGCCGAGATCGCACCAAAACCCTATTTTTTTTTACTTATCTTAGTTCAAAATTGTCCTAAAAAAAGTTTATGATGAATATGTAGTTAGAATATGTAGTTTATGATGTTGTCGATCTATTGGCGTGTGTTTCAAATAAAAGTAGGTAATTTGTAAATCCTAAGGAGATGCTGAATGTATGCTTGAGAAAAAAAAATAGAGAAAAATAAATAAATATATATATATATATATATATATATATATATATATATATATATATATATATATATATATATATATATATATATATATATATATATATATATATATATATATATATATATATAAATATTAAATATACTACAAAATATTTCAACTCTAAAACATATTTTTTAGTATTTAAATATTTTGTAGTAAATTTACTATTTATTTATATATTTTTAGTGTTTTACTCAATTTTTTAGTGTTTCAATATTTAGTAGTAAATTTAGTATAAAAATTTATACACAAAAAATTTTTTTTTAGTGTTTAAATATTTTGAAGTTAATTTTTGTTCAGGAACCTAAGTAATTACTATTTTAAGCTGAAAAATAACTCAAACATGTTAAATAGTTTCGTATGAAAAAATGATTTTGGTATTACGTATGTATGAGAATGTCGAGGGTAACCAGGGCTCTTAAATGATTCCCTAAATGCGATTTCGCTAACGCAGTTGTTACTTGTTACATTGACGTTATCATGTCTTCTGAACTGCTGAAATATATTAGTTCGTGATTGTAAATGAATATGGAAAGCAATACGAATCTACTTATATTTTATACTATTCAAGGGCCATAGTTTATATTATTTTGTTACGCTACCAATCTTCTTTATGGACTGTAAAGGATATAATCAATTTTCCTAACAAAATTTCTAATAAAAGTTATCGAAGCTGTACAAACAAAGATTTGCTATTGCTCCATAATCCACTCAGTCCAGCAGTCATGGACGAATAGGCTGATATGATGATGATGATGATGACGATGATGATGAATCCATTCATACAAAATAAGAACACTCTACTTACTAACACTCACTACCTAAAAGCCGGTCTACACTCCAAAATGTGTGTAAAAATCTACATGCATCTCTGGATAAAAGCTGGCCGTTTGTGTATTGCATTGCGTTTGGTATTCTTGTATCTAGGTCATTTCTTAAATTGACACCCTAGCATAAAGAAATACTATACTATATTAATGTTTCTGTCTGTTTGTTCTTCTTCCCGCTTAAATTCCTGCACTGATTCTGATGTAATCTGGTACCTTACTTATGAAGATGGAGACGAAACGAACGGATGGAAACGAAAGGACATAGGCTAGTTTTTATCCCGGACAACTCTACGGTTCCTACGCGACCAACAAATTGCTTCTTGCGGCAACATCTACTTTTGTATACTTAAATATAATAAGGCTATAGAAATGTTCCATTAAATTATATTTTCAGGAAAAAACCATAACAAGGCGGAAATTTACGATCCAAGGATCTTTGTAATAAAAATAGCCTTCAGAAAAAATCAGATAAACATTCTGTTTTACGAGACTCTAAAAATTCATTTTAAAAACATAACAATATTTAATACGCTTTTATGTATTCCTAAAAAGTATTTTACTGTCGTTCTCTAGAATTTAGAAGGTTAGCTACATTTAATTATCAATTAGTTTAATTTATTGTTTATATTAACAAATTTAGATTGACCGGTGCGACCTAAATTTAGGCTTTTTTGGTAGTTTAAAGTTCACTGCTTTTTTGGTTAATAGTATGCTAAACACATCATCTCATAAATATCGCCATACAACATAGTTTTTGGTCTTTAATCGTTCTGATATCTGAGTATGAAATTGAATATTTATATCAAAATTAGTAGACAGAGTCATTCCTATCTTCGATTAGGATACCTAGTGCTTTAAGATACGCCGCAAAATATTTATCGTTTTGCAAGTGAAGACCACACGGGAAAAACGAGGAATGTCAAAAAAGTAGAATTAAGAGAAAAACAGTTTTTAAAGTTTTGAAAGTCTACATTGCTTTCATTTCAGACTCTTATAAGTGAAATATTGAAGCAACTTATTACTAGTTTAACAAATGCTTTGCTTGTACTTCTAAAACTTGATTTGTTCAAATAAGTTTTAAGTTATGGTTCAGAATCTAAAATTAGTGACTATATTCAATGGCTGAAACCATCGATGTCAATTGACATTCCTGGTTTTTGCATTGCATTGACATTCACTTTTACAGCTATAAAAATGATAACATTAGAAATATTTAACATTTCTATGTTACTTTTATAATACATAATAATAGTAATATATTTAACATATATATTTAGCATTTTTTTTATATTTAAGCCACTTTAGCCTTAATTTCTTTAAAACAAACAAAGTGTCAAATGACAACAACGGTTTTTAACGTTTGACGCGCGGACATAACCGTTTCTTGCCATGGACGAACAAATACAAATGGAACTATAACAGTTGACTACTATGATTTTACCCAATTCTGATTTCTGTAATAGAATCTTTCCCTAAAAAGCTAACAGATGGCATTAAAAAGTCAGTTTCACAAAAAGGTGACATTCCTTGTTTTTCTCGTGTGGTTTTCAAGTATGATATTATACTTAAAACTAAAACAAAACAAAATATAATGTTAATATTATCTTTATATTATATTGTTATATAAATATTACAAATACAAATGCGAAAGTCTGTATGTTAGTTACCTCTTCACGCTTGAACGTATGAACCTATTTTACTGAAATTTGGTATGAATACTTTTTATCCCGAAAAATGTAGTCTACAGTTCCCTACGGGTACCTATTATACCAACCTATTTTAAAAACCTCTGTATTTTTTGTATTTTATCAATACAATATTGACTTGATCTAATCGACCATCCGATAAGCGGTTACAATAGTTACATCATCATCATGATCAATAATATATTGTAACTAATCATGAAAAACTAATTGACATGTCAATATATAGGCATGTTAAATTTTGAGTACCAACCTAATTGTTGCCAGAGGTACCTACTAAAGTTAAGTGTCATCAAACACCAACAAATTTTAGTAAGCAAGTTCCAGGCTGTATAATTTCCCAAATCTCAAGCATCCTGTATAAACCGGGCCCATAACCTCTAACCTTTGCAACTCTTATCTCTCCCTAATGTTTTGTTTAAGCCTTTTAAGGCAGCTCGTAGAATGTTAATATGAAGATTTGTACAAATTTGTTGTTTCTCTACATTTTTGGTTTACCGTTAAACCTTTATGTTGCTTTGTCTCTTTTAATATTTTCTGCAAAAACTTTAGAAAATGTTTTTGAGATATTTGCATAAAAAATTTACCTTGCCTTACTTATACTTTAGCAAAATAGTAAATTGAGTAGATCATAAATAAAAGTTATGTGGTTAACAAAACTTTGTTTTATAAAGTACCCTAGAAATGTTATTAAAAAAAAAGTTTTGGTATAAAAATGTTTATATCTAACATCTATAATTATTATAATATAATCCAAAAGTACGTTATCAACAAAAATTCATAAAAAACCTCTCACTTAAATGGTTCTAAACAAACACGACAGTTATCTTGGGATTATAATATTTACAAATAACTTAGATAACGCTTATAAATCAATATTCATCGAAAAAACATATCATTTGCTTAATTAGATTGGGCGTTAAATCGCCAAACGGCCATTTATAATCTGTTCATTTAAAAATAATGCATAAAAAACTCGTCAAAGATATTGTCAGGAGATACCGACTCGTGGGCCTCGAACAAAAAAACTCCCGAGGCGATCCGTGACTTCTATGTTTTATTTTTTTATTTTTAATTCATATTATCGTCCGGCTAACCCCTTTAATTTTGTTTTTAAGTATGGGTATCGGAGGATAACGAATTTTTGGTGCAGTTGTGACACTGTTTTGAGACTTCGTCCTTTAAAAAACATTTTTTGTGTAACATGCGATGTCTTAGCACATAATTTACTTTAGGTATAGGTCGTTTTGATAATATTATGTGGTTTTTAATATGAAGTTAGCATGTACAGCAACCTTATCATTTACTATTACATATGTAGGTTTATTGCAAAAGTGTCACAAGACATATCCATTATTGAAATAAAAAAGTATCCAGAGCCGAGCAAGCCTCATTGGAAGTCCATTAATAAAAACATCAAGTACTTATTATTAACTATAATAATTATCATTAACGACCAAGTAGTTAATGATTAAAAAACATATTATCTATAAAGTACCAATATCTTTATTTAAGAAGTCATTCTAGGTTAACTTAAAACCTAAAAACCTTAATATGTAGTATGGTATTAAAAGACCATAAATTGTAAACTATTAAATCGAAGGGAACTAATGGTGTGCTATAAAAGTAATCACCATCATTATAGTACAAACCCACAAGCACCGTTTAACCTGGTAACAAAACCAAGAATCCATATTGCCCGTGAAATGTTCGCATAATGTTAACGAGATCAGCCTGTATCTACTGTATAATAATATAATGTCTGTACAATCGAGGAAATATGTATGGCTTAGGGTTGGAAAATTGTGAAAAATCTGACAAGAGCAATATTTGAAACAAAATGGAGATATAGAGTACAACAGCTTCTGTTTCACTTACTAGTTACTTCTAATTTTTTTATAAATAAATATTTTATTATGTGCTAAGACTTGAAACATAACTTAACTGACGAAAGAACAGTTTGTAGTTACCCTACCGATTTAAATGAAATTTGTCACAGCTTTAAAATAAGCTGTGAGAAAAGAAGAGTTTCTTTTTATTGCTGTAATAAGTGTAGTTAGTACGTAATTTTCTCTACATTTGGAGTCGCAAACAAGATCTACATGAAAATCAGACGTAGCCAAAAGCACAGCCTAGTAAGTAATATTTTGCATTAAATAAGTTACAGCTTGTGGCCGACGGCGAGATCGGTAGATGTGAGCTCGTCGGTATGAAATTATTGGCAAGTGATTCGTGTTCGATTCCCGTGCGTTCCGTGAGCTAATGTGAGATTAATCTGGAAGATTTCCACATTTCTTATTTGCCTAGTTATTTCAGAAAATATATGATTTTAAATTGATTTTCTACAAGCAGAAAAGACTTGTACTAGATATAGTTCAGATTATGGCCGCAATATTCAGTAGCTATTCTTATGTATACCTATCAAATAATCTCTAAGATATTAGTTTTGTAATAACAATGAAAATACTCTTTTCTATTCCAAAAGAAGAAGCTATCGATTTTACAGCTAATTTATAATTTGTCGATTACATTATAAAGTCGCTCAAAACTCTACAATCTACATATTATTCTTTATAACATCATAAATTTCATGCTCAGAACAGTTGCAAATACTTAATTAACTTATTCGATAGACAATATTATTATGTACCATATTACATAAAACATATATAATATCTCTCATAATTTATGCTCCCATAGACCTGGCTATTCAAAAAACTGTGGAGCAAGTGTCATTTTAATTGCCATAATAAAAGGTTAGCACATAATAAAGTAGAAATAAAAAAGTTAAAAGGCTGAATCGCGTTTGCTTTATATGTAGCCCGGTGTTTAATATGGAAAATATGTTAATCCATACTTAACATACATAAACATTTAATGAACATCTTGCGCTTTTATCAGAGATTCGATGGTGATAACGTTAAGTAGTGTAAATATTTATAAATATCCGTGATCTAAATTTAATCTAAGTTCAATCATATGATTGAATTAAATTGTTCAAGTTAGGTTTTGCTCATTCCTAGGACTTAGAACTGTGCTTGAGAATATTACAGCAGACTTACTTATGAACAGAAAAGAGTGCGATTGACGGTTTGACGTAGACCAATTTTCGTCCATTACCTGGTAGAGCGGCTTTTCCGACAGGCTCCGAAAGCTCCTTGACAAAGTTCTTGCTTTTTACCTTGCTTACACCTGAACTTTCAGGTTTCAAACAGACACTAAGCTATAACTTTAGAATTAATTGTCGAAAAAAACATTATTTTTGTCAACGATACAAGCTTTATGATAGGTATAAGATTTAAGCTTCAGCATGACGGCCGCATATTTCACACAAGCTTTTTGCTAATTGCGCAGAAATCATATTATGGAAAATGCGACTTGCCCCGGTACACCCCAAAATAATGTGAACGAAGCTTTATCCGACACTTTTGATTTTATAGATTTATACTATCCTCGATAACAGCGGTTCTCATAATTGTTTGATGGTGGAACCCTTTTAAGAGTCCTACACTTTTGACAGACCCAAAAAAATTATGATTTGTTTTTGAATGAATTGTCTCCAATCACCGTACTGGTGAGTTTCTAAAAGCAATTTTTGTGTCGCTCTCCATGCCCCTATAAGGTTTTTGCGGAGCCCCAGGGCTAAGGACTCAGGAGGACACTTAGAGAATAGCTGCTCTATAAGATATTGCTAAAACACGGGGTCGTTAAACTAAAGAGTTCAAATAAATATGGCGCCCGCGGGCAAGGCGGGCCGGGACACCTGTGCGATTTAAACATTCTCCCAGCCCCGTATATCATATGATCACCTCTGTTATTAGCTAGAAATTAATCACCAGTTAGTTCGAATGTTCACGCCTAGCCTGTGATTAACACAGCTCGTGTTATTTACTTATATGGAACGTGAAATATTTGTTAGATAATGAGAAATATGTTTTAATGAGATGAATTATGGAAAGGTTCGTGGCACGAGAATTTCTTAACATTTTCGTTTAAAGCAAAGCCTAGGATCTCTGGCAAGCTATGTGATGTATAAATGACTGGAATTGGGAGAAACATACAGAAAAGTCCGCTAGATATTAAGTCAAGAACCGGAGATGAAAGATCAATATTCTTTTACAAAGTCAAATTCTTCTCCCAACCTAAGAGTATATTACTTTTATAGGCTTCTAGATTTCTTAGGTCTACTTTATTTGTATCAATAATTTTACTCATATTATAAATAAACATAATATTAATACTATAGTATATATTATATATAGTACATATACTTAAGTCCCTTTTGAAATCTGCAGTAGCCGGCGATACTTAAGCTGGTACAAGCTACAAACCATAATTACAGTAACTTACAGCGTAACACCCATACAATGTGAAAGGTATTGCATAAATAAACTAATAAATAAATAATACCGCGTATAATAACAAGCTACGACTGAGTAATGGTGGCCACGAGGCAACTTTACATAAAATTTCGTCCATAAAGGCTCCAGGTTTTTTTGATTCTGCTTAACCACTATAATCAATACTTTCGGTCTATACTTAAGCTCTCGGATATTCGGCATTTCTTCATGAAATTCCTGCATCGGTTATCTGGTCCATATAAAAAAAATTTGGCGTTTAATGTTTTATTATTTTGGGATCAGTCTTAACTCTTTAAGGGTTGTTAAACTTTATTTGGAATTTTATTGCTATATTCTTTTGACTTAGACTGGTCCTTTAGTAAATATAACTTTTGCAACATATGAACTGAATAAGGTTCCAGTTAACCAGAGGTTTTAATTAAAATTTGCTCTTAAAATATATTTAAAACTTAAGCCGGTAAAACGCTCTTTACGGACAAAGCTTCGCGCAAAGCTTTCATTGATACGTGTAAAAATCTAACAATGCATTGCAATGTAACAAAAATATTAAGCTTTGATGTCCTTTATAGATCGATATTGATTTATTCCAGATTTTATGGGTTTTTAATTGAACCTCAACCGGCGCGGCTTCGGCGGGAAAAACTTAGGAATCGATACCGAAGTGACGAGGCCGACGCCGGCGGTGACGAAACGAGCGCAAAAAGCGCCTAATGGCATACCGACAGCAAATTGCTCGTATTTACTTTCTTGTCATACGCGTGTATTTCAGACCACATCCTGTCGGCTTTTTGTTTCGTACCCGAGCTGAATAATCGATTGAGAGGCATGCAAATATCGGTCTAGGATGCTCAAAGGGCGAAGACTTTATCCGTCGAGGGCACGTCTTTGGTGGACCGCGATCTGATTGTCCGTCGCGCGACCGAGCGGCGATTTTATCGCAAACGCGCGACAATTGCTAACCGCGGCGCCGACGGGAATTATTCGAGCCCAACCCTATTATAACAATCGTTGACATACCAATTTCACACATACATCACTGGCTATCGTGGATTTCGCACATCTTAATTATTTACGCAAGATTTATTCGTTCGGTAGAGAACAGAGCGAGTGTAGTTAATCAGGATTCTAGATCGTGAAGTGTTTTTATTTCGAGTGCGCCTTGCTATTTATTGAGCACTAGCTTTTGCTTGCGGTTTTGTTCGCGTTAACTTCGATAGCGCGATGCAGGAATGTTAGACGAATTGTGGGTACCGCCACAAAGTATTATTATATACAATGTTTTATCCTCTATTTAATTCCTTTTGGGGTAGAATTTATCAAAATCATTTTAGGGGATGCCTACGACATAGTAGCCGTATGCGTATAAAATCTCAGCCCGATCGGTTGAAAATTGAAAAAGTTTCATACAAACTTTCATCCCCTATTTATAATTGCTAATATATCTAAACTATAATTGCTCCCCTAATATATCTAAACTTTTATCCCTTGGTGGTAGAATTAATCAAAATCCTTTCTTAGCGGATGCCTACGTCATAACATCTACCTGCATGTCAAACAGCCCGATCCGTCCAGTGGTTTGGGCTGTGTATTGATCACTGTGTCAGTCCAGTCACCTTTGAGTTTAAATATATATTTAAATATCAGATTTTCTGCCTGTTTGTGATAAAATAACATGAGCACAATAATAAAATTGAAGTTTAATTGAGTAGAGACAAACAAAATAAAGAAATTTTGTTTCTTGGACATAAGTCATAACAATTTACAATTTAGCCTAAAAAGTAGCCATTAGGAAGATGTCACGAAGAGGAAACAAGATCTTGAAATATTTCTGTTTTTGTCCACCATTTCTCGGAGTTCTTAGACAAGGAGTCACGTACCAACAGAGAGGCCGCGCCGAAGCTAGAATGGTCCATTCAACTGATGATAAGAATACACTAGGGCAACTATGTATGGCCAGAATAACTCCACATCTCTCTTCTTGTGACACTCCTTTAATTGGAGGTCAGGATACAATGGCCAACTTTGCGGGATACATAAGTACGCGTAAGAATTTCCTTGATCATGGTTTTCAGGAACTGTCAAATTGTATAACCTCAAATAACTACAATGCTGTTGAGTAATGGGTGTTATTATAAATTGTTATTAAGCTCGTTGAGCGGCTACTGAATTTGAAAAACAGCAAAAAATATTTGATAATGTTTGTTCGTGTTTGTAATCTTTAATCACGATCTGATAAAATTGTATTATTATCGGGTCGAGACTTTTATGGATGCTTAAAACTTGATGATGTAAAGAAAAATAAACGAATGCTTGTTAAAAGTTAAAACCTATAATTTAGATTTAATAATTCTCGAGAGTGGAATCCTTAGTTTAGAATCATAGTTACATATTATGACAAAATAAACATAATAATTATTATGTTTATCATAATCTATTTTACGCTAGAAAGTGCCTTTCAGTCCTGCCGTGAGTATTTCTTAACATGGCATATGAACCTCAGTCGTCTAGCGGAAAGTCCGAGTATAACTCGGACACCGAATGGCATGAAGCAGCTTACATTAAGCTACAAGAAACACAACATTTATTACACAGCTCATTTAAGCCATGATTGCAATCTTATTGCAGTTATATATGTGTACTCAAAAACAGGCTTTCATTCAAAAATGGAAGGCGGCACAATTTATGATTTGCCTGATCGTAATGATAACGAAACTAGACTGAAGATCTCGTAATAAAGTTATTATAAACTATAAAGTTATGGTTGTCTATATAGACTACAGGCCCATGTCGAAAATTGATGGGTCATATGAACCACCTGGTGACATATATAGGACGATATTAGAGCATAAAATAATAAGATTTAGCACTATGCCGTCACTTATAAGCAGCTGTCCAACTGAGTGCTGGTGAGAATTCAAAAGTGCATGTAGGGTGACTACATTTTGGTCATATGATTCTGTACGGCATTTTTAACATCGATAGATACATGAAAAATAATAAGAAAGCCCGCAGTGCCGTACAAAAATGATGCGCCACCAAGTCGGTATTTTTATTTTATGTTCTGACAATTTTCACGGTAAATTTGGTCATTTGATTCTATACGGCATAAGGTTCATACTGTTTCAATACAGCTTCGAATCAATAATTCCGCAACGCCGTACAAAAATAATGCGACAATGGAAAAAAAAACGAGGGTTACAACCCCCTCTTTTTCAGTGGTCCGGGGGGTGATTTGAATCAGTACGGCTTCGGTTCTAAGCATTATTTTGGCACTCAAAAGTACTATTAAAAATAATGCCGTCTAAAAATTTTTTAAATACTTTAAAGTTAAAAATATATATTTTACTTTACAATTTACCGAGGAGAATTAACACGCATTATAACTAGTGGATGCATGTGCTCATGTGCGAGTTGCGACGGCAACTGCTGCAGCTGTCCATAAGGTAATCGGAATTTATATGAATTATTATCAATGTTAAAGTTATCTATCTAATATTTATGTATAGGTTTAGGTATATTTAAACAAAAAACCTTAAACCAACAAAAAACCTTAGGCCTTAAACAAAACCCGGAATTCACGATAACAACGTACGTAAACCTGACTAGATAAAGTGAAGCTGCGTCCACCTATTAAAAGAAATGTCAAATGTCATCCATGGTCTGATAAGGTGGAGTCATGATTCCCGGGTTGTCCTGTTTCTGGGAAGGGGTAAATGCCGTCACGTGCGCGCGCGCATCTGATAGCACCGACATTCGCCGACAGCGAGGAATGTTCGCCGACACCAGGGAGAGGATGGGGAAAATTTGCCGACACCTGAGTGATGGCAACACCAGAGAAATGTTTGCCGACACCAACAGCCCCCTGGGAGTGGATGGTGAAAATTTTGCCGACACCTGTGAGTATTTGGTATGGATTTTGGGAACAGTTTCAGGCAATAGTACGACTGTGTGAAGCGAACAGTGATTTACCAATCATATTAATCAAACCATGATGTTTTGAATGCCTCTTGGTGATTGCTATAACACACTATCAAACTTATTTTTTTTGTTTTCTGCTTTACGCTTGCTAAATGCTTGATGCATTGCCCTTAAATCTCATTGCACTCCGTAAGTCGTAACATTGCTTGCAAGCTCATTTCAACGCTTGTTGGACCACGAGATGATATTTCAAAACTCAACTGGATATTAGCAAAAACTGACCCACAAACGAGAGCATTGGTGGCCAACATTTTATTCGAAAGTTTATAAATCAAATCATATTTTGGTACGAAAAAGCGCTCGGCTGAGACCGCCGGGCGCGCCGCGTGGCGCACATTCCCGCCTTTTTGCCCGACTTTCAAAAAGGAGGAGGTTATATATTCGACCCTCGGATATTTTTGCCTGACGTATTTATTGCGACTGATGCATGGGCCGGGAGATAGCAGATTTGACAACGATTCCCCGCACTTCGATCTATTGTATCAGTCGTCGTGACTTTTTATCGCATGTCTTCGATATTCGCGCCAGAATTTCATAAAGGCGGATTTATGATCGACCGAGCCGACGCGACGTTGGGTCAGGATTAGAAATTAGGACATGCCGTAGAATAGTGCTTGCTTATACATATCTTTTTCTTTATTTAATGAATATGAAGTCTTAATTTCAAAGAAAACTCTTATGTAAAACGAAGCTTTTTTATAATAAACAACATAAATGGTGAAATCATGTAATTTTCGACATGCATTATAAGAGTAATATTTTGTCCCTAGAGGGTATTGGAAATGTTTTATGTTTATAAGAAATATACGGAATAAAAATTAAAAAATATATATATCTCGTACTTCAATAAAATACCTATATGATGCAGTTATTTGTCGACAAGTTATTGATGCTTATTATTTCGGAAACTTGAGTCTTGAATGACTTCTGGTTAATACAAAGCAAGCACGACGCTACATTTGCGTACTTCGAATCCAATTCGAAGAATTTAAATACGGAATATTTCATCGAGTTATTATTTTAATATAGGGCGTTTTGTTATTGCATTCTTGTCCACAATAGCATTTCGATAGCCAAAGCGGTTGAATAAATTGCATAAATATTTATCAGCACGCATTATGCCACCGAAGCATCTCCGAACCAAAACGAATACGACCGAATACAAGATTCTGAATCGCCATAATTGTTTTTGTGGCAAACTTTATCGAGGGCGGCGCACACCACCGGTGCTACTTCTCTGGCCGAATCGATTCCCGGTGTTCTAGTTTTTCTGGAATCGATATAACTCGATAATTAGCGAGGACTGGAGTGAACAGGAATTGCAGATCCCACATCGAGCTGGGAGGATCGTTTTTACGACGGAATCATCGGATATTTGTTCAAATGAATGTACCGAAAATGGTGGGGTGTTGTCCCACGGTTGGCTACACTAATTAGGTATTTGGGGAATTCAAATGTGTTGTTTTTGGCGGAACAGTTAATTAGTTTGTACATTAAATTGCACTTTGTATTTGTGGTGTGTTAATGATTTTGCTGATATCGAAAATGATTGTGAATTTTTATAATCAAACTAGCTGTCACGGTGAACTTCGTGTCACTTTAAAACCTTCCCTGGACTTCTACGAATATTCTAAGACTAAAATCAGCCCAACCCGTTCTGCCGTTTTCGAGTTTTAGCGCGACTAACACATTTGAAGATCCATTTTTATATTTAAGAGAAGAAGACTAGCTGTCCCGGTGAACTTCATGTCACTTTAAAACCTTCCCTGGACTTCTACGAATATTTTAAGACTAAAATCAGCCCAATCCGTTTAGCCGTTTTCGAGTTTTAGCGCGACTAACACATTTGAAGATCCATTTTTATATATAAGATTAGATTATTCTTTGGAATAGATGGTCCACCGTTCAAGGGTGCGATTCCTGCTAGGCATAAGCATTAAACCTTCCTAGTATGAGAAATGAAGAAGACCATATAGCAGGAGTCTCCAAAACATAAAGTTAACAAGATCTTAAATTATATTTTTATTGTAAGAAGCATTGTCTACTTCCACGAAATAGCATTGGGCATCGCACGTACCAACATTATAGTAATAAACGCAGCAACACTACGCGGTATCAGGTTTCATTCAACAGAACATGTTTACGGGTGCAATGATACACGGACAAAGCTAGGGATACACACAGATTTAGCCCATTTCTCGTATGCGTTACAGAAGTTGGTAAGCGGTAACAACCAGGCATTCAGTCATACCCAATCTACTTTTGAGTCTTCACGAAAAGCAGATGAGCCTTCAAGAGAAGGCAACGCAATTGACACTATTAATCGGGGATCTAAGAACAAAAATCTAGAGTTACCTAACCTAACTTGTCGTTTTAAAGTTCGAAGGTGAAACCTAACACTAGTTTAAGTTACGATAAAACTAAATCTAAAAGAACCAACATTGCGGCTAATGTCTTCAAAGACGAAGACAATGTTTCATCGAATTGTCAGCGAAAACCGCGGACATGTTCGCGCGGCGTGACCCTGCGATTTCCCGGACGGATTGTAGTATTGTGGGCCGCGGACATATATCAGCTCTGCTCTATCCGTCCGGCGCCCCGCTGCTCGCTGCACAAATTTACGAGCGCCTCCGTACATTTCCCATGTCGATATACCAGGTGAGACAAAAAGACGACACGGGGCCTCGTAAAAGAATTTACATAAACGTCCATCATGGAATCTCTGTTTAAAGGAAACAATGGATTTAATAATTTGAGTTTTTGGTAAGGGTTTTTTTAGGGTCCAGCTTGGGGATATTTGGAAACAATTTTTAGGCTCCAGAGTCCATTCCGCTTTTTGGATTCTTCGAAAGCTCTATAAAAAACTTTTCGATCTTATAAGTAGGTACTACAGTAATACCAAAGTCCAAATCAGTGTTTGGTCTCTTTTATTCACATCAGATAGTTAAATTCTAGACGTCGTTACCTTTATTGTACTTATATAACTGCTAGATAAGGAATAGAATTATGCAGAAAAACGCATAGGAAAGAATTAACAATATTCTTTCAACCGGCACTCTCATCGCTAAACCCAGCGAGCGAACAAACGTGACGAAGGAATGTGCGAATATTCACAATACGCTTCGAACACGAATAAATATTCCTTTTATTCCAATTTGTCAAGTGAGCCACTCTCAACGGTGACTTATCTTCGAGTGAGCACCCGGCAAAACAATGCTGCGGTATCGTTAAAAAACGTGGTCGGATACAGCATTTATCATCGTTGATTAAATACCATTGTTTTGTGCTGGCCGAGGGAGTCCTCGCGACTTGCTCCTTTTGCCCGCCTCGCATTATGCTTGTTCGGAGACAATAAGTCTGTTAAATTGGCTGTCTATACCTTCGTGTATGCGTGTAGCGCTGTTCGATTCGATTCTCCGCCTTTTTCATTTGGGGATTCTAAATTTAATTTTTGTTGTTACACGATATTATGTAACACTTCTAAAATATATACACTATCGTTTGATATTTTATTATTCATTTGACCACAAGGCTACCCTTTAATGATTCGGAATCTACAGAGTCCTAGCTGATAGCTCTACATTTCGTAGCGGAATCTACTTCTGTCTATTTCTTCGTACTGAGTTGTGGAATAAAAATCTACACAGCTATATTACTGCCAAATATTTATTTTACTATGTAATTACTACATTTGTATTCTCTTTTTAGAGTAACATAAGAATTAAAAAGGCTTCTAGTATCTATAATAGTTTACATGTTTATTAAAGTTTGTGGTTTCAGTAAAAATTTAAACTATCATCAAATATTGAGTTAGCAATATCCTGTTTTTCACTTCCATTCCTTTCATTGTAACTTATAAGACTTTTAGAATTTTGTAATAAATTGCTAAAATTGTCATCTCAGTCCCGTTAGAACAGTGTTTTCTGAACGGTAGGTCACAGTACTTTGGACACGTATGGGGCATCTAGATCTTGTAGATATATAGGAGCAAGTACGTGCTATGTACCGGCGGCACATCAAAGTATTGTTATCTTGAAATTTCACAGAATTCAGAAAGTTCAAATTTTCAAACCCACACATTTCGCGAATTATTTCCTCTTTATCTATCTTCTTATGGTTAAAAAATGACGCCTGATTTTTTCATTTTACAAAACATAATCTAATAAGACGTAATAAGTACTTACTTAAAACTTTAAATCACATTTTAAGATTATCAACTCAATTATTTATTTTTTATTAATTCTTAGTCTATATCGATTTCTAGTCAATTCTGTGTTTCTTGTTCGATTCATACACTAATTTCCTATCATCCTACTGCCTACAATATGATAGTAAGTACTGTATTCTTAAATATCTTTTAAAATATTCACATTACAAAAAAAAAAAAAAACATAAGGAAAGAAAACTTAAAAGACGGCAACGGCACATTACCTTGCTAACTACATGTACAACACAGGCCGACAAAGAATGCGGCTTAATAAAAATGTAACGCACATGCGGTCACCGGTCGTGCGGCATCATGACGACCAATTAATTTATTAATTGACGACAATTAATCACCCCTGGTTCCGCATCAGTAGGCTTTCTATAGAAATACTTTTTACCGCTATAACTGTCGTCGAGGTAGGATTGTCATAGTCGCCGACTATTTAATTGCCAATAATTTAGGTAATTGATTTGAAAGGTCATCTGAGGGTCAAAGGAATTAGCGTATTGTAGATTCATTATAAACTCAAATAGAAACTTTTAGGTTACCAAAAGAGGACTTCTTTATTAGGTTAGGTTAGGTTAGTTGTAAAAAATAGAATAGATTATAGAAGATAGCGACTATAGTTATTCATAATAAAAACCTTATTTAAGTGTTACATCAGCGAATAAAGGCACCCAAATTAAAATGTTACAATTTTGTGTTACAATGAGAGATGTTTTGCCTCCAAAGTGACCTTTATGCCAACGAAATCACTCCCAAAACTACTCTCAATGTACTATAGAAAACTTCAGTACATTCCGGAAAAATTCGAGTCCAGTCAGGTCAGGTTGCCCTGCGATTAGACGGACCGGAACAGTAGGCCTCCTTATTTATGAAGAACTTAAGGCATATTTTGTATTAACATACCTTCTAAAAAAATTGGTATTGAGTTTACCAAGTACCAACTCATATAGTGAATAGATGAACGACGTTACTTTGCTACGTCACAACCTTATTTGTGGTCACAACTCACAAATATTTTGCATTAGCAACAACCAAAACTAAAACTCGATCTTAAACGGTCAAGTTGCGCAAGCGATTGACGAGACGTTGACGGATCGGCCGCTGTCAGTGAGCTGTCAGCCGGTCCAGGTCCCAGGCGGTCAGGGCTCATCAATAACTGGATAGTGTCAGATGACCAGATACGCTACCTGTGTTCCAACCGGTCCCAATACCTATTTTTATGAATTTTTTGTCTGCACAATCATTTTTATTTATGAACGCTATGGAATTCTTGAAATTCTCTGTTACAATGTTGGTTGGCCTGTTGGGTTATACTGCGTTCAGAGATGTTCTGCCTCTTATAGAAAGATTATATCAATGATAGCTCCCTAAACAACTCTAAATGCACTAAGCATAGGAAGCTTAAAGCTATTGTATGTAGAAGTTTGATTATTTCATACTTATTGTCTTCTTTCTTTTACTAAATGTGTAACAATTAACATCACTTTCGATTTCCTTCTTTAACATATTTAAATTTTTTGTATTTCATGAATTATACAATAAATTACTGGTCAAACTCTCTTAAACCGCATCTTTCTTCATTATCTTTGAGCAACTTTTCCATTTTCATCTAGGATGGACACAAAACATTGCAAAAATTAAATAATTTAGTAGGTACTCATTGAAAGTCTATTTGTCACGTTGAAGTAGACCGGTAATAGTTTGTTGGCAATTCATTAATATCTGTAACACTTTCATATGTACCTGACTCATAAGCTACGTAGGTTTTTAAATGGATTTTAATGATTTCTTTATGATTAATGATGCTTAAAAATAGGCACTTGCTTTATTTATAGCATGTTACCTCTACATAAAGCCTACTGTGGTCCAGTAGTTGTCGTTTAACAAGACCATAAATTCGATTCTCACGTTAACGGTTAAATGATTAAAAATATTGTAAATAATTTTTTCCAAGTTTTGTACAATAATACAGGCTAACGAATATAAAGTTTGCTTAAACTAGAGAAAATAATCGTATGTAAAATTGATTTGACCCCTGTTGCACGGATATCAAAGATTCTATGTCCTAAGATAAAATCAAGTTATTTCCTAATTGTGTGTGTATACAAAATACCAATACTTTAAATCCATTTACGAAACTTAAGAACCAATACGTACTCATTTAAAAAACAATACAAATCAGATAAATACAGATGGTAACAACGATTTGCTCGACTCAAAAAAGGATATTAGAGCGTCATATTTTGAAAATGTAATCTCATTTTGGTCTTTAAGTTAAGGGGATAAGGGCGATCGTTGGCAGCGTGGGTAACTAATGAGCGCCAGTGCACATAAAAGACCCAGTAGCAACGTTCCTTGTCTCACCCATTAGTTATCTCTTATCGATACTTTTTCGAATATATCTCTGAGAGCGTTTTTATATGTGAGAGAATATCATAAACACACCACTCGGGTTTTTGTACGTTTTTTATCGATGCTAGTGATGTAACGCGATTAGATAATGTTTAATAGGCATGGCCAGACGGGTTGACGTCTTCAACTGAGCTTTTCTTATTTTATGGGACTGGGAAACTGAGAACTGGGTTTAAGGTCGCCCTTACAAAACTATTGGAGCTTGTTAATCGACTGGGTCTTACTAGATGTTTTAATGGTTTTCAGACAATATAGTTCTAATGTTAAGTTTGTAACAAGCTAAGTATTGTAAACTATAATAAGTACATCTAGCATCAGTGGCATCTTTCTAAAATTTTATTGTATATTATGTAATTGTGTGTTTGCGGTTGTCTCCAGAGTCTACTTTAGATTAAAAACCGAATTCCTATCTTGAATCCTTTAAAAATATTTTTAGTTTTTACCGTGCTCTAAAATTTTCATAATGACTTGAAATAGTAATTTATCAGCCCACATTAGGCCAAACCGAGTAGCTCATAATTACGCATTTAAATACAAAGACTAATTTAATAAGTGACCCAACCCAAATGTCAAGCGTCCAAAAAACCAAACAATGAAAGATGGTGATCAAACTCCCTGGAAAATGCATCAAATAAATTGGGAGTCATTTTTTAAATTATATATCGGGCACAATGGGCAAGAACAACTGTTAGGTAACATTTAACATCATTATAAGTGAAAAGTTGAGCGATGGTTCCCGGAACGCGTAGGAGGTTCTTTTTGTTCGATACGATATAATATGCCTCGTTATTTCAAGTGTTGGGAGTTATTCAGTACTACCAGTGTTATTTTTCATCTTTTGTCACTTTCGTCGTTTTATTAAGTGTCTGCTACTGTACGGTTACACCTTCGTAAGTCAAGTGTGTATAAATGAAAGAAATTATTTACTTTTTATTGTTATAAATGTTTTTTATAGCGATTTATAGATAGTGTTAGTTCTCTGTCTGCTGTGATAAGATTTTAGCTCCGTGGATAAGATAGAGTCTACATTGGACATACATTTGGAATGTAGAGCAGCAAAATATTTGATCAAGTATTTTATAGCAAGCAATATGCTTGCTATAAAATACTTGATCATAAATAATGTTATAAATAATTATTGATTATAAATAATGTTACATAATACAAAAATTCATTCTCAGTTTTTTTATCAACTGTCTTAAACATCTACGATTCAGTTTGTTGATTAAGTAGATTGTAGGTTTTATTGTCATTAGGGGAAAAGAAACTAGAACAAGGCTATTTTTCAGATCAGGTACTTTAAATAAGTGTATACTCCTAAAAATTGCATTAGATTAAGTTTACAATGTGATCAGAAGCGTAAGAGGATCCGGTGTAATATCGATATCTCTTGTCTCGATATCTCGATATCTCGCATCGATCGATCTCGCTCGAAATACTCGATTGTGCCGCGCCGAACATAATGAATGACATGACTAACGATTTCACTGTACACTTTCCAAATTTTTTGTCTAGTGCATTAGTATTTAGTGCATGATAGTTATGCCAGGAATAGTCAAGGCTTTAAAGCTTAAAACTGAAACTCCAAGATCAAATTGTTAATATAGGAACATACAAAAGTCAATTGAAGATCCATACAAGAAAGAGAACTATGAAGCTTTGAAAACTACGTTAACTCATTAAAAATTGTTGGACGTATATATTTATCATTATAAGTGAAACATAATATTCATTTAGCTTAAGTGCAGTTATCAGAATGTATTTTCATTTTTCAGATGTAAAGAAATATAAGCAATGTGATAAAATAAGGCCTGTAGGCAGGAGTTCCACAAGGCACTCTGCTCTATCCTAGGCTTTATAATATTTTTATCAATAATCTCCCAATGCTCTTTTCTTTATACGCTCATGATTCAGCAGTATATACAATCGACTAATTTAAGTAACCGGTGTCCGACATTAATCCTAATGTACTGTCTACTGTTTAAACGACGTTTAATCTAAACAAAAATATTTCATCCAATAAAACTATGGATGGAAAAAAGTCGGAATGGTACACTGCTTGTAAGTTATTCGATGAGTATGACTTCTGGGAAGCTATGCCGGCCAATGTCATATCACGACGGATAGTGATGGGACGCGCTATGCGAGGAATTTAATATCGATAGGATCGGTAGATTTTTGGAGTAGCATTTGTCGATATTGGCTGTGATTTGACTGGAGAGGTTTTTCTTTTACAGGAAAAGAAAACAGATAGTAGGTAGGTATGACTAATTTTTTTGTAGAGTTAGTAGTATATTGGTTGCTACCGACCCAGATATTAGATAAGAAAACACCTACGTAGATCAAAAACCATCCCTATGTAGAGATCAACTACGATAACTTGGCGCGCCCCTCCAAAATTCAAAACGTTTGAAGTGCGTTGTCAAAACGTTTGAAGTGCGTTGTCTTGCGCGGTAGGCTAGTTATGATTAGTTGACCAACAAATCTTGGTAATAAGTGACATTAACTGAAATATTACGTGTACTGTGATTGGTTGAAAACTTGCTACATACACACTCTTTCATAAGGATGTGACTACACACATCGAAACAGTCATTTGGAGGGGCGCGCCATGTTATCGTAGTTGATCTCTATAAAAAGAAAGAATTTTCATATTTTGGTGTGTAACTAAAGATTGAATATTATTTTATTTTCTTTCAAGTTTTGCGAAGATTGATATGTAAATATAAGATAACATTTTGTGTTGTATAAACTAGTGTAAAATACACAATAAGTATTACAAAATTTTGCAGTGTGACAAAAATACACATAGAAACGTATTTGTTCATGCATATTTTTTTATATTCATTATCAATAGAACATTCTAAGTGTATTTTTTGTCCTGTCAATAACGTATCACTATATAATATACCCACTACATAAAGTTATCGAGTCGATATCTTACACATCCCCATCCCTATAAACGCAGGCGCAGGCGCACGACAGATGATCAGTCATGGCCCAGATGCTGCGATAAGCCCGCGGTAGCCGCTCATTAATCTCCCCACTCCCCGCTCCCCAACCCCCACTCCCCAAAACTCCCCACTAACATAATTAGCCGGACACTTACCGAAATGACAACCTCCTTTTTGGAAGTCGGTTAAGCTAATATTTATGATTATTGTATGATGTAAGTATCAATGGGGCCGCAACCGGTCCGCGCGGTGCTCGTGTTTCTGTTTATAAATGCAATGAATGTTCCGAGAGTATCATGTTTTCGCCAAACTACCGACTAAGAAAACGTAAAATAACTTATGGATTTTAATTTTCATGTCGCTCGTTATACTTAGGTATATTGTAAATTGATGAGCAGAAGAAGGAGGCCGAGGATCATTACATGAAAATTGGGTAGTCCGTGCAATATAAACCCGGCGAGCGTAAGGTTGGGTGTGACACACCCAGACCTAGAGAAATCGATTAATATTTTAATAACGAATTGTTGTAACGCTTCGTGCGCTGGAGTAGCTGCGCGGGGGTGGATACGGAAGCGTCCCTTGCCACTGTTTCTGGTGACCGCCGCCCAGTGTATGGTGTGGAAGAGTTTGAAGTTGTCACCGGGTGCGTGACACCCGCCTTACGCTACTTGTAACGAATTTGATCAAATACATTTTGTGATATTTTTGTTATTTTATGGGTTTTTCAGGTTTTTAAGACTTAAAATCTAGAAAGGTCATACGAAGATAAACAAAACAGACAATTACGTCTTTTTGAAGAAGCTGAAGTTGGTTCACCCGACGAGTCTGATAGCGACCAAGATATTCACGAAAAAAGTTTTGAAAGTGACACAGAGCAGGAGATGGATGACGAAAGACAGCATAATAGATTGATAGAGAATTACGGCGATGGCAATAATAGTTATTTGTTAGAAAATTTACTTATTTCTGTATTTTTTATATCTGAAACATGCTTATTTCTTCTGTGAAAAATGCTCTAGGTTTTAAAACGAATAAGTATTTTTTATTAATAGTTTTATTATCAGTTTATGTGTTATTTTGTTCTTATGTTGAGTCTATCTGAAGAAAAAATTGTCTTTTTTGTTGTTGTTTTCATGTTTTCGATATAAAGTCATAAATATGTGGCACTACAAATTTTTGTGAGTACTAATTGTTAAGAACCCGGGTTACCCTCGAAATTCTCATACATACGTAATACCAAAATCATTTTCTCATACGAAAATATTTAACATGTTTGAGTTATTTTTCAGCTTAAAATAGTAATTACCTAGGTTCCTGTACAAAAATTAACTTCAAAATATTTCAACACAAAAGAAAAAAAAATTGTGTAAATTTTTTTTTACTAAATTTACTACAAAATATTTAAACACTAAAAAATAGAGTAAAACACAAAAAAGTATATAAATAAAAGTATGCGAATTTCGAGGGTAACCCGGCCCCTTACGAGCCCGGGTTACCCTCGAAATTCTCATACATACGTAATACCAAAATCATTTTGTCATACGAAAATATTTAACATGTTTGAGTTATTTTTCAGCTTAAAATAGTAGTTATCTAGGTTCCTGAACAAAAATTAACTTCAAAATATTTAAACACTAAAAAAAATTTTTTTGTGTATAAATTTTTTTTACTAAATTTACTACTAAATATTTAAAGACTAAAAAATAGAGTAAAACACTAAAAAATATATAAATAAATAGTAAATTTACTACAAAATATTTAAATACTAAAAAATATTTTTTGGAGTTGAAATATTTTGTAGTAAATTTAATATTTATATATATATATATATATATATATATATATAAATATATATATATATATATATATATATATATATATATATATATATGTCTTACTCTATTTTTTAGTGTTTAAATATTTAGTAGTAAATTTAGTAAAAAAAAATTTTACACAAAAAAAAATTTTTAGTGTTTAAATGTTTTGAAGTTAATTTTTGTTCAGGAACCTAGATAACTACTATTTTAAGCTGAAAAATAACTCAAACATGTTAAATATTTTCGTATGACAAAATGATTTTGGTATTACGTATGTATGAGAATTTCGAGGGTAGCCCGGCCCCTTAATGATCTTAATTTCGTAAATAAATTACGTTATTCAATTATTTTTTACAATTTCTTAAATAAGTTCAACATATAAATAAACATTAATTTTGTATTTAAAAATAATAGATATTTAAAATAATAGTGTATAATAACCACATTATCACCATCTGGGTGTACCACACCCACCTAGCGCTGTTTGCTACATATTCCAACCTTACGCTCGTCGGGTTAAAATAAAGGTTTGCGGTTAGCCCAATGTTATTCAATAGGAGGTATATCGATATTTCGTTCACAGCAACAGCAATAAAATAAAACACAAAAACAAAAGACCACAAAAAATAAATCAAACAGGAAACGCAAAAAAAATCAATGTGGACAAAATCAGATAAAACGAAGAAACGGACCAAAATCATTCATAAACGTGTAAAATCCGATCAATCAAGGTTTTGTGGGGCCATGTTGTGGCCTATGGGGCCATTTCGTGGGGCCATTAATTAAAGTGATTTTGTCCCATCGAGTTAGAGCGCGGCGGGGGGCGCTCCCGTTGGACCCCCATAAAAACAATTCAAATGCGTGATACCGATTTCTATTAATTTATAACTTGTACACTTTTTTATTCTTTTGTCTTTATAAACAAAACCTTTTCAAAGCATGAGGAATTAGTTCCAATAATATCTTTATTGTAAGGTAGTGATTAAAATTTACACCTTAAATAATAATTTAACTATACTTAATTGAAAACTTATTCCAAAAAAGTTAAGTTTATTAGTAAACATTTTTAAGAGCCTATGCTGTCCCACTGCTGGGCAAAGGCCTTTCCCAAGTCCTTCCATTCATCCCGCTTCAACGCCACAGTAAACATTAATGACACAATAATTTCACACATAAATTCTAATACTTAACTAAGAGTAAGTAAATCTCTACTTCAGATTTTAAGATTTTAGAATTTTGTGATACCACAGCATCATAAATATCTACAACATTTGTAAATGAAAAGTTCAGAGAAAGTCCAAGCCCCTATATACACTAAGTCTAAAAAGCTTAAAACTTTTTACTTTTAAATACCCGAAGCTCATTAGTTTAAACCGACTCCTCTCATTAGGGCTCAAACAAAACAAACATAAAACCTTGTTTTAACGACTTTATAAAACGTAAGCATCCATTTTGGAGGCAGGTCACGAGTGGGCTCGCCTAATTTAATTTAGAAAATATACCGTTGACGCTGGGCCGGGACCTTGGTTCTGGGAACTCGTAAAGAGACGCGTCGCCCGTACATACTTTCCACATAAAACATACATTATGTGAATTGATGGTGTCGTTACAGACTAGAAAATGCCGATGCTGAGGAATCTATACGGGCGTCTGACAATATTACTAGAGACTATAGAAGAATTGAAGCTTTCTTTACATAGCTATTGATATTTCATTTGAGAAATAATTACGTGAAAAATGTTTCTCCGAGACATCTTTGCTCATGTTGATTTTGGCATGAAATTTAGAGGCTTCCTAAATCACTATAAATGTGTTACTTTCTTTACTGTCTAACCGATTATAACTAGGTATTTCGTACTAAGTAACTACATGTAAACATACTTACATGCTTACACTATATACCAGGTACCTGTATTACACCTGTAATAAAAGCAACATTGAGCTTGAAACAAATTACAACGTAATTTGATTTGAGCTAAATATATTGAGGCACAGCTACAGGCACAGTTTGCAAATAAGCGAGAATACGGCACAACTATTCGTCTATTCTTAGTCTAGTTTATTTTTTAATTTGTAACAAGTTGCGAGAAATCCGAGCACAAATAAATTTAAATACGCGAAGATAAATCAAGGCTCTACTGAGCTGTAGACTGTTGCCATCTCATTACACTGGTCTGTTCTTATTGGGGCTTTGTTGAAAAATAGTTATATTATATACAACTCAAAACATTGAGAACTGAGACGTGGAAATTTTGTAGCATTTTAGATTACACTATTAATTTGGTTTAATATTATTGGCGAACTAGCTGTCCCGGTGAACTTCGTGTCACTTTAAAATCTTCTCTGGACTTCTACGAATATTTTAAAACTAAAATCAGCCCAATATGTTCAGCCGTTTTCGAGTTTTAGTGCGACTAACACATTTGAAAATCCATTTTTATGTATAAAGAAGATAGACGAAAAATAGGTTTTAGAAAATTTCAAGATTTTCATTTTACACCGAGAACAAATTGACACTAGGCTGTAGATAATATATTTCAGCAACTACGAAACAAACGAAATGTAAGTACGTCTAGTAATCTACTGTCTAAAGGTATAACAGTGGCTAGCTGTATGTATACCTATCTTGTTGAGGACAGCGGCCTCGCACCCGAGAAACACATAGTGAGTGCATACAAACTCGTAACAGTGAAATGTGAGATATAAACACAGTGCAAAATCAGTGTTTTTACAAATAAACTTTAAAAAGTGAATTGTGATAAATCTGTGGCTCCCTAAGAGGTAAAAAGTAGTTAATTTATTAAAGTAGTTTGTTGTCTAATAAATACAAGAAAAATTAGTTGAATAAAATAAGTAGTTCGGAAAATATTGAGAAAATTGTGTGAAAATGTATGTAAATTGTATTAACTTTTATGTTCGTCTAGCCGTAATTATGCAAAATATAAGTTTTGATATTTAGATTAAGTTAAATATTGTAGAACGATAAATAAAGAATTTCCCGAAATGCGTTTCAATTACCTGGCTCATGGAAAAATAGGGAAAATAGGGAAAAATAGCCGCTTCCGATAGTAAAAGTGAGACGGAAAACATACGAATCGGAGCGGCTCACTATACGGCATTGCCTTGAGCCGGGTAAGCGATGTGCATTTCGGGGTTAATGTTCTCCTCGACTACTCGTGTGTTTTATTTACGCCTCCGCTCTGCAAGATTACCGGTGTAGCCTTGGTCTTCGAGTCCGATCCGAGCCAGCGGCGAAAACCTATGGGCGAATACAAGCTCAAACAGTGAACTTGGTCCTCTGCGAGCCGGATTTGAAGTTGGTCCTCTGCGAGCCGGATTTGAAGTTGGTCCTTTGCGATCCGGATTTGAAGATGACACTTAGAAGAATTTCAAGAGCCAGCTGGACTTAAAAAAAAAATACTGAAGACGACACTTAGAAGAATATTTGGGAAGACCGGACCCGAAGAAGATTGGACTCGAAGATACAGGTCAACACCGCTGAAGGGGAAGCAAGGATTCGTAGATTTTTCGTCACAAAATCCTACTGAAGATTCTTGAAGATTGAACATAGAAGATTGAACATAGAAGATTGAACATAGAATATTCAATATAGAAGACTCAACATAGAAGATTCAATATAGAAGACTCAACATAGAAGATGGTCATCACGAGGAGTCAGAGCGGGGCCGAGGAGAACCAGCAACCGAAAATATTTTCGGATCCGCCCAGGTCGCTGTCTGCAGCCGCAACCAGCCAGCCACCGACCGAGGGAAGGGCGGATCTGCTTCAAACTGTGTTGAAACCGAGGCCGGGCGCCAGCAAGACACCCACGCCATCGGGAGTACCTGTAGCCAGGGAGAAGGCTATTTCAATTGGGTCGCGTCGATCGACAGCAAGTGTCGTCGCGCGCCTGCGATATGAGGAGGAAGAGAAACTTGCCGCACTCCGTAAGAAGGAACTGCAGATCGAAGTAGAACTTATCAAGAAGAAGCTCATCGCTGATGTCGCTACTGCCAAGGAAACCAGCAATCCCGACGATGACGAGCCTTCAGAACAGGTGGAGCAACAGGTCTGAACCTAGCTAAGCGAACATGGTCCTGACAATGAAGAGACGACCGAGAAACGGGTCGTGCCAGAGGAAGAAGGGGACGCGCCGAAGCCAGAAGACATACCACTTGCGGGAAAGAGACGCGAGCCGCAGAGATCGAGGTTCGAGCGGCCGATACAAAGCCGCCATCGCTCACCTATACCTCCTGCAGCCGGGATCAACGGAGTGGAACAGCTTTCCGACACCTTAGACAACCTGTTGAACCAACGACAGCCGCGCCATCAGACGGAATTGCCCATATTCACGGGCTCTCCTTTGGAATGGCTGCCATTCAAAGCAGCCATGGAAGATACCACCGCATTCTACAAGCTCAAGCCGATCGAGAACCTGGCGCGCCTGAGAAGCTGTCTACGGGGGGAAGCTCGAGAAGCAGTGGCGCCGTTGCTGAGCATCGCAACACCACCCGAACAGATCATGAAGATTTTGGAGCAATGCTTCGGCCGGCCCGAGGTGATGGTCGACCGCATGATGGAAGATTTGAAGAAGCTTCCGAGGCTCGGAGGCACGGCGGCAGAGCTCAACCACTTCGCGGTGAAGATTCAGAACATGGTGGCCATCCTGAGGTAGTTAAAGCACGGGTACCTCTTTAATCCGTTGCTTGTGAGAGACATCCTGGAGAAGCTCAGCCCGTTCGAGAAGAGCAAATGGTACGACTACGCAGAAGAGACATCGCGCTACCGGAACGAGCCCGATGTCGTCCTTCTCTCTGAATTCCTAATGAGAGAAGCGGACAGAGCACTGCGCTATGGATTCACCACGGCTCCGGCTTCAAGAAAGGAAACATCGTGGCCACCTCCTAACAAGAACGAACTTAGAACGAGAAGACCAGTCTTCGCGATAACGGAAGAGGGCCGAGGCACACCGAGCCACAGCCAGCCAAAGAGAATGCGCGAAGAATCAACGAAGTGTCCAATGTGCACCGACCGCCACGCTCTGTTTCGCTGCGCTGCTTTCAAGAAACTGAGTGTGCAGAAGAGATGGGACACAGTCAAGCAAGAAGGGCTGTGTTTCCTGTGCCTATCGAAGCCTATCGCGCCATCACCGAAGCCCACTACATGGACGATTATGTGGACAGCTACCCAGACCATGAGAAGGCCAAGCAGGTCGTCGAATAAGTGGACCGGGTGAACAAGATGGGCGGATTCCACTTGCGGGGATGGACGAGCAACGACCGACGAGCGCTGACGGGGCTACCGGTGGACCGCCTGGCTGATGATGTGGCGCAGCCTGACCAAGGATGAACAGAAGACCCTGGGGATACTGTGGGATTCTCGAGGGGACACGTTGAAATTTAACACATCTCTATCAAGAGTCCCTAAAGAGGTCCGAGAGCTACAGCGCGCACCTACCAAGAGAGAGGCCCTTAGCACGGTGATGAGCATCTACGATCCGCTGGGGCTACTGAGCTGCTACACCATCACCGCCAAAGTTATCCTGCAAAGTCTGTGGCGTCAGAAGCTGGACTGGGACGAGCCGCTGCCGGCGGAGTCAGCCGAAGACTTCACTCGATGGAGACATGGAGCACATCAGCCACCTCGCGCTACCCCGGAGCTACAACGGGGGGAGCCCCACAAGAAACCGGCAGCTGCACGTGTTCTGTGACGCGAGCAAAGATGCGTACGCGGCGGCCGTCTACTGGAGGCTGGAGCAAGAAGATGGAGAAATTCGAGTAATGTTGGCCGCAACCAAGGCTAAGGTGGCGCCACTGAAGACACAGACGATACCACGACTAGTGCTGCAAGCCGCTCTGGTTGGAGCGAGGCTCGGGAACGCTGTCGCAGCGGAACACAGATGGAAGACAGACGCTATTTTCTACTGGACCGACGCTCAGGTGGTTCTGTGGTGGATACAGAACGGAAGTAGGAAATATACACCATACGTCGCCCACCGATTGGGAGAGATCGCCGAGCTGACATCCGTACACCAGTGGAGGTGGGTGAGCACGAAGAATAATATCGCCGACATGGCCACCCGAACGGGCTATGTCACCAAGAGCGAAGAGGATCCGTGGTTCAATGGACCAGACTTCCTGCGCAGGCCTGTGAACGAGTGGCCCGCGGAGAGTCACGTGCAAGCCGGGGCCCCGAGGAGCGGCCGCAACCTGGCCCCGGGGGACTTAGTGATCGTCGTGGACCCCACGCTGCCGCGTAATACATGGCCGCGCGGAGTTGTACACCGTGTCTACCCGGGCCCGGACGGCCGAGTGCGTTGCGCGGACGTGCGTACGCGTAGCGGAGTGTTTCGCAGGCCAACATCAAAGCTGGCGGTGATAGAAGAATCGCCGCCGGAGGAGCGGACGGCGCCAGGAGAGGAGCAGATGCCGCCAGGGGAGGAGCGGACGGCGCCAGGAGAGGAGCAGACGTTAGAATATAAGTTTTGATATTTAGATTAAGTTAAAATATAAGTTTTGATATTTAGATTAAGTTAAATATTGTAGAACGATTAATAAAGAATTTCCCGAAATGCGTTTCAACTACCTGGCTCATGGAAAAATAGGGAAAAATAGCCGCTTCCGATAGTAAAAGTGAGACGGAAAAACATACGAATCGGAGCGGCTCACTATACGGCATTGCCTTGAGCCGGGTAAGCGATGTGCATTTCGGGGTTAATGTTCTCCTCGACTACTCGTGTGTTTTATTTACGCCCCCGCTCTGCAAGATTACCGGTGTAGCCTTGGTCTTCGAGTCAGATCCGAGCCAGCGGCGAAAACCTAGAGGCGAATACAGTCTCAAACATATCTTGTTAGATTCATGTGGAGCTTGATATAACTCTGGAGTTTAGCAGTAAAACATAAAAGTTGCTGTCATAAAGTAAGAATTATTATTAGCTAATCTTGCTTATCGTTGTTAAGATTTATTTTTTCTCGTCTATGATAATGAATACCTTTTAGCGCCCATATAAACTGTACTCAATATAATCAGGCTTTCTAGCTCGAGACCAAGTGAAGCCTTACGGAGTGTTGAATAGACAGTATATTAATACGGAGCACGGTCAAATGTTAATCGGTTGCAAGTCGGCACTCCTCGCCCACGAAGATCCATCACACTCGTCATTATTCACACACAAATTATGTAATTTCAATAAATGGAACTTATTGAATAGCGATGAGCGTCGGTAGGCCGTTGAGGGACCCCTACTGTGCGCCTGACGCGCCTTCCACTCCCAGACTATACGAGAATATTGCTGAGACAAGATAAAAACATACATTACGTGATATGTTGGTAAATAATCCTTTCGAACGAAAGAAAATCAGTAATGTAAGATGTAGATACCAAAGCTTACGGTAAGTAGTGCTGGGAACTTTAATGAGTGTTTTGTTACTTATGATCTGAAAAATATGTATTTTATTTAAATATATCGATTAGTTTCGAATTGCAATAAGTGTTAATAGTAATATTATATTGATGGATGGTTTTAAGATGAAACGGTTAATAAGAATAAAATGTACTTAAAAGTAATGAACGTGACTTGGTCCATTATTACAGACATAAAGTACTCTCTGCTTGAAAAGTGTTTAGCATAATGAAGAAAAAGCATCGAATAAAATGTATTATTTTGATAATGCAAAATTAATAAAATAACACAAATTATTTAAGGTTCTTGGGAGTTGAAACGTCGAAGCATTCACTCGTTTAAAATTCAAATGCCTTTTATAATGGGCAAGTGTCAAACCACAAAATAAATGAAGCAGGTAGGTGATCCGGAGAGGTCCGAAAAACAAAGGCAGTTTATGTGTAGTATAAATTAATTAAATATGTTTTTATAATTGAATGGCATTTTAAAATCGATTTGGGCCTTTATCGATCACTCGGCCGATGTAGCCGTCACCGGCGCAGAGCTCGCACTTATCACAACAATACCTTATCGGCAGATCGCGGACCAACCCTCGGTTTTTTGTCGCTCGACATCACTAATAATATGAGAAAAATGTCCTGTCCTTTTGTTTTAATTTCGGTGGCATCGGTTTAATTGGCCCGCGCCGCACCTCCGTATTTCACCTTCATTTGAATATTTGAGGCTCGTTCTTTACGAATGCAATATTTATATTATTCGGGACTTCGTGCCGTACCGGTGTCCTTCCCGGTATCGTTAAATTCTCGCGTCTTGCTCTTGTTTGGCGAAAGTTTCGAGTGGGGAATGCAATCTCGTTCTCGCGAGTTCGGCTTTTCTTAGCGAGATTGATCTCGGTCGAAAAAAAGGGCGAGATCCCGCGAGATTTACGAGATTGCACTCCAGTATAGAAACGTCATAGTCAAAGCGTTTTCGTGAGATTTCGCAAGATATCGAAACTGGCGAGATATGGCGAAACTGATTTTCATAAACTCACGAGATCTCATTTGAGCCTAATCTCGCGGGATTAGCATTCCCTAGTCCGAGGCGCATGGGGCGATCTTCGTCTTTATCTGAGATTGGCCCAAATGAAGTTATATCGGCCGAAGCGAGGCGAATTTTTAATTAGTTTCCGAAGGTAGGGAATTTTGGCGTGGCGGGAGTCGGGACGGGAGCGACGTCTTATTTGAGATGACCGCGTCGATATCGCCGACCATTTGTTTGTTACTATTTACTAACAATATCAATTATCTATTATCATGTAAATAAAAATAATATTATCACTTACCTGTAATTTTTCTTCAGGTTGAATTACCAGCTAGCGGATTTCCTATAGATAAACCATTCTGAAATGAAAACAGTTTGTTCTATCAGTTTAATTTTTTATAATATTATGATGTTATGTGCATTTAGTACCTAATTAGGTAGTATAAAAATCTGGAATTCACCATCATCGGTTTTTTTTAATTTCAACAACTTTTCCATTAATTTCATTATACGTACCTACTGTTACAAACACTAATAAAACACAATATAGCACTATTTCCACTATAGGGGAATTGTCCTTAAAATGACATACTTTTTGTTCGAAGGTAAATATTTAAAATAAAATAAGTCACATGAGATCAGTAACTTACTTTTATAAATAAATGATTCATAACTAACGAAATTAAACAATTTTGGAAAAATCAACTTAATATAACAGTGAAAAAAAAAAACATAAATTGCACGCCAGGTCGACGAGTGTAAGATGACACATCGATATGGTAAGACGACATATTATGATTCCTTAGACTTTGATGGTATGTCGTCTTATACAATACGTAAATTCCAAGCTGCATCATCATCCCTCTAGTTGTCAGTGGTGTAAGGATTCTTAAGTTCTTCATCATTGTCAAAAAATATACAATGCTTCTGTAACCGATTTAGCAGAAACGTAAGTAACTGTAGTATGTCATCTTAAGCCGACGTCTAGTATGTCATCTTACCAAATGAGTAATACTGGATACAAATAAATGTTGTTAAAAAAATACTTAACGTTAGAACACACTTTCATTAATATTTGTGGCCTATAAGAATCCATGTTCATAATAACAATTTGTTATAAGAAAATATTTTGACCTTATGCGTTTTTTCACCCCAAAACAAAAGTGTAAGAAAATTTTTCTCTCATCAAAATTAGGAAAATCTTTATTACTTTGTAAAGTATGGTCCCTGTCCGGCATACTATGTTGGGCTACTAGGGGCACACTGAGGTGCTCCATAAAACGTCACAAATTCACAGACAGCACTATTATTTCAACGAATTTTGCCGATGTGTCGTCTTACCTAACTATGTCATCTTAAGCACAATTCCCCTACTTACTCGCAAACTAACTACACAATTTTGGTAAACATTTTTAGGCACCCACAGTTTCACATCTAAATTATTACACACTTGCACTTTAAAGTATGTCACTCAGTTTTCACAAGTCTGTAAGTAGTTAATGAACATATAGCCCGGTCTAATTAGACGCAAAAAAATCGTAATCTCGGAATAATTCGCATAGAGCTGAAAATTTGTAGAGACGTTAAATACACCATTACAAATAAAACCTCAAAAGTCCCCGACGATCCTCCTTGTGCAAAAAAAAAAAATATTCAAGGTCAAAGGTATGAAAATGAGGTTTTTCTTGTTTTTTTTCCAAACCGTACATTTTATCACAAAAATAGATAGGTCAAGAGTGTAGATCATAGAATTCTCTACAAAAAATATTCAGACACTTTTTTCATACGACTTAACATTCCTTATAAATGGCGGGCTTAATGTTTGGGAAAATCATATCTAATACTTATATTATAAAGCTAAAGAATTTGTGGAGCTACTGCTTTGAATTGAAAAAATCATTTTTTGTTGGATAGTCTTATTTATCGAGGAAGACCTGAGCTATACAACATCACGTTGGCACCAATAAGAGCAAAGAAACAGAGGAAAATGAGGAAAAACGGGGAAACTTATTTGAAAGAGCTTATCTCACAAACGGCTGAACCATTTTTTATGTTATTTGGCACAGATATAGAATAGGCCACGTGGAGGGACAAAGGCTATTTTTTTTTCTTCAAATATTTTTCCCCGTTTTTCCCCATTTTCCTCTGTTTCTTTGCTCCTATTGGTGGTAACGTGATGTTATATAGCTCAAGTCTTCTTCGATAAATAAGACTATCCAACGAAAAACGAATTCTTCATTTCAAAGCAGTAGTTCCACAAATTCTTTAGCTTTATAATATAAGCATAATATATTATATGATTTTCCCAAACTTTAAGCCCGCCATTCATAAGGAGTGGTAAGTCGTATGATCCCGTGAAAAAAGTGTCTGAATATTTTTTTTAGAGAATTCTATGATCTATCTCTTGCCCTACCTATTTTTGTGATAAAATGTACAGTTTGGAAAAAAAACAGGTAAAACCTTATTTTCATACCTTTGACCTTGAATAAAATTTTTTGCACAAGGAGGATCGCCGGGGACTTTTGAGGTTTTATTTGTAATGGTGTATTTAACGTCTCTACCAATTTTCAGCTATATGCGAATTATTCCGAGGTCGAATGTTTAATTTTTCTGGGGTAATAATAATATTCACTACAAATGAAACAAAACAATGTTAGTACTGTAAAAGCTAGAACTCAGTAAATCCTAAGATTTTCTAGTAAAACCTAAGATCTACCAATCCCTAATGGTAAATGTTCGAGAAGGTTTGCGATACGAACTTTTACCACCATAATGTTGGTAAATCTTAGGATTTACAGTAATGGCATGGTATATGTTGAAAAAAAAAACTGCCAAGTGAGAGTCAGACTTGCGCACGAAGGGTTCCGTACTGTTATAGAGAACATTAAATATTTATTTTATTTTAATATTATTATAAATTATTAAAGTGGTATTAACCGTGGGAGAGCCATGCTTCGGCACGAATGTGCCGGCTCGACCAGAGAAATACCACGGACTCACAGAAAACCGGCGTGAAACAGTTGCGCCGTGTTTCGCCGAGAGAGTGAGTTTACCGGAGGCCCAATTCCCTTGCTCTATTCCCTTCCCTTCCCTCCCCTATAGTTGCGTGTGTACGGTAAATTATACGGCTATTGCTGAGCCAAAGATTTCCTTTGGTAGTATTGGTCCTTATGGCCCAAGGATGGATTTAAGATGTGGAGCCACCGCGATTTTTGATGTTAATTTTTTTTAATTTTAGCAGCTTCTGCTCTGGAGGAAAATAGAGTCTCAATATGTATAGACTATAGAGGCATTAATTATGGTACTATTCCAAGTTCGGTACCATATTCGGATCACTTAAGAATGCTTAATTCATTTTAGGACTCATATTTGCACGATAAAGATGTTAAACAACGTAAAAAGAAGAAGAAGCATGAGTCAGTAATTACTGGTCCGATTTGAAAAATTATTTCAGTGTTAGATAGCCCATTTATCAAGGAAGGCTATATATTTTATTACGCTCAGACCAATAAGAGCAAAGATACAGAGGAAAATGTAAAAAAAAAACGGGGAAAATTATTTGAAAGGGCTAATATCTCACAGACTACTGGAGCATTTTTATGTAATTTGATACGAATATATAGTAGACTACGTGAGACATGGGTTATTTATTTGTGAAAAATATACGGTTTCCGTGAAATTTCAGATTTACCCGGACGAAGTTGCGCGGAACGTCTAGTATTATTAATATGTTTATTGCTCCATTCATCACCATGTCTTTGGCATGCAGAATAATGCGGCTATCAGCCTCCTTATATTAATTAAGCCCTGTCAACAGCGTTTTCGTTGGTTGAAAATCACATATATTCTAAATTTTTCATTTTTCTTAATTTTTACTATCTTTTATCTAAATATTATTCCAAAATTGGCATTTAAACATTCGATTCAATCGAAAATGATACCAAACTCGACTATATACCTAAATCCCACGCAGTTATTGACCTCATACCTTGTTAAAGCTAAAAAAAAACCCCTCCCCCACCTGCATGAGATATTCAGGTGGCTCCACATCGTAAACCCATCTTAGGGATATAAAGATCAATCCTACCAAAGGAAATCTTTGGTTCAGCAAAAGCCGTATTCCTCGTTTTTTTTGTCTTATACGCACACGACTACTACCCCAGCTATTTCCTCTTAAAGGCCGACAGACCTACAGCTCTTCTGAAGTTGCGAGTGTCCATGGGCAAAGGAAGTTGCTTTCCATCAAGTGAAATATTTTGTTTTAGGTACATACATACCTTAGCTATTAATAAATCACATATTTTATAAGAAGAATACTGATTGAATTATTAATTTTAGTAGCTTAAGTAAGCATTATGTTAACTATAATATTATGTACCTACCTGTTTTGTCTTATAGTTTATTAAGGCATTGTTTTATTCCTAAAACCAACATTTACCAGTTGACAGTAGTAAAACTTAGCATATACCGAATTTTCGATTCGAAAAAATCGTCGTATTATTAGAAATACTTACATTTACCAACTCGTGTCGGTAAATCCTGATTGACACTTAAATCTTAAGATTTACGGCCGGAGTTCAAGCTCTTACTGTAACATATTGATTAGGAAAAGCCAAAAAAATCGAAAAATTTCAACTAGGTACTTAGGTAGGTACTTAGTAAAGTTTTGTACCTACTTATGTGTAACTTACAGTTAATTATATCTATCTACTTAATTGTAAAGATTTCAAAGCTAACTTTACGTCTTGTAATCTAGAATAAAAAATCTAGAGTTTGATGAATTTAATTGCTCTCAGTAACTATTAAATAATATCGCTAGCGAATACAATAAGTAATTTATTTAATAATTAAGTACACTAAGATGTGAAATGAAAAAAAAAATAATTTAATATGATTTAACCTATAAACCCCCATAAGGACACCGGCGACCGCGACAGCCGACAACAATAGAATAACAATAGACTTCCAAGAATCCGCGATCGAAGGATTAATGTACTTACCTACCTAATTAATAAGTAGGTACTTACCTATATTTTATAAACTTCTGAATCCTTGAAAACTTCGAGGCGCAAAACATTGCAACCCAATCTTTGCTTATTTTAAATAAATACGAAAGTATGTCTGTTCAATAGGTACCTATTCATGCTTAGGTACGGCTTAACCGATTTTGGTATGGACATACTTTGAGAGATGGGTTCTGACATAGGATAGATTTTATGCGGAAAATGTACGGTTTCCCGTAAAGCATATTTCGCTGCTACGGAGTTACGGGCGTCATCTTGTCAATAAATTATCTAATAGAAACTGAAAGTGAAACAATAGCCTGTGCCGTGGGCAGTGGACACAAGGCGTCAGGCGCGAAGTCATCGAGCGGTTTTCGAAATAATAACCAGTCTGCAGCGTAATTGAAGGTAGTCAGCGCTGACAATCCGACACACCCACTACACACCACCTCATCAGTATAGGACTGGTCTCAAGATATTTTAGAGCTTTTGTGAGTTCATTTGCAATTTAATGCCTGATTGGTGGGGAAATCAGATGCGAATGTGTCTGTCCGTTACCTCTTTACGCCTAAAACCGCTGAACCGATTTTGCTGAAATTTTGTACGGAGAGACTTTGAGTCCCGAGAAAAGATATAAGATACTTTTTAGCCTGCAAAATGTACAGTTTCCGCGCAACTATTTTAAGCGCAACGGAGTTGCGGGCTTCTAGTAATTTATAACTTTTGCCGGCTGATTTCCTCGCCATGATTGGTAGGAAATGCGAAGCAAAAAAACTGCTATAGGTACTGCTGAAGTAATATTTGTCCTGCTGTACACTGTATTTAAAACTTAAAAAGCAACTGCACATAGTTATTTTAGTGATATATCTTCAGACACATTTCAAGAAACGACCTCATCTGTGCCAGGATGGCTGGGCGCCTCTAATGGAGCCCCACTCCATGTTTGACAAATTCTGACACCTTAATAAGAGGGCACCGCTCGTTACGTGAACGCGCACTTTTGCCGCCATTAACAAACACCATTCATGAAACTACTCTGTCTCTATACTCGTAAAGTAAAAAAATATCTACAGCCAAACATTGAAACTCCTTGTTTTGGAAGGCTCAAGTTTAGTTTCTAACCTTTATTAAAATACTAGATGACGCCCGCAACTTCGTTGCGTCAAAATTCGTTTATCGCGCGGGAACCATACATTTTTTCGGGATAAAAATATCCTATGTCCTTTCTCAGGACTCAAAGTATCTCCATGCCAAACGGCGAAATCGGTTCAGCGGTTCGAGCGTAAAAAGGTAACAGACAGACAGACAGACAGACAAACACACTTTCGCATTTATAATATTAGTATGGATAAACTTGAGCACTTTCATTTTTATTAACCGACTTCCAAAAAGGAGGAGGTTATACGTTCACACGCACTTAAACGTAGAGGCACCATTTTTCCCGACGTTCGACTTTCAAAATATTTTAAAAAAAGCGAAACACCGATTTTTCAAGTAAAGTTGTGTCCATGTAGAGTTGCTTATGTATTAAAGGTGTTTCATTCTGCATAGTCTCCAAACAATAAACTATCACTCTGTATATTGTATAGGATCTAAAATTAGGTACTTTAAAAATAAAACAGCAAAGTATTCGTCTAATATTTATTTCGCCCACAGCTAGTTACAATACACATGTAAGCTTCTCTGCAATAATTTGTACTGCTTATATTTTGGCGATCACTTTCAAAGAGGTTCTTAAAAATTTGTAAAAGTTTCGTTGGAAGAACTAGTATAGTCTAGACCAGGGGTCACCAATTAGTTTCGCTCGGGGTCCGTTTTAAGAAATAAAATGACCTTCGCGGTCCGCACATTAAAAAAAATTAAACAAATGTAGTTAAGGAAATTACAAATTTATTAGTATCAATGAGAAAAGTGTCAATTTTTGTTGGTACCTAATATTCATCAGTACCTATGTCGAGACCGAAATTATTTTCATCTTCGAACATACTTGGTCCGCACACAATGAGTCGGCGGTCCGGATGCGGACCGCGGTCCGCCATTTGGTGACCCCTGGTCTAGACTATAGTCCGTGCAATCCACGAAGACGCACCCCACCAATTTTTGGGTGAGCAATGAGCATCTTTCCCTTTAACCGTAACGCTTTTTCTCAATTGGTCTATTTATTGTAGTGTGCGCGTGCACTCATAGGTAATTAGCGTGTACCGATAACACTCAAACATTGGCCAAAGCTTGACACATATACTATTAAAAGTATAAACGATTAGGAGGAATAGTGGGGCGCGTCTTCGTGGATTGCACGGGCTATATTAGGTAAAATTAACTGTGTTACAAGATTTTGGCTTCATTTGCTTTGTCGGTAAAATGTTTTTTTCTTTACAAATTTATTGATAGAGCTGCAATAAAATTCTTTAAAAAATGCTCAGTTACATACAAAAACTTGGATTCTCCTGCCAATTAGATTCATCTAAGTACCTACATTTACTAAGTTCTTGATAATCAAGCAAGAATTGATTCTAATTGTAACAATTGAATATTCTTTATTATTAAAAGAACTGAATTAGAAAGTGGGTACAAATTAAGCAGGGCGAAGAAACTATTATGATATAAAAATAGCCGAAATTTTTGGTTAATATATGATACCTAAATTCTACTGAGATATTCTTAACAAACATATAAGATATAATGATATGAGTCGTGAGAATAACGTGAAATCTATAAATGGCTATAAATTCTTTAAACAAGTTTATAATTTATAAAATTATAATCTCTTCTAAGTATAAAAAGAGTGCTAATTTCACCAATACTTTTATTGTTACCACTTTTTCAGAACATCATGTCATTGCTTTCATTAATATTAAGAGCGAAAAAGGTAACACCGTATTTAAATAATTTTAATTAATAAAAATATGGTTATTATGTTTTACAGACTTGCAAATCTTATGCCACACGCTGTCCCCATTACTATTAAAACTGTTTACCTATACAATTAACATGCTTAATATAACGTTTCGTCCTTGAATATATTGAAAATCGAAAGCCAAAGACAAAACATTGTGTATCTTGTTCATTGTGACTTTTTATTAGTATCTAAGAAGCCATTTACAGATTTCTTCATCAACGACTCAATATTAACTAGGAGTAATATCAGTCGAAATCATATATGATTGGGTAACTCAACGCTTAGAAGACACCATTCAAAATATTCCTTATGCCTTTTCTAAGGCCTAATGCAATGTCTTTTTTACTCACACACAAAAATGCTATCTTGGTCTTTACGCGTACCTACTTATGGAAAACATCACTAATTTCATGCGCGAGTAAAAGAGACAAAATATAGCCTTAGGTCTGTATCAAAATTTCGCACTGTTCTGTGACCAGGCTTTAGTATTTTTCGCACGTTACTTAATCTGAGGCACTGTAATGCGAGATGTGAGAACTGAGAAAGACATTCCTTTAACACGATTGTCAATTGAGTTGGCACAATAATTATTGGAAAATGGTATGATAGAGGAAGGATAAATAACAATGGTTCTTATTTATAATCTCTAGCTTTATCATTTGAGTAAAATTTGTCATAAAATTTAAGACCATATTATGGCCATTTGATTTCAAAAGGTGTCTTCTTTAATACAACATGTAACTACTTACACTAATACAAATGTACACTCTGTTTTAATTAATTTTGATCTAAATTCTAAATATAAATAAAAATGTGTAACACGACCTTAAATAGTCATTTGTACCTCTTTATTGCGTGGTTAATTCGAGGTGACATTAAACTTAGTAGCATTACAACCGCCCTTTATATAATTTGTTTACATTAAGATCAAAATTAATTCAAACAAGGTACAAATAAATCAATTCTAATACATGGAGATAAATTGGTTATTAGACTAAAAGTTCGTTGGAAATGTGACCTTATCACCGTACACTTAGAGGCTATAATTGAAAAAGCTACTGTAACATTAACCTGAAAAATATCACTTGGTTACTGGAAAGACTTTGAAATTTTATATTGTAGTTTTAAATGTAGACGTCGTTGTAAAAGTAGCGCCGTTTTATATTAGTAACGATAAAAAACGAGGAAAAATATGTTTAGGAACAAATATTTAAAATTATTATTATGTAGTAGATGGTAGTAGGTAGTGAAAAAAAGGATATTGTAGGCTGAAGCATGATTTTATCAAAACAGACAGAGGTAGATTAATTGCGAATTCTTTAATTTATTGGTAATGAATTAAACAAAGTAGTTCCTTGTCAAAAAATAATTTAACGGCTCTACTTTTAAAACCAACGTAGTAAAAGACTATTATAAAAAGTGAAAAAGAGATCAAAATGCATAAATGAATTTCGTTTCCATCGTAACACTATAAGTAATTATAAAACTTACGCTAATGTAAATGTATCAGAAAGATGTTAAAAAATAAACATTGCACCATAATATCGAAAAAGATGAACTTTATTCGAGCGAAGAAATAATAATTCTGTATCATAAGAATGGTTTTGGTGGAACAAATTTCTGCCATATATTATAAATTTTACCTTCGAGTGTCCTCGACTTCATTATATGCGTAGTATAAGTAGTAACGCATGGGAAACATTTTTTTCTGTTACTTACTTAGAAGCAAACATTTAAAAAAGATAATGTTAGGCATCCATTAGTGATTAGACGGTAGGTTTTGCTCTCAGTTTTACCAGTCATGACTGTGACTGATGGATAACCTACCGTGTAAGAGCGTGACTGACGGTTGCATGAAGCTGATTGATGAAAATCTGGATATATTGATTTTTGCTCCATGCAACCATCAATCACGAATTTTAAGTGAGTTTTGTCACCATCTGGCAAAATTGGGAAGTTTTGAAATGTATGCTTTTGAAATTTTGGCCTTGACTGACATAAAACTGAAGAGAATTGAGTGACCGTCTAATACCATTCATCAGTCCATCAGTCACCATCAGTCAAACATAATTCATGACTGATGGAATTGACTGACGCTTGCATGCCCGTGTAATGGATGCCTTATAGTTATCGATATTTATTGAAAACCAGTGAAATTTTTAAAGATGATAGTGGTAGTACTTTAATGCTCAAATATAATTTACTTTCACAAGCAAAAACTCTACGATAAAGAACTATTACTTGTATAAAAATGAGGTACAAACTTATTATATAATGCACCATTCAAAGTTATTCTGTACTAGTGAAAAGTAAAATATTCTAGGTCTAGAAAAACTTAGTAAAGTCGCTTGTTATATTCTTGAACCAATAAAAAATAAGGACTCTGCGAATCATGAGGCCCTTTGCAGACGACGGAGCGGGGTGGGCCGGTCAATTTCACCGCGTACGTCCGTCGATGTCTGCGGCTGCACGCGCCGCGTACACAAAGCACACGCCGTCTGCGTTGCTGCGTATATGGAATCTATACCTTCACACAACGCTCATGACGTCAGAGAACGCGTTGCCGTCGAGTATATTTTCAAATCCAGTAAACAAAAATCATTTCAATAAAGCGTACCTTTACCTAACATTTGTGACGTCACTTGCGCGTGTTAAAATCGGGTATACATTCATATTTAGTATACGCCCCCGTAAGTATTTTAAAACATACCTACCTGACCGCAAACAATGCAATCGTTCGGTACTCTTTTGGCACGTAACTGTTTCAACAATTCTATCCTTTTTTCAAAATTTCTACATGAACATGGTAGATTTGGATCAAACACCGAACAATGATTTGGACTCGATAGGACCGCAGTGCTCTTCCTCCGATACACAAGAGCCGATACAGAATGTGGACAATAATTATTCTTCGTCTTACAAGCAACAGGTTACTGTAGAATTTCCGCACCAATATAAAAATGCACTCGCAGAGTTTAAGACTGAACTAAAACGCTTCACAAAATTATTCGAAACAAGCCCCACTATCCAAAATCTAAGATCAGTAAGAAAGTTCACAAATATGATTTAAAAAATCAATACATCAGAGCAAGGACAAAACTTCATTTTACGTCAGATAATAACAAGGCATGTATCAAGGAAAATTAATGTTCAAAGCACAGCGCTGAGTAGACGTAAAGACAGAGGAATAGGAAAGACCAAGTCTAGGTTTCAAGTTAGGCGGCCGTCTAACACACAACGCAGAACTAAACGAAATCATAACTTAGGCCAGAATGTTAAAATGATTTTCCATAATGCGCGCTACATTCTTTTTTTAATTTTATGATTATTTTTATAGTAAGTATAACTAATAAACGTTTTTTATCCACCTTTGTTCTCGTATAATTTACCTCAATTCCTAACCTACTATACCCAAAACGAAAGTTCCAGTCGGGTATATTTTAAAATCCTCAACACGGCGTTACATATTTTTATGGTATACCCGAACTCAACACTATAGAACGTTGTGTGAATGTATAGATTCCATATTTTAATGTAAACGGGTTTGTGTGATCTACGGACTACGGCGGGCAGCTGCGGACATGCGCCGCCAGTGCCCGCCGGGCACCTTCAGCCTTTTTTTGCCTGCCGTGTGCGTTGGTAATATAGGATTCCCTTTGTGCTTCGCTCGCGGCGAAATTGACAGCTCCGCCCCGCCCCGTCGTCTGCAAAGCGCCTAAAAGGTTGGCTAAAAACTGACCTCACTTACTGACTTATGTTCACGTCTTCACTTTTTTATTTGATCTAGGTATTCCTTATTAGGCATTAAAATATTACCAATTATTGTAAAAAATGTACTCTTATTTAAAAAAATTCGAGACAACGTAAAAAATAAAATTGCTTTTCAAAGATAATAGTTTGAAACTCAAATACCTATGTATATTGTTATATTATATTATGAACTGCGCAATAAAATAATTAATTTATTATAAGCGCCAAAACAGGAACAAATAATGAATTTCGATACAAAATATACATTTAAATTTTAGAGAAATAATTTAAAATATTTTATATAATAATACTTGCAAAAGGACGTAACTCCGCGTTAAAAAGCGAGATTTCTTATTTTTTTTCGAAGTCAAGATAAATACCTATACGGTTTATGACTATAAATAGATAAAAATACATATGGACCTGACTCAATTTTCTAAGTTTTATATTTTATTCATAATTATATTATTATATTACTCACAAAAATAAACTACCTAATGATTAGGATGATATTAATCTCATAATGAATAATCAAAACCATTATTCCATGCTCTAAGATGCTATGAATTATGGTAGACATAATAATTAAAATAAAGACGTTTTTAGCTGGCTACACATAAATGAAGATATAAATGAATAAAGAAAATATTAAAATAATTTTATCCTCAAAATAAGCTCATATATGGATAAAATATAATTTGTTATAATAGTTAAATTAGTAAAAAATATATTACATTGTCAGTAAAAATAGCTAAAATATTATTTTTCTCACCTCCGGGCGGAAAACGTCATTTTTCTTCCCGCTGCGCTTACCAATGTTGCCGTTTTCCGCTTCCGTCGATGAGAAAAATAGTATACGCACCACGGGCAGTAAATAAGAAAGCCTCACATTACATATGATCTGATACATTTCTTATTTTCCTGCCCTAGGTGCGTAATGTACTATTTTTTTTTTGCATTTTAGATACCAGAACAATAATGTTCATAATTGTAAAAATAAACAAGTGTTTTAGAAGCTGTTTAAATGTATATACTTAGCTATGTAACTTATCACACATTATATGGCTCAAATGCAGTATGTAATGCACAAAAATATTAAAACCACAACACAATCCCAGTCCGAAATGCAAAGACATCGATCAATTGTGCATTGATATTAAAAAATGGAAGGCGTTCTATTATTTTGGTTGTATACTAGCAAATCACAGACACAAAAATCATTGTTTAAATAATTTCATCTCATAAAAAACAAATTCATTATGTTAAATGTTTTAGCTAGAATAAAATTCATGTTCTAAGTGAACTACGTCATAAAATTGTTGTATAATTTGGTACGCGCATGATTAAGCACTAAAAAGTAAAAATATTATTCATAAACATACTATTAATAATAAAAAATAATTAAAAAATAATCAATGTATGAATTGTACTTGTACGTGAAATTAAAATAAAACATAATTTCCATATCAAAAATCTTCAAATTAAAATGATAAAATGGCCAATATACTTTTCTTAAATCTACGCAATACTAATATTAAACGAATTTGGCTGTTGTAAAACCTTTATAGAATGGCGGACAATATATTATCTGCTTCAGAGTATTGTCAAATATAGTTGATTTATTAACACCTCATGATAAAAAAAAATATACATTGAGACACAAGTATACATTTATCACCAAAGCAGAAATGATGTCCCCACTAGAGATGAAAATTCCCCGGAAAATTTCCTTTTCAAAGGAATACTTCCTGAAAACTTCCAAATTTGGAAGTTTTGAAAACTGACATTGTGACAACATTTTTAAATGCAAAAAAAAAATAAAACTAAAATTAGGTACTTTTTATAGTTTTGATTAAATTCAACATACTTTAGGTATAATTATAGGTATGATTTGTCCAAAAATTCAGTCGCATGATTCAAATAGTTGTGATAAATCCATACTAATATTATAAATGCGGAAGAGTGTCTGTCCGTCCGTCTGTCTGTCTGTCTGTCAGTCTGTTACTTCTTCACGCTAAAACTCCTAAACCGATTTAACTGAAATTTGGCATGGAGATACCTTGAGTCCTGAGAAAGGTCATAGTGTCTAAACACACTAGGCTGAATTACGCCGGCGTAATTTCCGCCACAAATGTCAACAGTCAAACGCATACAAAATGCGACGTAATGGTGTGTCACCCCTAGTATTCGCCCCGTATTTTGTATGCAATCTTAACGCGGCGGAATTTACGCCGGCGTAATTCAGCCTAGTGTGTTTAGACCCATAGGATAGTTTTTACCCCGAAAAATGTACAGTTCCCGCGCGATAAACGAATTTTGGCGCAATGGAGTTGCGGGCGTCATCTAATATTTAATATTTATCTTAAAACGGCCCATTCACTATCCTGCATAGCAGTCCTGCTGCAGTCCGCCGTGCAGGCCTGCAACACCATTCACTATCCTGTATAAGCCGGCGGACTGCACGCAGGATAGTGAATGGTGTATCTCCACGCCAAATTTCAGCAAAATCGGTTCAGCGGTTTGAGCGTTAAGAGGTAACAGACAGACAGACACACTTTCGCATTTATAATATTAGTATGGATAACATTATTTTCAAACATATATTGCTCAGGATTGACTTTGCTTTACACTTTTCGATTTTTTGTATTATTTATCTTTTAAACGTATAAAATATAATTATGACGATACACAATAAAATAATTTTAAAAATATATGACATGCCGAATATATCTTGAGAATAAAAACTTACCTGGCATGAATCATTATTGTGCCTACCTAAAATCTAAACAATTTACCTGAGGAAAAAAACTAAAAATGTTTTTTTTCCATACAAGATTTACCCCCTGCTCGTCACTCCTACGAAGTATTACCAAAAATTTGGTCTATACTAGTAAGGATACAACGACTCTCGACTCGTCACAAGTAATAATAATAAAAATTCAGAGTCAGATTTCAATCAGATCAAGTCAGATTAGATCAAATCACCTGATTGACTTTAGAAAGAAGTTTAACCGTTAATTCGCCCCTAAATAGCGAGCGAATTATTGAACGAACGGCGAATTAATACCTACTTATAGTTACGTCGGTATTAAAAAAATTATTCCATTCTTTAATGAGATTTCTGTATTACTATTAGAAAACTATTCTAGTTATATCTAAAAAAATACTACTTTAGTTGAGTTTTAGCGCAACTCCGTTGCGGGCGTCATCTAGTAGTCAATATTTGTAACAACCATCTGAATCATGCGACTGAATAATAACTTGGACAAAATATCTGCTTTCATATCAATACCTATAATTTGCCCAAAGTATGTTGAATTTTATCAAAACTATAAAAAGTACCCAATTTTAGTGTCATTTGCGTTCAAAACTAAACGTCACAAATATCTTTATAAGAAAAATGACAGTTTTCAAAACTTCCATATTTGGAAGTTTTCAGGAAGTTTTCGAGTAAACTTCCTGAAAAATTCTCGAAAACTTCCAAATTTTCGGAAACATTCCGGAGTTTTTACCTCTAGTCCCCACTCATAGGTACAGGTCAGTTAACAAGAGCTGGCACGATCAACACATTTAAACATTGCGCTTGTGTAGTGTCTGTGAATAAGCGCATGGCGTGACGTCGTACTGCATACGCATCATAAAAAGTCTGCCCGTCTCTCTCGCGCGCGGTCTATCTTATGAGCGTGAAGGGGACACTTATTGTTTTTCTTATGCTACTATTTATAAATACAACGTGATTTTACAAGTCGGTAACGTGTGATCGGCGAGCGGCCAGCGTTCGGAACCGTACGATATTTCTCGTGCACATACGATAATTTAGTGCGTAAGTACGATGTACGATACCATATTATTATCGTACGCAAATTGTACGATAATTTTTATGATGATGCAAACATATTATATTTTTAAACATACTGTATAGTGAAATTGCATAAGTGACAGCACTGTGAACGTGCCAGCTTTAGTTAACTGATCTATACGCCTTTAGGTCATACATACTGGTCAGTGGTGGTCAATATATTTTACTTATTTTAGTTAATTTGCCGTTGTAGGTCAATTTTAATTTATAGTCAATTCTCGTAACTAAAATTTGACACAATGGACAATGGAGTGTACAAAAACTTTATAGTCTTTGTCATCCACCATTGCATTGATAGCTTTAGAGACCCATCACCCACAGGCCACAACAATCTAGATGCACTTGGACATCAAAATTTCCTGGATGCAAAGTAGCTGCTATTCAAAATGGCACCAGTGTAATTATTTCTTGGATACTTAGATGACATTTGGATGAGTAAAACCGCTCTGAGACACGTTACAACTAAGGAGCGTTGATTTTGATTTTGGCTACACTAGAACCTTGTAGAATTGTACGCGTACTTTTAGGGCTCTCACACGAAACTGCAAATTCGCATCGCAAATATCTGCGATATAACTCATACTAAAAATGACATTGCAAATGCGCAGTTATGAGTGGGAGCTCTTAGTGACGAAAATTGTACTCTCACACTTGTCGCTAGCAATGTGACTCGCTGTTCTCATGATGACCGGAGTCGAAGCTGCTCAGGTGTCCCAAACCTTTGGGCGGTATTGGGGGAGGGGTTTCCCCCTCGTCGACATGCAGGGGTTCTGACATCATCGATATTATCTCCTCGTAGCGTAGAGACTCCACTAGGTCGAGATCTGGAATTATAGTTCACACGGGAGTCAATAAAAGTAGGGTTTGTCGCGTGATACGTGCAGGTTTTTTCGTGAAGGAAAATTATCATAAATCATACTTAAATTTTATATCAATTTTCCTGAAATCGCTATGGAGATTGGACATACTTTGACTCATGTTAATTTCATCTCAATTGCATTTGACACACTTTCGCATTTGTAACATTATTTTCGGGTAAATTTATGGCCTACTTGCGTTAGTTACGAATAAAGTGAATCTTGGATTAATTAACACTACTCATCACTCGAATATTTGGTGTTTACGAAGAAGATGAGTTTAGCTTTAAAAATATATTCTTTTGCTGAAACAGAACCAACTAATCTAGAACCAAAAATTCTCTTAAACAAAACCACTCTGACTTGGAAGCTCTGAGGCAAAGGAGGCTGAGGACAAGAAAGAAAAATCCCGAACTATGGTAAGTATTAAGTATGTCTAATGCTGGCTTCTCACGGCGCGTAATATCACGAGTCGCACCGAGCCAGCTCGAGCTACGCGCCGTGTACCTTTAGGCCGCGTTTCCACTGACGCGGAGCGGAGCGGAGCTTAGCGGTGCCGAATTGACCAATCACCATGCTCGAAATCTTCGCTCCGCTTCGCTGTCATTCCGCTGGAATAGCATGATTGGTCAATTCGCACACCGCTAAGCTCCGCTCCGCCTCGCTTCAGTGGAAACGCACCCTTACACGGGTGGGTCGAGGTGGCGCGGGCTGGCTCGAGGTGGCGCGGGCTGGCTCGAGCAGGCGCGTCCGATCCGATTGATGTCGGCAAATCCCAAGGCACGGCTCGAGTGAGAACGGGTAGCGCGGACTCGCCTGTTGGCTCGTGCTCGCTCGTACAGATCGGCACGGAGCGGCGCGGCTCGTGAGCCGTGACATTACGCGTCGTGAGAAGCCAGCATAAGATAATTTCTAGTCATACCGTGTCTATCGGCGTTGGTGTAGTGGTGGTCGACGCTGACGCCGGAGTCGCGCTCGTCGGCCGCGCGCCGTCGCGGCACCGCCGGCGCCTCGCCCCACGACCGCTTGTCGCCTGTTACATCATCATTATTATAATAAATAAATAAAAAAAACAGCAAAAACATACAACTTTTTAAACTAAACATATATTATGTAAGATTCTTATTTTGTTATGACTTATGATACCCACATTTAATACAAATCCGCGAACTTTTTTTTCCATTGGCAGAATTCGTACCCGCGACCCCCGCATTGAGCCACCACGCGATCAACCACTGAGCCACAGAGGTAGTCACAAAAAGGTGAAAATGAGAAGCCAGCACTATAATTATTATGTTATTACATAATATAGGTAGTATTTTACCTTCTAATAAAATACATATTATGTTTCCAAACGTCCGAGGTCCTTCATGAGAATACACCGTTGTGTTTTCGCGAACTGCCGCTAGATGTCGCTATCCGTTACCTGACTGCTCCCAGCTTTCGACGGTCACGTGGTCTCGCTGAAAATTACTTAGAAAATTTTGAAGCCGCCATCTTGCTCATTATTAAGCTCATGATGATGAGGGTGGACACCAGGAAGCCATTATCAGGACCTCGGACCTTTGGAAACATAATATGTATTTTATTGGAAGGTAAATAGTATATATTATATGTTCCGTTAACGTCCGAGGTCCTTCATGAGAGACCTGTTTGTTATCTCCTGGTGGCTTGAAATTAAAGCAACAATGTGATTCATATTTTATATTAAAGGATCTAAGTGACACACAATTGCAAACATATCTTGCACAAAAAATTGTGACAAAGACTTCTGAGGCACATTTTTATCATTATCAGTTACAGATGAATCTATCTATCTATATCCTTTAAATAAAAATTCCTAAAAGTAGCCTCATGTTTTCAGTTAGCTTTGGATAGAATATCATTAATTGGATCCCCCCGATGGTTGCTTGCCTTGTCGTGGCGGTGGGACTCTAGTAACCGCGGCTTGGACAACCGCGGTGAAGCAAAGAGGCAACCAGGGCTGGCCGGTGTCGCCACCTGGCCCGAGGAGGGCGCTCCCAGCGGACTGGAGGAGTCCGCTGCGGATGCGCACCGAGGTGGGGCCGCAGAGAAAGAGGCAAGTAGGTATTACGATGCGCCGCTTGCCCTATCCTCTGCGGCCGAGGACGGATCGCGGGGGGAGAGGAATTGTGGTAGGTTGCCGCTCTCCCTACCCCCCTGCGAGCTGGCGGGGCCGTTCCGTTTGAACGGCATTGGTGGGGCCGCAGAGGAAGAGGCAAGTAGGTATTACGGTGCGCCGCTTGCCCTATCCTCTGCGGCCGAGGTGTGGTCGGTGGCAGAGCCACAGACCTGATCTGCCACATGGCCTCCAAGTAGCAGACTTAGGGGGGGCGTGTGCTACAGCCCTGGTGGGGGCCGAGGAGGAGGGCGCACGTGTTGTGCGCCCATCGTGGAGTCTTCGGGCCGCTGGCGGGGTCGCAGATGTGTGTATCGTTCCTGTGGCCCCGTCAAAAGGCGGCGTGTCACCGCTCGGGTCGCCCCCTGCGCCTGGGTGGTATGCGTAATGCATTTCCCCCTCCGGAAAAAAAAATCATTAATTGGATAGTTTTCTACCCAGTTCAGTGAAGCAACAGCTGATCTAAAACTACCTGGAGTAGAGTGTATATTAGCATCAGATGACACACGTTTAACATAACCTCCGATAATAGTCGCGCTGGCTGGTCTATAAGGAGATCTGCTAGTAATAAATAAATTAGTCACTGAACCTCGAACACGACTAGCTACTTTAACAAGAGATCTGACCCAAAAAACTGGGTCGATATTTTGATGGGGAGCAGTCAATAAGGTCCAACTCGACTGACGATGCGTTAGGGAATCTGTTTTAGATCCGAATACGGGATGAAGTGTAATCGAATTACCGTTATCTATGTAATGTTTACTGTCTACATGGAGCAAGGTGAGGTCATGCACCCTGCGGCCAGAAGCTAGTAAGAGAACCGTGGCAGTGCGTTTAGAAACTTCATATGGGTTATCGAAATTAGGTTTCGATTTTTTTAAGAAATCGATTACTGTCCTTGCATCCCATATTGGAACCTTAGGTGCTACAGGCTTAGCTATGGATATAGCTTTCAATACGATGAATGAAGTGAATATTGCTATTTGGACCTGGCTGCGCAGAGTTGACCTGTCTTGATGAACCAGAAAATAATCGTGCAAATAAACTACTACCCGAAATCCCCAAGAGCGCATTACTTCCGCTGTCCAATTTGTAATCGTTGCGAACATTCTCGGTGCTGAGGCAAGGCCGAACGGTAAACAAGTCATTTGAAATAAGCGTCCTCCGTAGCTGAGCCGTAGGTAGCATCGATGCTCTGGCCTTATGCTAAAATGGTAGTAGACTTGACTTATATCTAGCTTCACCATCCAATCTCCCGATTGTAAGAATTTGGGCGTTTGGTAGTGATAGAACAAATGAAAAATTTTTGTAGTCACGTAACGGTTCAGACCTTTCAAATTGAAAATCACACGATTTTGCCGTTGCTTTTTAGGGTTCCGTAGCCAAAATGGCAAAAAACGGAACCCTTATAGATTCGTCATGTCTGTCTGTCTGTCTGTCTGTCTGTCCGTCCGTATGTCACATCCACTTTTCTCCGAAACTATAAGAGCTATACTATTGAAACTTGGTAAGTAGATGTAGTCTGTGAACCGCATTAAGATTTTGATACAAAAATGGAAAAATTATTAAAAATGTTAGGGGTCCCCATAGGTAAAACTGAAACAAAAAAAAATTTTTTCGTCTAACCTACGCGTGTAGGGTTACTATGGATAGGTCTCCAAAAATCATATTGAGGTTTCTAATATCATTTTTTTCTAATCTGAATAGTTTGCGAGAGAGACTCTTCCAAAGTGGTAAAATGTGTGTCCCCCCCTCTAACTTCTAAAGTAGGGGCATGATAATTCTAAAAAATATATATGATGTACATTACTATAAAAACTACCAACGAAAATTGTTTTGGTAAACCTTAACTTAACTTTCATTAAATCAACTAAAATATAAAAATAAATCAAAAACCTTTTAATTTTATAGAAATAAACCTTATTGCTGTTGCGGAACCCTTCAGTGGCGAGTCCAACTCGCACTTAGCCGGTTTTTTTTATTAAAAACATGGGAGATATGAACGAATGAGTTGAAGGAGCCGGCTCCAGTATGCCGTTCTTCAGCATGGTTGTAATCTCTGCGGTCATCGACGATGAAACCGGTGTTTTGTACTTTTTCATTATCCCCTGAGTTGGTAATACTAATGGCGGAGATCGATTGAATGGAATCCTCGCCCCGAAAATCATTTTTAAAACAGTTTTGGGAGGTTTTAGGTGAGCCCAGCAATTTTGATAATGACGCAGGCAGCCCCCCGAAAAAATCTTTTGGACCGAGTCATTTTCGACGAACTTGTGTCTTTTTATTTTTTTCTTTGATCCCCCCCTTCGTTCTTTGTTCATGTTCACGAAAATTTATTTTTACTTTTAGGTACATTCTTACGATTATCGAAAGACTTCGTTTTTTCAGAGTACCCGATAAATTTTTTATCAATTGACGTCGACGGTTGTGGGGAATCTGGCCGCACGTGCCTAGACGTAACAGGTTTTCCTATTTATCTACACCGCCTATCTTTTGTAAATAACTATTTAAATCCGGAGGATTGAACATGTAATCCACTGACGGCGGTATGTTCGAAATGTCCTCACGTACATATTTATTTTTCATATTTTTTAGGATTCATTTTCTACGAATCTGTATGACTTCCGCTCGCTTTCCGCAAATTATTTGTAAAATATCTTGAGAAGTATTTTTATAAGCTGAATTTTCTCCAAATAATTCAATTAACTTATTATACAAATATGTCGGGTTAAGTTCTACGTCATTCGTGGAGCTCCAGTTTAGCAAGGACTGCAAAGCCGTATTCACGACCTCATTTTGATTTAGAATAGCATTGGATAAGGCTGCCTTCACATTACGTCGCCAGTGGTGCGGCAGCCACGCGGCAACCGCGCGACTTCCATACTAAAACGAGCCGCGCGGCACCCGCGCGACTCTCTTTTGTATGAGGTCGCGCGACTGCAGTGCGGCCGCAGCGCTGCTGCCGCACTGCTTGCGACGTAATGTGAAGGCGCTCTAAAGCTGCGAAACCACGTTCCATTTTAAACCACTTCATCGGATCATTAGTTATATCGAATCTACGTAACTCCTCATTTACTTTTAATTCCGTAAAGGCGGGAAACGCGCGGTACTTCTTTTGAACGTCAGCGTAACGAACGGCATTCCAATCTACAGTATTAAATCTTTGCATAGATACTATTTTATTCACTCGTTCCGGAATCGATTGAGCTATAGAAGGCTCTTTAATTGTCACATTCAAATTTGCAATATCACCTTGCTGGCTCAAAAATGGCGGAGCACGTAAAAAATTTTCAATGTCACCTTTCTGGTTCGAAGATGGCGGTGGACATAAATTTTGCTCAATAGAAATGCCTTTGTTTAATTTAGTTATAGATTCCTTTGTTAAATTACTTGGAATCAGGCACCTGCTCATGCTTATTTTGATTTCAGCTTGGATCTTTCCTGGTAAAATTACATGCAAGTAACTCACCAAGTTTTGCGCCAACATTTCAAACCTTCGGTCCAGAAGATCGCTGCTATCACGGCGTGCGCGTTTTTTCGGGGTGGCGCCATCCTCCGATGACGATGATGACGAGTTTCCCGAATTTTCGTCGCGATTGCGGTCGCGTGATTTACGAGTACCCGACGAACACGGATTATTACTCATTTTAAACTAAATGTAACGAAATAGCGACTTTATTTAAACACGCGTTTTAAAATAAAATAACTAAATTAAAGTTTAAAATAAAAAAGTAAAAAGCTTAAACTTGAAAATTTAAACTATAGCGGCTGCTCGATTTGAAACGGTGCGTCCACATTTGTATCATTTGCGCGATCAGATCTCCGATCAGATCTCCGTCGCGATCATCGCGCTGTATCATGATCGCTAGTGTGGACGCAAAATGATACGCGTATCATGATACAAAGTATCATGATACGCGTATCATTTTGATACGGCGCGATAATCGCGACAGAGATTTGATCGGAGATCTGATCGCGCAAATGATACAAATGTGGACGCACATTTGCACACAGCAAGATGGCGGCGTGACCGTCGAAAGCTGGGAGCAGTCAGGTAACGGATAGAGACATCTAGCGGCAGTTCGCGAAAACACAACGGTGTACTCTGATGAAGGACATCGGACGTTAACGGAACATATAATATAGTGCTGGCTTCTCATTATAGTTACATTTACGTGAAGTTACCGTGAAGGGGGGAAGCTCGAGGTAGCGCGGGCTGGCTCGTGCAGGGACGCATTGAAGTCGATAACTTCAAAGGCGCGGCTGGAGCGGCTCGTGATATTCCGCGCCGTGAGCGCCGACTCGCCTATTGGCTCGTGCTCGCTATTACTAATCGGCTCGGCGCGGCGCTGCTCGTGATATTACACGCCGTGAAAAGCCAGCATTAAATGTCTCTGAGTAAGACCCCTAAAATAAGATCATCTGCAGCCAGGATTATGTGTTCGGTGATGTGCATACCTGAAACCCTGGGAGGCAGCGGCGGCGCGTCGCCCGGCTCGCTCCACGACGCGCGGCTATGGCGGCGAGTCTCCACGTCTTCCTCTAGCGGCTCACTATTACATTAAGGTAAGTTTTACCACTATATAGTCTAGAAACAAATTATCGGACGCATCCATAAGTCGCGGCTGAAGGATGCGGCTTAACAATGTGCACGGTTCATCCGCGGACGTCAAAGACCCAACCTATATGTCAATGGCAGACGTCCGCGAATGCAAAAACATCCGGCCAGCCAGATTCTGTTCGGACGTCCGAACGCTCAAGGTCGCGTCCGCGACTTATGGCAGACAATGTACACAGTTTAGTGTATTTTGTATTGATCAGATAGAAACAAGCCGCATCCGATGAAAACGTCCGCGGACGTTCGTCCGATTAAAATTTGTTCCCAGATTTATTCACGTTAAGACATCAAAATATTATGTCAAGTATGACAATGGCTTATAGTAATCTGGTATTTTACATTCAAGTATGTCGGCCGCGATGATTGCAGTCTTGTTCTAAATGATCTACAGAACATGGTTGCATTCATAACTCAATACGTATTATTTTTTTGGGATGAATACCTACACAAATAATTAACAGTGTCCATATATTAAAAGCATAAAAGGGCTAGTTGAAGTAATTACCGGTCTAATATAGGTCGTGTTGGGCTCCGCGGGTCGCCGGATTTGGGTCTGAGCGGCAGCGGCGGCGCGGACTTGCTCATCGGGTCGGGGTCCATAGCGTTCGAACCTGTAGCTGGTAGACTCGCTGACATAATGGGTCCCTGGTCTAGGGGTTCCTCGGCTGAGTACTGAAAAATAGATGGCAAATTTTTTAACTATGATTTAATATGGCCAAACATGGCACTACGCGCAGTCAATCACGACCTTAGGCATTTTACCACGAATATGCCTCTATGCAACTTTGTAATAGTTTGTATATTTTCTTCACCAAAGGCCAACGTAATGAAGCCACAGCCCACAACGCGATATGTTCTGAAGTGTAAAAGTAACTGTTAACTTTTTTTAGGGGGTTGGATATGAGAATTACATTACTTTATATCTAAGTTGAACTTACGATTGGCTTATTGTAGAGATGTCCGTCCTCGTAATATCCTTCGTTCTGCTGTATGCTGTGAGATCTCTTGTCCAACGATGGCACCGGTGGGAGTGGGGTACTGAAACAAAGTAATCAATTAATATACTTAAAAAATTTAAACCGACGACGAAAAAATTACCTGGGTCATCATTAATGATAATAATTCATATCTAATAATTAATTAAAGTCGGATCTGTAATTGGGGGCAACGCTAAAACAAACACTATAACATGCATAGAAAGTCAAATTTTTACAGTACTTACATGTCTTTGAGCTTTTCTGCAGTTAGACGGTTATGCTTATGCCAGCCTATTATTATGATTATGTATAACTATGGTAATATATTGACACTATGCTAATTGCTAGGTAATGCAAAGTAAATACACTTACTTCACTATGCTCTCGGATAGTTGTCGTCTGGCGCGCGCTAAGCCTGGCCCTAAGTTCTGTCTGAGCTGAGTGAAGCGTTCCACTAAACGCCTGTAAACAAATAAACACAGTCATAGCTTACATTCTAGTTTAGTGAAGGCTTTCAATAATATTCATTGTTCATTTTAATTGTTAGACATTTTCATACGATGATTGTCAACAGTTATTAGGGATTTTCCTGTTTGTACACTTTTAATATTGTAACAGCTCAATAAACCTTAGATCTAATATTATGTCGGTAGCTTTTTTGATAGAACTAAACGACGACAAAATCGCCAAACACATAAACATATAAAAAAGTGTCACAAACATATTATAAAACTATGTTAAGTATGATTGCCCTCCAAACAAGTAAATATTTTCTAGTTTTAAAGGTAACACTTACCGATGCAAAGGCTTAACTTCATCGGGCGCTAACCGACCATGTAGAGTCAGTCCCGCGTCTACTACAGCTAGCTGCGACGATATAAGTCTTCTCAACTTAGCCGCGGCGGCCGCCTCTCTGGGCGAGGCAGTCCGACCGAATTCAGGAGTCAGGAACGCTTGCTCGTACTTAGTGATGCCTCCTTGCACGTTCGCGTCTATGGTGCCTTGGAGTCTCATTGAGAACGGGTTGATGTTTTGAGTGGGATCGGCCGTGTATTGGGAGATAAGGCTGCGTAGCTCACGTTCGGTAGCCTCCATCGTTTCGCAGGCAAACTGTAAATATAAATACAGCTTGTGTTAGAAGGCAATTTTGTCCCAATGTGGGACACGCTAGACGTGTCGATTTGTTCTAGAGAAATAAAGGTTTGTTTATTAGTATTTAGGGCCGGTTGTTTGATCACTAGTCAAAAATGACAAATAGTCTCCGTAACCATTAGTTAGTTGACTGTAGTTAAGACTTGACCAGTTGTTAAAATAGAAATACGTTGTTTCAACTGATTTCTGACTATAGTTAAAAGTAACAATTGTCAATTGTGTTGCTACTTGAAGGAACATGGGGAACCCAAAATTCTGCCGGGAGAATTTTTTTACTACTGGTAATATTGTTTATGAAACGTCGGCTGTACAGAACCTTTGCCGCTCACGCACAACAATGTTCAGAGAACAATAGCTCTTAAAATATTTGATATATGGACGTAATTGAAACTTAACTCAAATTCTTTGGATATAATAATCAATAAAGATGGGTCATGGGGGCTCTTTCTGTAAAAAAGTACAATTGTTTTTAATTTTTGCACGTGTTTTCTCTATTTATTAGAAACTTTATGACTTATTGAAACTTTTTGCATAAAAAACCCTTTTTTGTGTTGTTTATGGTAGGCAGCTTTTTGATAATATAATATGATGAATATAGGTTTCAATATTTATGTAATACAAGCACTGTTATTGTTGGTACCTACTTACCTATTTAGTAAATAGTACACAATGTAGACTCAATCACTTCAGCAACTATCCAAAGTACTGTTTCTTTGGACATTCTAAGCCTTTCGAAAAATTCGACTTCATCCCAATAGTCTAGCAGCTAGCTGCACAATAATTATTGTACAGTACTTACATAGTACTATGTCAGTGTTCTAGAGCGAAATATTTTCGGGCGGCGTGTTAAAACGCATTCTAGAATAATTTCTTTATCAGAAGAACTTTCCGAGTCATCGAAATGTTTAAGTACATTTAAATCCATATTTTTTTTATAAAAGCACTCTTTTTGGGCAGTTAAATATCTCAGCTCGAATATATATTATCCGCAACAACAAACGAATCAAACTAATAGTCAATGTTAACTATGCAGTCCGAGCGTAGTCATTTTATTTGACAATTTGTCAAAAAAAAAAAATACTACAGTTAGCTTAACTATTGATTGAAAAACAACATTTTGTAATTTTTAACCAATAGTTAGTTTAACTAACAATTTTTAACCATTAGTAACGTTAACTAGCGATCAAACAACGGGCCCTTAGTAGCAGTTATGACTTTTAAAGTAACTCATATGTTGTGTACTTTTATAGCATTATATAGCAATAAAATTGTAATGAGTACTAACCTCAACGGGTGGTATTTCTTCCACCGATCTCGAAATTACTTCTGACCACCTCAGTATACCGGGAAGGGTGCTTTCTGTGACTAGCGTTGTCCTCTCGATCCATAAACTCTAAAAAAAAAAAAAAAAACAATCATAGAACTTAAAATAATAATTAATAATATATTATGTCAACATACATATTATTACGTTTTGTATGTATTTAAAATAGACTATACTCTCTAGTGTCCAGTGGCCTAACACGTAGAAATGCTTATTTGTATGTACCTATATATATCTACTAGCTGTCCCGGCAAACGTTGCTTTGCAATAATATATTTGCCATAATATTATTTTATTGAAGTGACTAAATAAGTATGTCACCATGGCAACGTCGATCGCTATCCCGTGACCCGCGTCACAAACTTAATGGTCGCCGTCAGTCTCAGGTTGTAATAATTTACTATTAGTTATTCAACAAATGCACTTATCAATATATAAAGTACCCAGTAGCCGATTCTCAGACCTACTGATGATGCATATAAAATTTGGTAAAAATCAGTAAAGCCGTTTCGGAGGAGTTCGTGGACTAACACTGTGACACGAGAATTTTATATATTACTTCAGTCGGAATTTCCAGGAATTGCTATTGTATACTATTGTTGTCGCGATCACCGGTGCTCGCGCGGGGCCTGAAGGAATATAAGGTAACAGGTCTCATTCATTAACACACGAAAGTATTGCTATCTCGTTTCTACGAAAAGCGACAACGCGATAGCAATATATTCGTACGCAGGTGCAAAATACAACAAAAAAAAAAACTACAATTTTTTATGTTACTTTACCTTCAAAGAGTTACAAACAAACTGTATTAGTTTTAAAAGCTTTGTTTATGGACTAGAATCACCAAGAAGATTACTTTTGACATAAGGAACATACCTTGAACTCATTATCCTTGTCTATGGGCGGTTTATGCAGCGGGCGGTCGCACAGGAACGTATCGACGTCGTTGCACGCGTAGAAGCGTTTCGCCTGCTCGGGCGCGCCCGCCGGCCACACCCGACGAGCGGGCACAGGCTTCACGTTGCAGATCTGTATGTCTGTGGAGTCATGATGTATGATTATTTTGTTTATTTAGTACACAAATATATGACACCCGCAACTCCATAACGCAAAAATTTTTGATTATTGCGCAGGAACCGCAGATGTTTCCGCATACAAAAACTATCCTATGTTCTTCCCCGGGTTTATGGATATGCATTGACATTTGGTATGGACCAAATTTTATCTAAATCGGCTTAGCGGTTTCATCGTAAAAAGGAAACTCACTATCGCAACATTTTATTACTTGTTTCTTTAATTTAAACGCAAAACATCAACAACAAAGAGTAACACGTACACTGTCCATCGGCGGCGACGACGGACTCATCAGGGGGCGTGTTGCGCATCAAAATGTGCGCCGCGGCGTACTCCGCCTGCAGACGCTGCGTGAATGCGCCGATACGCTCGTACTCTAGACCGCGGTACACAAACTGTTTGTTCTGAAATATTAGTTTACAATAGATAAATAAAAAACATGATTTCAGCAACAAGATACAGAAATTCCAAAAAATAAGAGAGGATAATTTTTTGCTGTTTAAATTACTAAAGTTAGCAGCGATTTAGATAATATATAGAAATATAAAACATTTAAGCTTATAAATTAAAAGCGCCGAGTTTTTCGAATCTAAAAACGGTATAGTATCGCATGTGATACGATATCGTTTATAGCATAATGGAGATATTGCGATATGAAATACATACAGTATACATAGATAAATAATCTTTCAAGATTTAAAAATTTACTAATTAGTATTTCGACTTACTGCAAGCTACTAAATGAAACAATTTATGCTCTATCGCAAAGACAGTCATTAAACTTACCCTCACAAAGGGCGGACAGCCTTTCCCGTAGAATCCAACCCTGAAATACTCTGGCTCAGGTCTCAACTGCTCCAGGATTGAGTCAAGGAACGTCGCGTTGGTACGCAGTGTGTGAGCGAGACGGGCGTAGTCGCATAGCTTCACCTCGTAAAGTGTTGCCAGTTCACCCAGTAGAGGGAGTCCTTTTTCCCAGCACTGAAGATAAATATTATCGGCCGTATGAATAAAAACTTAGCGAGGGTTTTAACTACGTTTTTACTATGTAAGCCGTATTTAATTTAATCGTTAACAATATCAAGTATATGGTTGAGGCAATATCAAGTATATAACCTCTCGTGTGTGGAGTGACCAATTACAGGACTTTAGTAAGTTCGCTGAATCTGTGGAGCATTCAATTACAGGACTCGCTACAACTGCGATCACCTTGTTTAGTTTTGAGCATATTTTGGCGTCTTTATAGTTCTAACTCTTTTGCAAACATTATTAATCGTATTAGAAAGAACTGCTTCTCCCTCTAAATTTAAATTTAGCGCGTATGTGGTATGTACAAAAAAAAATTAGAAATAGAAGGTATGACCACAAATAACTAAACATCTGTTAAACAGTTGTTTTGAGACTATTTTGTACTGAATATTTCTCTAATCAATTGTTCAATAGGTGTTTAAATCTTTTATAGTAAGACCGTTATTGTTTTATCTGTGGTCAGTTCAGTCAGCGATTGCCGGGGTTAAACTCTTGGTCTTGCGCAGAATTTTGTGATTTTAATTAATTTCAACTGAAATTACAGTGGAACAATAAGTAATCTTTAATTATATTTAATCATATTGATATATTCATTACTTTTAAGGCAAAAACAGCCTTAGATTAGAACTGATGTCGTTAACGTTACAACTGTACTGTACTGTTTTGGGTGGGTGGGTATCACTAATCTCTTCGGACGAAACACTTCGTATAATTATGATAGAACTTCACGTACAAGTAAGTTCGTTTAATCATTAATTATACTCGTGTTTCGCCCTCGAGATTAGTATCTAAATATTATTTTCTAAAACACAGTGTAGATGTTTAGAGTAAGAAATATCACACAGGTATTTATATATGGATGCTGTTAAACGTTCGTGTTCCATCCCACATCGGACTAGTTTTGAGTAATCGGCGTTTTAAGTTTTTTTGGAATAATCTTTATTTTCTGCTTATTTTAAGCAAAAAAATATTATTGTGCGGTATCTTTTTTTTTGTTGAAATGTGTAGATTATGATTATGAAAAAACATTTCAATTTTACATTTAGTTTCAAGAGAAAACGTATAAAAATTGTTAATGCAATATTGCTATAGGGCTTATTACATAGCATTAATGTCCTTTGGGATATTTCACGTAAATGCAATATTCTGATTTGTTATTTCAATACAAATTTATGTGCTTATTTTAACAAAATGTTATAAAATTACCTCGTCACGCTCAAACCGCTGAACCGATTCTTCTGAAATTTGGTATAGAGATACTTTGAGTCCCGGGAAAGTACATAGGGTCCTTTTTATTCCGAAAAAATGTACGGTTCCCAGGCATTAAACAAAAATGATTTCTGCTTATACCGCTACGTGGATTTCAATGATATTTGGTACACAGATACGTTATGTCTCGGAAAAGGACATAGGATACTTTACATCCGGGAAAAAGGTACGGTACCAGAGTAATAAACAAAAATGATATGCGCCTAAACCACTGAACCAATTTTGATAAAAATTGGTGTGCACATACTTTGACTCTCGTGAAAGGACATAAGATAATTATTGTCTTGAAAAATGTACCGCGTTATAAAATTTTCTATTTTGCGCCTAAACCGCTAAACAGATTTTGATGAAACTTAGTATAGAGATACTTTGATTCCCGGAAAAGGCCATAGGATCCTATTTATCTCGGAAAAATGTACGGTTCCCAGGCGTTAAATAAAATGATTTCTGCTTATACCGCTACATGGATTTTGATGATATTTGGTATGCAGATACGTTATGTCTCGGGAAAGGACAAAGGATACTTTACATCTGCATCCGGGAAAAAGGTGTACGGTACCCGTCTGATAAACAAAAATGATTTGCGCCTAAACCACTAAACCGATTTTGATGAAAATTAATAATTTTTAAATTGTTCTTGACAAGGTTCACAACGAGAAATAGCACCTATTAATAGTAAACTATCAACGGCTTCTCGTAATTCTATTGAAGAAGGAATATTGAAGAATTTAAAAATTGTACACTATTTTGATGAATTGGTTCGTTAAATTTAATTTGATATCCTTCAATGCACGATAATACGGACCGATCAGACGTAATGAGCGTCCATTGTTTATAAAATCTAGCAAGTCTGCCCGCGTAACGTACCTAGTCTATTGGCGGCGGCTCTGTTTGGAGTGCCGCGAGTATGTTTGAGCAGCTTGCCTCGGAGGTGGAGCCCTCGTAGCGGCAGACTGTTGATGGCGCGGCGCTTGGCCCGTCGGCTGTCTGCGAGCCGAGGTCCCCGCCTTCCAGTTTAAATTATGCCTTGTCGGTGCAGGTTTTACCTGTTTTTGTTGTTCTGCCTTCAAGTCCGAACTAGACTTCGAAACTGCTTTAGCAGTTTTCAACGTTTCGGCTAAGTTTTCGCCAAATATATACTTAAAAGATTGGACATTATAGATTCTAACGACGAAATAGCTGCCGCCATCTGGTGTTGTCTGTATTCGATGGCTTTGTCGCGTTTGACCACTGAATCCGATAGGGCCACTTTAATTTCAGCATTAAGACGTGGCGCTGCAATGTTAATGCAATTGCCTGGGACCTTGTGTTTCTCAATTAAAAGTTGATAATGATGGTCAGGTTTCGTCATCTCCGGACACTGTCAGCGGCCCGTTAACTTCGAGGAATCCGGACCGATTGTTACGAGACATTCCTCGAGTAGATTATAGGAGATATTTGTAGTTAATTATTTATAATTATGTGTTATTTGTACCATTATTGTTTTGCTTATATTCCTTACTTTTATGGGGGGAGAAATGTTGGATATGCGTTGTCTGTGCTTAGTCTATGATAGAATGTCATGTTGCCAGGCTACGAGAATAAACAGTCTGAAAAATTGCCTAGCGTGATGCTAGCGTGTTTCATTGACCTCAAGCACATATTTAACAAATAGCGATCACGTTTTATTTCTTTTTCTAATTTTCTCAATTTAGTTTACTATATAATCGAGATTATTATCGTCACTTTGCCTTTTGGACATTTTTAATTATTATTGTTTTATTATTAAAATTTTAATATTTAATTTTAAATTAACAATCTTAAATTTTAATTTTTTAAATAAACTAAACGTGAAACCAAATGAGATGCGAAGTGGTTGAGCACTAAATTGCGAATGAAGCCGGGCCTCCGGTCTGGGGGAAGTTGAGTTCGGTGGGGTGGGGGATAACGATTTTTTTTCCTTCTCTGTGTTAACAGCTTTCAACTATAGTGCGAGGTGGTGTCACTTAACGCGATACTACACTGTGTTTTAGAAAATAATATTTAGATACTAATCTCGAGGACGAAACACGAGTAAAATGATATTTTTATTAATTAAAAGTTAAAACAAACACGTATTCTTCATTATTATAATAAATACCTAGTTCTATGTAAATCTTGAATAATTAATAATAATAACAATTGTAAGTATATAATCTGCAAAATGTTAGTCTTTGTAAGACCATGTTTTTCGTACCAATTATGAGTCTCATTTTTGATACACTCATACTCAAGATATGTTGAATATTACAACATGACATTGTTTAAACTACGAGTAGCTTGGCAATATGTTAAAATTATTGTTAACAAAACAGGCTTTGTCCCTGACGCCACGAATATATATCTAATGAAATATGAGACCCACTGAAGTGGCTTTTGAAGAGGTGCTTTTTTGGTCCAAAGTTTAAGAATACGCTCAGTGAAAAAAAAAATTGTATGGAATGTATCCAGTTTGTTTTTTAATTTAATAATATATGTAACATTGTAAGTATATAAAAAATATAACATTGCATCCAGCAATCGTTTTATTTATTATTTATGAGAGAGTAAAAGTAAAATTTTGGGAGACCTATATTATTTCTCCTAGAACAGTTACAATGCAATTCAAAGTCAAGTTTAAGTGATGTAAGAAATTAAAGAAATATCTCTTTATTATAAAATCAATTGTAGTTTTACAAAACTACTACTAGATAATAAAAGAAATCAGTTTTTCTATTAGGTATAGAAAATTTGTGCACTTTACTCTGTCTGTTGAAAGTCCTATAATGGGATCCACAGATGGGGCATATTTTTCATTTTCACAGTCAACACACGAGAGGATAATTACAAATAATACTTGCGTAAAGCGCGTATCCGGCATTTTTTTTTTGTTTTATAGAGGCTTCCTAGACAAAATCTAACATTTTCATAAACATTGGATACGTCAACAAATCTTTAATTTTCGTCCAGTCCAAAAATGATTCCAGGTAAATATTATATCTCCTTAGCCAAAAGTTATAAAATGATTTCTTTGTCTATCTAGCAAAGTATTTAATCTAATAGACATGTTTAAATATCAATTACTCATGTATTGTATTGACATAACCTTTCCTCTATCAAAGTACTGCAACACCTGGTTGTACAGCGCCTCCTTGCGCTTCCACTCCACCACCTCTGGACGTTCAGGGTCCGCGCCTAGCTGGTCGCTATCCCAGCTCAGAGTTTCTGCGTACAGCTGCGAAAATATTCTATTTAAATTCTTGTAACATAAACTTTCCGTTCCTAAAAAATTAAGCTTCTGATAAACGCGAACCGAATGGTTTAGATTCACAAATCGGCAACTATAGTTTGTTCGTTCTAAGATGATATGGGTGACAGTTCTCATATTCCTTGCTACGGAATTTTTTCACAAGAAAACAAAAAAAATCAGAATGTAATAAATTATATTCCATCTACAAAAATAAATGTTTTCTGTAATTGTAAATTAATAAAAATGAAAAGTTGCTAAATGCTAACTTATTGATATAAAATTATAAATATTAACTTTGAAATAGGAGTATAAAATTATTGTTACGAAAATATTTGAAAAATATCAGATGCATGAAACGGAACTTATGTCAATAGAGATTGACACAGTTGAATCGAAATCAAATCGATAAAAAAGGGCGGCCATCTTAAATCGTCGGCGTCACTCTGAAACATCAGTACGAAATCGATAATTTCGATTGCAATTCCTTTACGAGGTGATTCGATATTTTTAAATTATTCGATTAATTTTTTTAGGTAACTTCCCTACTATTGTCAATTATAATGTGTCACGCATATCATCATAAAACGAACAAACTATAGATAATGATTTTTCAAATCGATCATTGTAATAATAGTAAAAAAGTTCAGATTAAATCAGAATATTTTAAAATGTTTCACATGAATTTAGTAGTAATATATTATACAGTTTTTTTTTGCACATCATGTTTTTTGTTTGTTATTTCACTCATTGAGATCAGAATATAAGTACTCCCTATTTAACAGATGACATTGTATAATTTACCTGCTAAAGAGCTTCGTTCATTAACAAATTCAATCTATAAGATTCATAGTTACCAGTAGCGTACAGCCGGCTTCAACGAAGTTATCGGATGCGATGTGCAGATCGTGCAGTTTGTACACGTAACGCAGATACATCTCCTTACGGTCTATCTCGTTTTTGTAGAAGTTCTGTAACAAGCATCAGTCGATCGTCAATTTATTGGTTTTTACACAGCATTTACACGTCTTTATTGCTTATCGCTTATTATAACTTATACATATATTTTGCTGTTGGTAGCGTATTTTTTCTAAACAGACCTCGATTGACCGCGTGGAGCAGCCAACGAAGCCACACCCACTTTCCAAGACGCCTCTTTACACTCTACATATTTATAAAGATTAGAGACATACGTACTACACGTACCAATAAATGAACAGTAACAGCCATCCTCTTATCTCTATGCTCTTTTCCCTGCATCGCCGCACGATATTCTAGCAGCCGCTCTAGTGGTCACGTGACGCAACCGATGTCGCCACGCCCACTTTCCACTACCCTTTTCAACGGCCTATATTCTTACATAAAGACATACAAAACGTACCAACAAATTAACAGTAGCCGCCATCCTCTTATCTCTATGCTCTGTTCCCTGCATCACCGCGCGATAGTCTAGCAGCCGCTCGAGTAAACGTGTGACGCAGCCGACAAACGCCGCCCCCGCTTCACGCCAACCTTCCGATGATACGCGCTCCATCAATCTGAAATGTTTTTTTTTTTAAGATCAGAGGCCAATTATTATAATTTTAACAGCCAATGCTCTATAGACATTTTTGGCAACATTTTTATAAACGGATTTTTAAAAATATTTCATATACTTACACCGAACTTAGATGCTCCCTGGAGATGTCAGATAGCATGATAATCAAAAGGAAATTATTAGATTTTTAATTATAATTTTGCGATATTGACGAATCTATATTTCCTGACTATCTTAATAGTGTACTTACATATTATGTAGTACCTTTTCGGATACTAAAAGGCCTCTTACTAATAAAAACATTTATGTACAGAAAATAACTGTCAGCTTATCTTTGTCTGACAAATTGGAAAAAGACAGCAAACCTTGAATAGTTTTACCCGTAAACATCTTTGTTAATTATAAAGGAGGCAAGTGGTTGGAAAAGCAAGTTATCACATAAATAAATCTTACACAGTATCAAAAAGCCGTCTATAATGATCATCAGCCTTGTTATCAGCGACCAGTGAGTCTAGTTTGTCCACGAGTGCCGCTTCCGTGCGTCGTGCGGATCCCGCGTGCGCCCGTTCCGCCGCCATTAGCGCGACTAGAGCACCGAGCGCCGCGCGACGCAATTCACCGACTAGCGTCACTTCGAGTAACGCACCGACGGCCGGCCCTATCAGTTGCAGTTGCGCGTTGCCTGTAATTGAATATTAAAAACTTAGTATTTTATAATTCATTAATAATAACTAAGAGCTTTAACAATCGGCAACTGCCTATACCCATAGAGTATTCTCATTATTCCTCGTAAGTCGTAGTACTTGAGTACTTACTAGGTTGTCGGTAAAGTACCAAAAAAGAAATTGATTCATAGACAGACGGCTGCTACTAATGCTATTTATTTAGTAAAAGTCATATAATTATGTCTCTATACTAAGGCAACACGCACAATGTTATTTATTTAAAATTATTATTGCGGTTTACACAAATCACTGAATAATTGAACTATTCATTTGTTATTTTTAGTCAAATCAGACATAGCTTAATATAATTAATGTTGTGTGCCAACGCCCGAATGTCAATATAAAGTTTTGACTTTAGTCTGCTCAATACATCAATGTAAATTGTTGTGTAAATGTTACTTACCTAGACGAGTCCACACAGCCAGCACCTGCAAGCCGGCCGCGGTGCGCATGCGCGAGCGCTCCGCACCGCGAGACACCCAGCGATCCGATTGTAACGCACTAGCCGTTACTAAAGCCACGCCGAGTTCTAAGTAACCAGACCATAGCTGAAAAAAAAACCAAATTAAATTGCAGTTTATTATAGTTAAATAATTAAACTTAAATGTTGATGTTTTATGTGTTCTTATGTATCTATCGATATTAAAAGAAATGGTAAAATAGTCCAAAAACATATCTATTTGGGATTGTTGTTTTTCAGAGTAAAAAGTTAATTCCATAGTAAATATAGCTTTTATTCAAGACAATTTTGATACCTCATTTACTAATGATTTTGTTTTTACTGATAAAATACTATATTTTATAATTGAAATTTGTGTAAAAAAATGTAAAACTACACACACACACGCGCACACACACCTGTGAATCAAACTGCGGAGGTTCGTCGCCCAAAAATCTCTCCAACAACGGTTTAGCCAGTTCCTGTAATGCTGCTAGCAAAACTTTACAGCTTTGCACTCTTAACACCATCCAGTCAGAAGGAAATACCTGAAAAGGAAATAAAATTATTTCTTGATTTCAAAAAAAAAAGAAATAACAATGTATGCTCAACTACAAAAATTGACTAAACAACTTTATAAAACCCACCAGTTTCATCAGAACTAACATAGATAGACTGTCAAGAATTTATCTTATATATAAAATTCTCGTGTCACAATGTTAGTCCACGAACTCCTCCGAAACGGCTTTACTGATTTTCACCAAATTTTATATGCATATTCAGTAGGTCTGAGAATCGGCTACTCGGTACTTTATATAAATATAAGTGCATTTGTTGAATAAATAATAGTAAATTATTACAACCTGAGACTGACGGCGACCATTATGTTTGTGCGACGCGGGTCACGGGATAACGAACGACGTTGCCATGGCGACATACTTATTTAGTCACTTCAATAAAATAATATGGCAAATATATTATTGCAAAGCAACGTTTGCCGGGACAGCTAGTATTATATAAAACTATTTTAAATGAAGTTATTGAAGAGATGGAAAATATCCTGCGGCCCGCACTTATTTCATTGCAGGATGCATCGTCTCTTGATTTGCAAATTGAAACTTTGTAGGACTGACATATAGACTTACATCCTGCTCAATCAAATGTCTGAACACAAGGAAGGCTCTCATGAGGAAATCTTTGAGCGGTTTCCTGTCGTGCGGGTGCGGCGCTAGATGGCTCCACAGACGCACGTAGTGTGCAGGTTTCAGTAACTCCATTACACCGAGTAGACCAGCTACCATTGAACCCTGGGAAAGTTTACCAACTATACTGTACTCGGCGAAACATGGCGGTAACGGTCATTGACTCCCTGTGAAAAACTTGTCATTTTCTATACAAAGCCGCGATTGACAACATCTAAAACTTCATTGTCAATCGCGGTTTATATAGAAAATGACAAGTTTTCAACAGGGAGTCAATGACCGCTACCGCCATGTTTCGCCGAGTATAATAGTATATAGATATTATGTTTTTTTTTATAATTGAAGACGTGAGTGGAAGAACACAATAACATACGGTAATTTATTAATTTTTCCCACTAGTGCAGTCGCCAGAGGTTTTAACCTCCGAAAATTGTAATAGTGAATGGATTTTTGTTTTTGAGGTGTCATTTTCTTTTTTACACTATAACTTGCAAAGTTTACCAAAATTTTTTTTGTGCTTTTAATTTTTTAGTTACTTAATTAAAAATTAATATTTCACCATATAAAACAGGTCCAGAAAAAAAAAATTTTGTTCCTGTTATTTAATGACTCTTATCCAATTGCTTACGTTGAAAATTAACCAAATACACAATTTTTAAAAAAGAAAGTTTGCTATGCTAAGCTAAATACAACTATAAGGTTTTTGCAAAGTTTTTGGAGATTAACGCTCGTCGTAACCAAGATAAAAGGGTTCGGGTGGATTAGGGTTGTAACGAAAAGTGTGTTAAACATACTTGTTGTGCGTATTTAATTTTTAGAGAAATGATAACTTTTAAGTACTTAAAAACGTTTAAATATCTCTAAAATGTGTAAAATAGATTGAAAATATTTTTCTATATTTGTTGAGAATTTATTTAAGTGAGAGCTAAAACATTAAATGCATCGACAAATAAAAGACTTTTTCTAGTCTTTGAAATATATTTAAACTTCCTACTTAAAGCCAGAAAAAAAATTGGGTGCTACAAATCTCACGTACATACTTAAGACGCATGCCTACATGCGACCTATGTTTGGAAAATGCTTACCTGAATACAAAAAATATCAGTTCTTAACCTAATTTGTATTTTTTTCCTTTAAGTATGTTTTAGCAAATACAATTAATGAAAAAAAAAAAATCAATTTTATTCTGTAAAAACCTAACCAAAAGAAATAAAATACAGATTTTCTTCGAAATATCCTTGAAAAGTTTGTGCTACATTTTCAGAAAAATTAATACAGTAAGAGCTAAAAAGTTATACACATTAAGAAATAGAAGGCTTTGTTAAGCCTAAAAAATTATTTTAAACTTCCTATTTAAAACCAAAGAAAAATAGGAACGCCATTTACCTGGCGAGGCACACAACAAGCACACAAGGCACACAACATTTGGAGGTATGCTCATCTACATACAAAAATATTAATTTTAAATCTAAATTATATTTTTTTTCAACTCCAAATATTCAAAATATAAGCAACGATACAAATCGGAAAAATAATAATGTATTTTATTATTTTGCTATATATTTAAAAGAAAGAAATATGCAAATTTTGTTAAAAATTTTACAGTTTATGAGTTTACTTGAAGTGGAAGAGAATAATTTAAAAATCAAAAGCACAACTTTTTAATAGGTAAACTTTATTATTTATGTTATCAGCTACACATTCCTTTTTTTCTTTTCAATTTTCATCCACTATTGCAAAAATCGGAGGTTTGCACGATTTTTACGCTCTGGGAACTCCATTACATATAATTTGAACAAACTTTGTGATTTATCTTCTTCATCACAGGGCAAATATATCTGGCTACACATAAAATGCAGCTTTTTTTTCAATTATTAAATTACTGATGCAAACGACAAAATACTATTATACGAATTATTCTTTGCAGTTGCAAGTTGCAGCCAAAAAAAATCGATAGCAATGTTGTCGTCACTTGACCTGCGCAATCAAGAGACGTAGTGTAAATAGCTTTTTCATCATACCAGGACCGAAAGTTTAATTTTTTTTTCTTGTTTGCGGGAAGAAAGATGCATATTTCAGACTGCTTACAACAGCTGACAGTTTAAAATTTTCTTCCCTCTACCTATTTGAATAACTCATTACCATAGTAACCGTTGCAGTTGTTATTTCAAACCCATAATATACACGTGACAATTTAATAATATTGATCGAAGAGTTGAGTTGTTGTTGAGGAGGCGGCTACCAACTTATCTATTTTACGTCGCCTGGGCCAACTACACTACGAGGTCCTTCATCGCGGGAGAGAGCTGATACAATAAATTATATAATAATCTACTTTATCTTTAGGCCCGTATTCACTTTCATTAGTAATAAGTGCAAGTGATTAGGGCAGGTGATTAGTTATTAGGAAAAAGTAAGTGTGGACAGCGACTGTTTAGTGCAAGTGATTAGCCGGCTGCGTAGTAACGTGATTAGTTCTGTATTCACTTTGATTAGTGATTAAGTGCAGGTGACTAGCACAGGTGATGAGTGATTAGTAGAAAGTAAGTGTGGACAGCGACTGATTAGTGCAAGTGACTAGTCGGCTGCGTAGTAACGTGATTAAAAGCGTGTTCTATTTTATGCGAGTGCAAGTGCGTGACAGATGAAAACCAATTTTGGTTTCGTTTGACAGCTCGAGATTGTTACTATTATTTCGCTAGGTATATTAACTTTATGGGCCAGACTGACGTGGTGTGCCGTGTGAAGCGTCCATAGATATAGTATATCTTTATTATATATGTATACCTATTAAAAGTACAAAAGGACACCCTTTCAATTACTTCCATACTAATCCATACTTATTACTTACTAATATACTAATAATATTATAAATGCGAATGTGTGTCTGTCTGTCTGTAACCTCTTCACGTTTAAACCTCAAAAGTCAGAACCGACTTTGCTGAAATTTGGCATGGAGATACTTTGAGTCCTAGGAAAGGACATATAAAAATACTTAAACCAATATTAAAAATGAAGGACATGTCAAAATGACAGTTTTTATTTTGAAACTTGGACGCTCGTGTTGACAGCTACTACTGAATTTACTAAATTAAATTACTAAAGAGCCACTAAACAAGAATTGGACACTACTTGCACTACACACCTGCACTCCACTGCCTCAATTACTAGTCACTTGCACTTGCACTAATCAAAGTGAATACAGGCCTTTTGAGTAGCCTAGTAAACGAATGCTCGAAATGGGGGTGTGCTTGGAAAAGTCGAAAGCAGAAATTATGACTACGCCACTTTGTTTGGACTAGTTAGGAGATAAACATACTAAAAGTCCTGACTCCTCCGAGGTGCGCCGGAGGGGAGGGGGGGAAAAGAAGGACCCATTTTTTGGTTTTTAGACTAATTTACGAAAACGGTGCTTCGTACGAAATTTTATTGTATTACATAAGAAAAGCTAATAAAATTCTCTACAACTTTGTCCTTTACACTTTGTATCTATCTCCAATCGTTGCCTAGATAAGAGAAATTATATCTGAAAAAAATAATTAGTAATCTACATGATATGATACGTAATTTGGTCTTGCCATATTTTTTCTATCGATATCACATAATAAAGAAATGAAAAACCAAATCACCTCCAAATCGTTGAAATGAAACCACTTTACTCCTTCATTATTCATCAAAAGAATATATAAAAAATATCTACTGCTTTGCAATACAAAAGTTAATGATTTAGTTTGGTAACTTTTTTGAAGTAAGTATTATTTTTATAATAATTAATTAAAAATGAGTCTCAGATCGCCAACCCTACGCGGCGAGCGTCGTAACCGCCACAGTACAAGGCGCGCTGATATGAATGTTATTTTAATGTCATTTACGTCGATATTCGCACTGACAGACAATCGACCTGCTAACTTAGGAATAAGTCCTTAAGTCTTAACAAGTATGGCACCATATGGCAACGTCCATCGCTGTTGCTCAAAGATAAAGTAGGTGTATTATATGATAATATATCACTGCTCTCCCCCGCTTTTCCTGACTGCTGGTCAATAGCTATTTAAAATAGCTAAGTTGGTATCCGCGTCCTCAACTTAACAACTCAACACTTAGATAAATATTATTGTATTATTATTAAATTGCCGTGTGCATTAATATTATGGATTTGAAATAACAACTGCATGGTTACCATGGTGATGAGTTATTTCAAATAGGTAGCGGGAAGAAAATTTTAAACTGTCACTAATTGTGAGCAGTCTGAAATATGCACCTTTCTTCCCGCAAACAAGGGAAGAAAATCAATCTTTCGGTCCTGGTATGATGAAAAATATCTATACAAATTACAATTAAGGCACAACATTACAAACTCCCTACCCCCCCACCGGGGCTGAGCCCCGGACCCCGTCGAGGTGTAATTACTTGAACCACATTCGTTTTTCTTATAATACGATATCATTAAACTTTCGGTCCTGGGCCCGTATTACGAAACGGTTTTGAGACTCAAACAATCGTACGAGAATGTTGCGTCCTACTCAAACAAACGTGAAATGACGTTGTAAGAGCAGGACTCAGGATTCTCGTCCGATTGTTTGAGTCTCAAAACGGTTTCGTAGTAGGCCTACTGGTATGATGAAAAATTCTATACGCGCCACGGGAG